>JAVSCE010020825.1:0-519983 GCA_032199065.1 Smutsia gigantea | reverse complement strand
AATTCTGCTCAATAAGGAACCACTAAACAAAATCCCAATTATGTGTAAACACCAATAACATCCACTGGCTGGGAAACTCATGTCATCTATCTCAGTTAGTTTTCATTTTTGTTAGGGCTAACTTTTGGAGTATGGCTTTAACATACGTCACTCTGATGTACTATTTTAACCCCAATATTCAAACCCTTTGTTTAAATAACTTGTATTTAAATTTTTTTACAGTTTTCAGACATATATAAAAGTGGAGAGAACAGTATAATTAAGCACTACCCAGATTTAATAATTACAACGTTATGCCATACTTTCTATGCTCCATTATCTTTTTCCTTTCTTCTGCTACAACAGGAATTTTGTTGTACAAAAGGAATTTTACAACAGATCCCTTATATTAGATAATTTAAACTCTAAACACTTTTATACGTAGCTCTATAAAATAAGGACTTCACAAAACTACAATTATTCCTAATGCCATATAATGAGTTCATATTCAAATTTTCCTGATGCCTGACTAATGCCTTCTTCAGTTGGTTTGTACTAGTCAGGCTGAAATAAAATTCACTGATTGTGTTAGACGGATTGCGACTGTTACCTAAGTCCTTTAAATCTAAAAGGGGGCTCTCCATCCCCTCATTTTCATTTTCTTGGCTCATGAAGGGAACCACAGCAATAAACTCAACAGGATGCTCCATATTCATGGGTTTCTCATGGTGGCATTTATATACCCTCTAATATTTCTTGTAAGCAGAAAGAGCTGAAAGCTCTCTGGTCAAACTTTTGTGATTAGATACTGTATGGATGGCATTGTGTACTTCACATCACGTCATATCATAACTTTCACAGTTGCTAAGGTCAATCAGCCAGTTCAAGTGGTGGCAGGTGACCTTTCGATCTTCAAGCTCACCATCAACGTTCTCCTACGGCAGTGGTTCTCAGCCTCGGTCGTGCACTGCGATCATCTGGGGCGGGCGCAGATTTAGGAACTACATAGCTGACCGAGTCCCATCTCAGAGAGTCCGATTCAATCAGCCTTAAACTGTGGTCTGGATATTAGGATTTTTAAGAACTTCCACAGTGATTCTAATGTGCAGCTGGATTGAGAATATAGAGGACTGTGTATGCACTAACGATCTTTGCTTGAATCAATTATTTCATAAGGGGATGCAAACTGGTGATTTTTCTAACTTTATTGTTCCTTCTACATTTCTCAGCAGGGACTCTTTTCGTGTATTTTAGAAATCTTTTAGCTCATAATGGATAGGGTTATTTGGTTATCCTGAAATACAATCTGTACAGGATAGGCAGAATAAACTTCTAATTCTTCTCTTTAATTATTAGTAATTAAATTAATTATGAGTAAGGCCGTGCTTCTCAAACTGCAGAGTGGAATCACTTGGGGATCTATGAGGACTACTGATGCCGGGTTCAGACCCCAGACTTTTAGATTTAATTGTGTATGTGGAGGCTGGGCACCAGGATTTTAACAGTTTCATGATTCTAATGTGCTGCAAAGAAAGTCTGGGAACCCCTGGAGTGAGCTGTTCATACCTGAATTACCTCCAAAAAATGTGGGTTTTGCTTGTTTTGGTAGTGGTGGTGGTTGTTACATTTTTTGTTGACAGATCCTTTTTGGTACGAAAAAAAGAAAAGCTGACAGAAAACATGACAGTGTTATTGAACTCCAAGATGAGGTTGATCTCCAATTTCCATAAGAATTAATCAAATAATAGAATGGTCAGTGATTATGTTGAAGTCTCCATGCAATGTTCTTATTTAATGAATATGTAATAATTACTTCCTTAAATGATTTTATCTGTTGAATCTGCCCATACAGTTTACGATACAGGGAAATTTGAAACGTTTTTTTTAAGCCTAATAACTTATTAAATTTTTAAATATTCATGAGGATGTATACTCTTATACTCTGGCAACACAGTAAGCACCAATAGGCATAACCACTGACGTACAGAGGATTATATATTTGAAGGGACCCAATGGGACCCTGAGGGTTGGAATGAAGGTTATTTTAAACTAAAGACATTTGAGATTCAACAGATGCAGAAAGAAGAAAGAAAACTTTTTGGCACTTCCTTTACTTCACTAAAGGCAGAAATTTCTGGGAGCGAGGTTGCCATGTTTTCCTTCTGGGAGTTTTATGGCATGAAGGAAAAAATGGAGACAACTACTTGCACCTACATGAACAAACCTTACCACAAACTCTCTTATATCTCACTTTTTCCCTTTGAAACCCATTTGTTCTTCCCATAGAAGCCTTTTCTGCCTGCTTCCTCTCTCCTATTAAGTTAAGATGTAAGATCCTGACTCTAGCTAGCTAGCTACTTCTTTTCTGAGCTCCCATATGCATGTGAATATTTTGGAGTTCTTTTTTCTCTATTTACTGTGTCTTAAATTCACAGGCTCTAGTCACTGAACCTTAGAGGGTGGACGAAAAGTCTCCCCCTACTCCCACTTATTGTTAGCATTTTTGGTAGGCAGTTTGACGCTATTTACTAAAATCAGAATGTGTACACCCTTGCCCGGGTAGTTCCACTTAAAAAACGTAATCGACAGAGACACTCAGACATACGTACATAGAAAATTTTTACCCCTGTCAAAGTAAAAAATTGGAAAAAAACAAAATGTTCTCTAATAAGGGACTCATTACATCAACATTCTAAACCATGTAACTCAGCCATTAAGAAGGAAGCAGGTCTTCATATCTTGATGGAAACACATGCACTGCTTTACTATTTGTTAAGGAAAAACCCTAAATCATAGAACAATATATAATATAGCCTCATTGTACTAAAAACAAATACAAATGTGTGTGGATATTTATACACACATACCATTTTGTTGTGTTTTATTCCAGATTTTCTTCTATACACTGTGTGTGGGTGTGTGTGGGAGGGCAAAGCCCACCGTACAGGGAGATGTGGGAATGAAGGAAATTTTTACCTTTTACTCCATTCTTCTAGACTTAATTTTTTTAAGAAATAAAGAGCATGCCTATTTTTGTAATAAGTCATTAAAAAGTTATGAGGACCTTGATAATGGTGATAGGAGCTACAGTGCTGCAGTGGCAGTGAGGAGACAGTCACTGAGCATGAGGCCGAAAAAGGCCTGAAAAAATATGGGAGGAAGAACTTGGATTCTAAGGCTGCTTTTAACAGGAATTCTTATTCCTCTTGGTGTTTAGAAGAGAAACAGAGGGAATGTATGACAAAACTTTGTCATCTGTACAATTTATAGCCATAATAAATCCTAACATCCCAAATCCTCAATAAAATACTTTATACATGATTGCTCATCTAATATTATATTTATGAACGTGTATAATGTAACTTCCTATTGTCTCTCCTTTATAAATTCAGTACATTTCTGAGGCATAAAGTGTTCCCGTTTAAGTTCCCATCTTATCTCCCATCCCATCTTAACATGCAATGCTTTTCTGTATTGTAAATTACTTGCTTCAGATGGAGGAAAAAGGAACGATCAATTGACTTAGGGTGCATCTCTCATTTATCTTTTATCTTCAGTATACATGTTTTTCCACTCCAGTGGATGAAACTTGTGTCCATACATTTTAGAAACAAAGTTTAAATGTATAAACAAAATGCAAAATCTAACTGCTATAAAGCCTAAAACTTAGTAGTATGTATGAACTGCTATTGGTATATACAACAGGGAGATAATTTAAATGGGCAGTATGTTAAAATCACAGCACCTCAATACATAGACTGCAATCACTGAATGTGGTGCTGTGAAGCTAAATAATCTTACCAGTTTAAAATCTCTATTTTACCAAGTTTTCTCCTTCCGTTTCCTATTTATTGTCAAACACCAAATATCCTAACTGTATGGAATCATTAATATTTTCTCTCCTACTCACTACTTATTGTAAAGACCCAACCAAGCTTATTAACACCTTAATGCCTTCTGGGTGAACCAGAAATTTCCCCCACTTTTATGCTCCTGTAACCTTTGCTAACTCATTGCTTTAAGAGAGACAGACTCTAATCTTTTGGTCTTTTAAATTTCTTAGCCACGAGTAGTAATTTCCAATTGAACACTTAACATTCATTAATATCTACTCCTGCAACTATTCTTGAACGCCTTCTTCAAGTGAAAGTGAGTCTGATCCTCTGGCCTGGTGGGAGCAGACAGTGCCCTCTCTTTAGCTCTGCAGGATGTTCCTTGTTCTACTCTGCAGGGAAGTGGGGAGGGAAGGATAGATTTTCAGGCTGATGTGGCTCTTCTTCCCTCACTTTACACGTAAGTACTAAAACTGGCAACTGCCTAGACTCTAGTAATATTTTTCTTTCCTGGAAGAGAAAAACTGAAATGGAGACTTGTGGCAAAATTTACTTTACAGGATGTGGCTGGAGGATTTAATTAATGACCAATGATCAGTTTGACAAAATGACTCAATTCATGTCTTCAACAGCTTTCTGGTGGGTAGCATACACTGTATATGGTATTTTTATGCCTGAATTGGGGTGTTTTTTCTCAAATGAGAGGTAAGTCCAATTGTCTTTAAAAGATATTCTGCCTAGTACCTTCCTCATGAAGAAGTATAATTACATGTGCACATATTCTCACTTTCCTCAGGCTGTCACCTATTACTCTAACGTGTATTTTCTGTGATTCTAGTATTTATTTTTCCATTTTATTATATGTGGTCTTAAAAGCTACCTTAAGTTTTGGTGGAACATAAGAAATTGTACAAATACATAAATTGCTAAGGGAGATGAAGACACGAGTAATGGGAAAACGGTGCACTTTTAATAAAAGAGGAAACAGAAAGGAACATAAAGAAAAGACAGCAACCCCTCTCCACTCCTTTGTAGCAGAAAACACATAAAATATAGGCAAAAACACAAGGTTACAAGAAATGCAAGGCTAAGGAAAAGACAAAGCCAGAACAGAAAGTGATAAACTCTACTCTTCATAAAACACAAAGGAATGTATATTTTATGTTTTTAGAGACTAGATATGTAATGTTAATGTGGGTAAGCTAGAAAATACAGAACAATAAAGAGAGAGGGTAACAGAAAGACAAGATAAACATAAAGCAGTAATGTTTTAGAACAACTTTATTAATTATAGGGAAACCTTGAGTCTCCTTTCCAACTAGCCTGGGGACATCAAAATGTTTTGCAAGATGGACGTTCTTCCCCAAACATCGGCCAGTTAGCTCTTTGAGCATCCTTCCAACTTGAGAAGCTTTGGCTTTTTACTTTTAAACAGCCTACTATCCCTAGCACAGGTTAAAAACCAACCAACGAGAAAAAAGCAAGCCAGCTGATTTTCCTGAATGGAAATCATAAAGAAATGGAAATCTCTTTTTGCCTCAGGCTACAAAGAGCTCTTCCTTAGAAAATGACTCTGCAGTACAGGCAGCTCTTTAAAAACAAAATTCAGCAGCTGGTCTGTTTCTGGCATTTCAAGAGAATGCAACATCCTGAAAACACCTGAGTTGGCAGGGATCGCTCCCAGGTAGGGATCAAACCACTGCCCTGCTAACAATCCACCTTATTGCAGAAAAGCTTTTAAAGAATCAAGCCTTTCAAGTCAAATTTGTAATACTAAAAAAAAAAAAGAAAACAAGTAGAGAAACTGTCTGCAAGTAAATGTTCAAGTTATTAAATACTGAGGAACAGTAACAGACCTTTAATCCTAATGCAATCCTCTTTTATTTAGGAGACCAAGAAAATTAAACAAATGTGTTATTTTTGTCCGACCTAGCCAAAGATGAAGTAGACTGAAGACCTTTTATGTATTTTTTTACATTTAAGTGCCTGCTGCCTAATTCTGAAGAACTGCCAAATTCTAAAATGAGACGATTTTCACACTACATTCAGTATCTGTGCACAAAGAGGTAAAAACAAGACAACAAACTTTACAGTAAAAGTAATGGTTCTTTTAACCCATTGTTTATTTACAAGCTTCTAAAGGGTATCTATGACTACTTAGAAAAAGAACCACGAAACAAATCGGATTTAACTTGTACTCATATAATCAAAATTTCAATTTTCTACATTATAACGTATTGCCATGGTTATAACTTTACTGTTTTAAGTATGGCTGAGAAGTAGGCAGATTTAAGAAACCATACAAGTAACATTAACATAGTTAAAATAATAGAAAGTGGAGTGAATACCTGTTGTGACTGCTGCATTTGAAAGTTAATGTCCTTCCCTTCCAAGGTCTGCATGGGAATGTGGGTTAAGAGCACACTCTGACAAAGGGCAGGCACGATGCACACTTATTAGGTATAAATTATGAATGTAGCTGTGGTGAGGACAGATGAATTACTGTAGCTGTATTTCTCTAACACTACAGATTTGGGGGAGCTCCTTGGATTATATGTATATAATGCATGTAATGTGATATTTTATCTATCTATGTTTAATGCATTTGTACTTTTTGACAATGGTGGTCAAATGAGTAAATGTACCAGAGGGGTGGGAGGTAGAAAGGATGCCAAGGACTCAGATATTTTGTTCTCTATTATGTTTCTTCATAATCTAAGCTCAATCTCTCTATATGTAAATGAACACAGTTATACACTGTGCCTGCCTGGATTTTTTTTATATAATTTATTTTGGTATCATTAATCTACAATTACATGTGCAATATTATGGTTATTAAACTACCCCCTTCATCAGGTCCCCCCCACCAACCCCATTACAGTCACTGTCCATCAGCGTAGTGAGATGCTATAGAATCACTACTTGTCTTCTCTGAGTTGTACAGCCCTCCCCGTGCCCCCCCAACATTACATCTGCTAATCGTAATGCCCCTTTTTCCCTCTTATCCTTCCCTTCCCACCCATTTTCCCCAGTCCCTTTCCCTTTGGTAACTATTAGTCCGTTCTTGGGTTCTGTGAGTCTGCTGCTGTTTTGTTCCTTCAGTATATTTTCTTTGTTCTTATACTCCACAGATGAGTGAAATCATTTGATACTTGTCTTTCTCCTCCTGGCTTATTTCACTGAGCATAATACCCTCTAACTCCATCCATGTTGTTGCAAATGGTAGGATTTGTTTTCTTCTTATGGCTGAATAATATTCCATTGTGTATATGTACCACCTCTTCTTTATCCATTCATCTACTGATGGACACTTAGGTTGCTTCCATTTCTTGGCTATTGTAGATAGTGCTGCAATAAACATAGGGGTGCATATGTCTTTTTCAAACTGGGCTGCTGCAGTCTTAGGGTAAATTCCTAGGAGTGGAATTCCTGGGTCAAATGGTATTTCTATTTTGAGTTTTTTGAGGAAACTCCATACTGCTTTCCACAATGGTTGAACTAATTTGCATTCCCAACAGCAGTGTAGGAGGGTTCCCTTTTTTCCACATCCTCGCCAACATTTGTTGTTTGGGTTTTGGATGTTGGCCATCCTCACTGGTGTGAGGTGATATCTCATTGTGGTTTTAATCTGCATTTCTGATGATTAGCGATGCGGAGCATCTTTTCATGTGCCTGTTGGCCATCTGAATTTCTTCTTTGGAGAAGTGCCTATTCATGTCCTCTGCTCATTTCTTAATTGGATTATTATTTGCTTTTTGTTTGTTAAGGTGCATGAGTTCTTTATATATTTTGGATATCAACCCTTTATCAGATACGTCATTTATGAATATATTCTCCCATACTGTAGGATGTCTTTTTGTTCTACTGATGGTGTCCTTTGCTGTACAGAAGCTTTTCAGCTTGATATAGTTCCACTTGTTCATTTTTGCTTTTGTTTCCCTTGCCCGGGGAGATATGTTCATGAAGAAGTTGCTCATGTTTATGTCCAAGAGATTTTTGCCTATGTTTTTTTCTAAGAGTTTTATGGTTTCATGACTTACATTCAGGTCTTTGATCCACCTTGAGTTTACCTTTGTGTATGGGGCTAGACAGTAGTCCAGTTTCATTCTCTTACATGTAGCTGTCCAGTTTTTCCAACACCAGCTGCTGAACAGGCTGTCATCTTCCCAATGTATATCCAAGGCTCCTTTATCATATATTAATTGACTGTGTATGTTTGGGTTGATGTTTGGATTTTCCATTCTGTTCCACTGGTCTGTGGGTCTGTTTTTGTGCCAATACCAAATTGTCTTGATTACTGTGGCTTTGTAGTAGAGTTTGAAGTCAGGGAGCGTAATTCCCCCTGTTTTATTCCTCCTTCTCAGGTTTGCTTTGGCTATTCGGGGTCTTTTGTGGTTCCATATGAATTTTAGAGTTATTTGTTCCAGTTCATTGAAGAAAGCTGTTGGTAGTTTGAGAGGGATTGCATTGAATCTGTAGATTGCTTTAGGTAGTATAGCCATTTTGACAATATTTATTCTTCCTAGCCAAGAGCATGGGATGCATTTCCATTTGTTAGTGTCCTCTTTAATTTCTCTTAGGAGTGTCTTGTAGTTTTCAGAGTACAGGTCTTTCACTTCCTTCATTAGGTTTATTCCTAGGTATTTTATTCTTTTGGATACAATTGGGAATGGAATTGTTTTTCTGATTTCTCTTTCTGTTTGTTCATCGTGAGTGTATAGGAAAGCAACAGATTTCTGTGTGTTAATTTTGTATCCTGCAACTTTGCTGAATGCAGATACTAGTTGTAGTAGTTTTGGAGTGGAGTCTTTAGGGTTTTTTATGTATAATATCATGTCATCTGCAAATAGTGACAATTTGACTTCTTCTTTACCAATCTGGATGCCTTGTATGTCTTTGTTTTGTCTGATTGCCATGGCTGGCACCTCCAGTACTATGTTGAATAACAGTGGAGAGAGTGGGCATCCCTGTCTTGTTCCCGATCTTAGATGAAAAGCTTTCAGCGTCTCGCCATTAAGTATGATGTTAGCTGTGGGTTTGACAAAAATAGCCTTTATGATGTTGAGGTACTTGCCGTCTATACCCATTTTGTTGAGAGTTTTAATCATGAATGGATGCTGAATTCTGTCAAATGCTTTTTCAGCATCTATGGAGATGACCATGTGGTTTTTGTTCTATTTGTTGATGTGGTGGATGATGTTGATGGATTTTTAAATGTTATATCATCCTTGCATCCCTGGGATGAATCCCACTTGTTCATGGTGTATGATCCTCTTGATGTATTTTTGAATTTGGTTTGCTAATATTTTGTTGAGTATTTTTGCATCTACGTTCATCAGGGATATTGGTCTGTAATTTTCTTTTTTGGTGAGGTCTTTGCCCGGTTTTGGTATTAGAGTGATGCTGGCTTCATAGAATGAGTTTGGAAGTATTCCCTCCTCTTCTATTTTTTGGAAAACTTTAAGGAGAATTGGTGTTATTTCTTCTCTATATGTCTGGTAGAATTCAGAGGTGAATCCATCTGGTCCGGGGTTTTTTGTTCTTGGGTAGTTTTTTGATTACCGATTCAATTTCGTTGCTGGTGATTGGTCTGTTTAGTTTTTCTGTTTCTTGCTTGGTCAGTCTTGAGAGGTTGTATTTTTCTAAGACGTTGTCCATTTCTTCTATGTTTTCCAGCTTGTTAACATATAGATTCTCATAATATTCTCTTATAATTCTTTGTATTTCTGTGGGGTCCGTCATTATTTTTTCCTTTCTCATTTCTGATTCTGTTTATGTGTGTAGATTCTCTTTTTCTCTTATTGAGTCTGGCTAGGCGTTTATCTATTTTGTTTATTTTTCAAAGTACCAGCTCTTGGTTTCATTGATTTTTTCTACTGTTTTATTCTTCTCAATTTTATTTATTTCTTCTCTGATCTTTATTATGTCCCTCCTTCTGGTGACTTTGGGCCTCATTTGTTCTTCTTTTTCCAATTTCAGTAGTTGTGTCTTTAGACTATTCATTTGGGAATGTTCTTCCTTCTTTAAATAGGCCTGGATTGCAACATATTGTCCTCTTAGAACTGCCTTTGCTGCGTCCCACAGAAGTTGTGGCTTTGTGTTGTTGTTGTCATTAGTCTCCATATATTCTTTGATTTCTGTTTTGATTTGGTCGTTAACCCATTGATTAATTAGGAGAATGTTGTTAAGTCTCCATGTATTTGTGAGCCTTTTTGTTTTCTTTCTAAAATTTCTTTCTAGTTTTATACCTTTGTGATCTGAGAAGTTCATTGGTAGGTTTTCAATATTTTTGAATTTACTGAGGTTCTTTTTGTGGCCTAGTATGTGGTCTGTTCTGGAAAATGTTCCATGTGCACTTGAGAAGAATGTGTATCTTGTTGCTTTTGGGTGTAGAGTTCTGTAGATGTCTGTTAGGTCCATCTGTTCTAGTGTGTTGTTCAGTGCCTCTGTGTCTTTACTTATTTTCTGTCTGGTTGATCTGTCCTTTGGAGTGAGTGGTATGTTGAAGTCTCCTAAAATGAATGCATTGCTCTCTATTTCCTCCTTTAATTCTGTTAGTATTTGTTTCACATATGCTGGCATTCCTGTGTTGGGTGCATATATATTTATAATGGTTATATCTTCTTGTTGGACTGACCCCTTTATCATTATGTAATGTCCTTCTTTATCTCTTGCTACTTTCTTCGTTTTGAAGTCTATTTTGTCCGATACAAGTACTGCAACACCTGCTTTTTTCTCTTTGTTGTTTTGCATGAAATATCTTTTTCCATCCCTTTACTTTTAGTCTGTGTATATCTTTGGGTTTGAGGTGAGTCTCTTGTAAGCAGCATATAGAGGGGTCTTGCTTTTTTATCCATTCTGTTACTCTGGGTCTTTTGATTGGTGCATTCAGTCCATTTACATTTAGGGTGATTATCGATAGATATGTACTTATTGCCATTGCTGGCTTTAAATTCGTGGTTACCAAAGGTTCAAGGGTTGCTTCTTCACTATCTAACAATCTAACAAGTTTCTTGTTAAGTTATTGTAAACACCGTCTGATGTTTCTTTATTTCTCTCCCTTCTTATTCTTCCTCCTCCATTCTTTATATACTAGGTGTTTTATTCTTTGCCTTTAGTTAGTATTTGGATGGTCTGCTTTCTTTGCTACGATTTTATTTCCTCTGGGGACATCTTTTAGCCTTAGGCATGGTTCCCTCTAGAGCAGTCCGTTTAAGATATCCTGTAGTGGTTGTTTATGAGAGGCAAACTCTCTCAACTTTCGTTTGTATGGAAATTGTTTAATCCCTCTGTCATATTTAAATGATAATCGTGGTGGATACAGTATTCTTGGTTCGAGGCCCTTCTGTTTCATAACGTTAAATATATCATGCCATTCTCTTCTGGCCTGTAAGGTTTCTGTTGAGAAGTCTGATGATAGTCTGATGGGTTTTCCTTTGTAGGTGATATTTTTTCTCTCTCTAGCTGCCTTTAATACTCTGTCTTTATCTTTGATCTTTGCCAACTTAATTATTATGTGTCTTGGTGTTGTCTTCCTTGGGTCCCTTGTGTTGGGAGATCTGTGGGGTTTCGTGGACTGCGAGACTATTTCCTTCCTCAGCGAGGGAAAATTTTCAGGAATTATTTCTTCAAAGACACTTTCTATCCCTTTTTCTCTCTCTTCTTCCTCTCGTACTCCTATAATGCGAATATTGTTCTGTTTGGATTGGTCACACAGTTCTCTTAATATTCTTTCATTCCTAGAAATCCTTTTATCTCTCTCTGCCTCAGCTTCTTTGTATTCCTGTTCTCTGATTTATATTCCATTAACAGTCTCTTGCATCTCATCCAGTCTGCTGTTAAGCCCGTCGATGGCTTGTCTGATTTCTGCATTGTCTTTCCTGACTTCCTTCACTTCCTCCATGAGCTCTTGCACATTTCTCTGTAGGTCCATCAGCATGGTTATGACTTTTATTCTGAATTCTTTTTCAGGAAGACTGTGCATTTCCATCCCTTCAGGCTCCCTCTCTGGGGTTGTCTGGTTGATTTTAGTCTGGACCATATTCCTCTGTCTTTTCATGGCTATAGAAGTGGTCGCTGGTAGTTGCCACGTATGTCAGCTGGGCTCTTAAAGAGTTTAAAAAGAGAAAAAAAAGAAAGAAAGAAAGAAAAAACAAAAAACAAAACAAAACAAAACAAACAAAAAAACGCCCACCGGGAGTAGATTCTGTGCGAATGCTGTAGGTGGCGCTGTTGCCCCACTACTCCGCAGCCATGGCTGTGCCGCTCCGCAGGGCCCTTTATAGCTCTGGCCGGGGTGGGAACGAATAGGAGGCTGTTGATCTCAGTAAGAAGTGTAAGTATGGCTACGCTTTCCCAGTCGCCATCTAAGGGGTCCCAAACTCCCCAGGACTCCCAGCCCGCTGGGCTGAGTGTGCCGGGGCAATCTGGCTCCTCCGCTGGGCTCCTGTCTTTTTAAGACCACTGAAGAAAGCGCACGCTTTTCTTTCTTTTTTTTTCCTTCCCAGGAGCCGGCTGCAAGCACCCTGGCACGTTCCCTGCTCAGATCCTGCCCCTCTGTTACTCCAATCTCCGCTGCACTGCGTGATGTGGGTCAGTGCTCCCCGCGCAGATCACCGGGGCTGGTTATTTCGCGGGGTGTACTTCCACTCCCTCCTGGCTCTGAATCCTCTCCTCCCGCCGGTGCGCTGGGGTGGGTGAGTGCTCAGGTCCCGCTGGGTCGTGGCTCCGTATCTTAACCGCCTCTTGGAATGCCAAGTCCTCTCGGGTGTGGCTGTACACTGTGCAGTTTCCTGTGTATTCTGGTCTCTCTTTTAGGAATAGTTGTATTTGCTGTATTTTCATAGATAAATATAGTGTTGGGAGGAGATTTCTGCCGCCCTTCTCACACCGCCATCTTCCCGGATGAAATAGTGCCTGCCTGGATTTTGGTAGTTAAAATTCTACGAATGCCCACTGCAGCTCAGTTCAGCCAGGGCAGACTGGTGTGCTTTATTTGGGAGACAGCCTGCCCAGAGAAGCCAGGAGTTTCTCCAGCTATACATTAGGCAGCATTTCTGGCATGGCACTATCTCTTTTATGGTTCCAGCCAATGCTGGAAACCTCCCCGGCCCCACCCCCTACCATTGCTCAAAAGTCCCCTGCCCTTGGCCCCTGCAGTCCTAGAAATGATGGTAGCCTCCTGGTGTGATTAGTCTCTTTGGTGCTTCATCATGCTGTTTAATTCTCCAAACCTTCCAAGTGACCCTTATCTTAAGCATTACTTCCCTGTATCAAATCCTTTCTATTGAACTACCTGGTGTGGGCTCAGTTCTCCTGACTGGACCCTGACTGATGTGCCAGGAGCCTTGGGCTACAAAGAACTCTCACCTATCAAACACTAACCCTCCTATAAAAAGTGTAATATATAGGATTTAAAATATTTTGTACATAGTTAGAGAGATAAACAATGATACTAATGAGGGAATATGATAGATCAACCTTCTATGCCTAACGGGAGGGAGAATTAATACAATCTTTTCAGGAAAGCACTTGGTTTCACATATCAAGAGCCTTAACACTTATTATGCTTTAAATAATTTTCTTCCTAAATATCTAGCCCAAGGTAAATTAAAAGTGCAGATGTAATTTTATATATAGGAATATTTACCACAATGTTATTTATAACAGTGAAAAATTAGAAACAATCTGAATGCCCAAAAATAGTGATATGGGTAAATATGGTATATAGTTAACAGTTTTCCTTTATAGTATTTCCTCCCAATTTTTTTTTGTAACTACCCTGCATTTCTTTCTTCTTTTTCTTTATTAAGGTATCATTGATATGCAATCTTATGAAGGTCTCACATGAGCAGCACTGTGGCTACTACATTCCCCCCATTATCAAGTCCCCTCACACACACCCCATTGCAGTCACTGACCATCAGCATAATAAGATGCTACAGAGTCACTACTTGTCTTCTCCATGCTCTAACGGCCTTCCCCATGACCTACCCATACTGCCCCTTAATCCCCTTCTCCCTCCCTCCCCACCCACCCTCCCCAACCCCTTCCTTTTGGTAATCCCTTGTTCCTTCTTGGAGTCTATGAGTCTGCTGCTGTTTTGTTCCTTCAGTTTTGCTTTGTTGTTATACTCCACATATGAGTCAAATCATTTGGTATTTGTCTTTTTCCGCCTGGCTTATTTCACTGAGCATAGCTCTCTGGCTCCATCCATGTTGTTGCAAATGGTAGGATTTGTTTTCTTCTTATGGCTGAATAATATTCTATTGAGTATATGTACCACCTCTTCGTTATCCATTCATCTACTGACGGACACTTAGGTTGCTTCCATTTCTTGGCTATTGTAAATAGTGCTGCGATAAACATAGGCATTTCCCCCCAATTTTAAGTGCAGGGTTATATATATCTCCTCTGGACCTGAAACACTTAAGAGGGCAAGGATATTGACAACTATGGGCTGGACAATTGTTTAAGGCTCTCAATACATATTTCTGGAATAAATTAACAATGCTGTATTAAAGATGAACTTACAGAAGAGTTTTATGTTAAATGGTAAACTTTTGCCATAGCCAAGTACCAAATGCACTACTATGTGCTTAGTGTTTTTCTTTAGAACTTTTACATTGCCTTTTAACAGTTCTAGCTTTGCTCTTTCTTCTGAAGAATGTTTAATTCAGGTGACTTTATGTTCAAAGGATTTTCAGTGGCTCCCATGACCTGCAGGAGAGTCCAAAATCCCTGGTGCTTACAGATCTCTATAATCTGACCCAATTGGGCTGTCTAGCCTTTGCTTATCTTACCATCGCCCAAACTAGTTGTAAATGTTCCCCCATGATACTTCTGTTATCTCTTCTGCTGCCCAATGACAACACCCTCTCTACCCATCAAGCCCTGGGCTCCAGGCCCATCTTCTCTGCAAAGCTATCTCAGAAGTAGGTTGTCCACTTATACGTTTCTAACATAATACTTACTTGGCAGTTAACTACCTATTATTCAGAGCATGTCTTTCCTTATATAAACTGCTATTTGTAAGTATTATTGTTAAGTATCTTTTTACATGTCTCTGCCTAATATATGGTTTGAGTAAATACTACATTTCTTGGGAATAGCTTCTTTATGAAACAGTAGAGTGCTTTGTATGTACTATAAATCCTCATACGAAGTTCAGGTAAACTTAGATAACTTAGGCCTTTGGTGATTTGAGTTTTCCTCAAGCCTTGTTTAAAAATTGCCAAAGTATTAAGATATCAAGGCCTATTCTAGAATTTATACATTGTTGACATCGCCTTTTATACGATAAGCTCCATGGGTACATGTGTGTGTTGTGCCCACCACTGTCTGACTGGCAATGTGCATAGTACAAGGTGTATGAGGTGGGCGCTCAATAAACATTTAATGCATGAAGACTGAGTGTGAACACATCAGATGTTTATAAAAGTGGCAGACACTCTCCTCAATACAATTCATCCTTTATCTGAGGTGAATTTGGGGTAAAAAGATAAAGAGATTACATTAGAAGCTTCTGGAACATAAAAGAAGCTACCAGATACTCTGTATCTGGATACATAAAGAAGTGAACATTTCAGGCAACTCTCCTCTTGAGTGTGAATACCACTGTGAAATCAAAGATCTTGATTTATATAAACAATTAGCCAACTTTCCCAGATTATATAATAACTTTTGTGAGGGGATCCATGGGTATGATAGAAAATTCTCAGAAAATGTGTTGATATTAAAAACGTTCATATCCAGTGCTTTAACTTTCTTTATAGGTGACATATACAAATCGACTCAACCATGTTAAAAAATTAAGCATATTAAAAACTATGTCAAAGTAAGGTAGCTCAATATTGTCCCTATTAATGACTATTTCACCAAGAGGTAGTAAGTTGAGGAAGCAGGCTAGGAAACTGCTGTTTTGGGGCATGCAAAACATAAGATTTTTTATTTGATAAAAACTCATACCTGTTGATCTCCAAGGAAATGACTTCTCAGTTGAGCTAGAGAAAAAGGAAAAAAAATGCAACACTTACTTTATCATAAAACTTCACTGTGGACCTGTTTTGCATAAAAACATTTAATTTTCACATTTAATTATATAAAACTATAAAAACCTCAAGCAAAATTTAAAATTACTCTTCTAAGTTAGTTTTTAGATGGCATTTAACTTTCTACATCAATTTGGGACAAAACTATTTCTACTTGGAAATTAAGGCAAATTATAAAGTGACATAAGATTCTTCTTGGATAAGTCAAATAAAACAGCACAACTACATATATGATATTCAGGTACTTATATGATGTATTATGGTGATTTTGAGATAATAAATACGAAAACCACATATACACTGAAACAACACGCACACTACACACTGTATACAACACAGACATTAAAAAGAACCAAAAAGGCTCTTAAGAACTTCATTCATTTTACTCATTTTCAAAAGAAGCCCTAGATACTCAATAGACAGAAAAGTTAATGGGGTCAGTTTGAAAGTTTATAGTTTATAAGGTATAAAAATAAGATTTCAAAAAACTTTCATATAAAAAAGATAAGGTTTTATAAGCTATGATAAATTTTAGCTATATATTTCTCTTGGTTTACTGACTACCAGTTTAGAAAACTGGTGCATCAAAAGCGTATCTGTGCCTACACTTCAAATTATAAAATAATTTAGTCACAGGGTAGAAGCATACATAGTACAGGGAATATTTAACTCATAATACCATAGTATCTCTGTATGTGACAGAGGGTAACTGTACTTAACATGGCGAGCATTTAGTAATGTGGCAGTTGATGCATCACTAAGTTGTGCATCTGAAACCGATACTGTATATACACTACATTTCAATGATACAAAAAAAAGACCCAACAGAACAAAAGCAAAACATATATGCCTCCCTGCTTCCCCCACCTGAACCCCCTGCAAAACAAACAAAAACAAAACAAAACAAAATCCCCCCAGAAAAGCATGGTGCTAAGGTCACATATATTGCCTCCTTTGTATTATTTACAACAACCTTACGAATATGTATACTGTTAACTTTCTTTTACAGATAAAGAAACTGGCCAGTGTCTTGTGCTAGTAACTTGGGGAGCTGGGATTCACACCCCAAGCCAGGGCTTCTTACCAGTGTGCTGTATGGTAGACAGCTTGTGATCCCATTTCTGCATTAAACACATACACATACAATGTGCCTAAAAAGAAGTCTAGAAAAATAAAAACCAAAGGGCTAGGAGTTATTTTGTGGGGTACAAACCAAAAGGATTTTTTTCTTTTCAACATTTGTCCTTTTTTTTAAAAATTACAAACACCTATTGAAGTAATTTTGAGGTGTTTATTACATTTAAGGAACTGGTGTGTGATTTGGGGCTTAAGGAAACAAACTGTAAAATAAAGGACTTGGAACAGGAGGGTACAATCCTTTCAGTGCTACTAAGATTTTAAGTTCTTGTGAACCCCTTGGTATTTCCCCAAGTCATTAACTGGTTAATGAAACTCTTGCTAGCTAAACATTCTAGATTCAGTAAGAACTCCCTGAGCTCCAATTTTGTGTGTGATTTGCCTTTTCTTCATCAAAGTCACAGCAGTTCATATTCCAGGACCTTGAACTAGCTGCAAGCAGGGGGGCGTGCTCCCAGTGAATGGAGTCAGTCAGTTAATGTAAATCTTCAGCACTTGATCTGATGCACTCCTGATTTCAAAAGGGACTAATGGGACAGAAAAAAAGATGAAAATTTGGTCAAATGTGAGTCAGGGAACATTTGTCTTGCTCCTGAAGGTAGGCTAGCACATCCTTGTGACTCCAAAAGTTTTTCCATACACTGAGTTTCAACTTCTTTGTAATCTCTTTCTGTCATAGTGCTACATTAACTACTGTTCTCTACATTAGTTTTCTAAGCACTGAAGGTGTATTACCCAACTGTGCTCTTATCAAAATGCTCCTATTTTTTGCCAGTATTAAAACACATGATAGATCAAACTGCCCTCCAAGAAAGAAATGGTTAATATACCTCAAGTTTCTTGGGAATATCATGAAAGTCTACTATTTTCTGAGGTAACTTATATAAACTTTAATGAAATACCTTTGTAAGATTTTTCATTCTCGAAATTACAGATCATACAATATAATTCATGTCAACTGCTCAAACTGGGCAAGGCTGTGGCTGTTTTGCTCACCTCTTTATCTAAAGTGTCTGGCATACTGGATGACACATAGCATATGCTTAATATATATGGTTGCAACACAAAGTGTGAAAAAGTAATACCGAGTTCTTCCTTGTTCTGAAAGATCAGGTATATATGAATTATCAGTTACTACTTTGCTCAAGCAGGTCAATTTATTCTCCCCGACTCTAGGAAGGAAATTCCAGGAGCCTCAGTGTGTAACAATCAGGCAAACAGCATTTTTGCTGCTCAAAAGGCCTTTTCAATAGCACAAAAGGCATTCCTAGGTGAAGGCAATGGGAAGCCTCTGTTAGTATTATTTTTTTCCTACTCTATTTTAGGTAAAAGTTAAAAATCATTAGGAAAATACGCTAATGTTAGGATTAAAAGTAAGCAAAAAGTTCTGTGGTACATTTTGAAGACTATATACTCAGCCTGATTACCTTCCCACTAAGCCGACAATTCTGTGTTATTACTAGTCATTATATGTTATTCAGAACAGTCTATTTCCTTTCAAACTGTTCACTTCAAATGAGTCTCAAATTGTTCACTACTCAGATTTAGGGATTGGACAATAAATAGTGCAACAATTTGAAATGCTCAAATTTTAAGTCACTGAACGTAACCTGCTTTTATTAGAACTATGAGAGGTAGCTCCATGTTGAAACGTAGGCTTATTTCCTCCTCCTTCTTTCTCTCTTTCCAACTATCTATTCCTAGAAACACTTACCCAACTTCTACTGAATGTCTACAATGTTTCTACAGGCACTGTGCCCACAAATGACTCCTTCCCATTCCCTTCCACTTCTCATCTGAAGATGCCAAGTAACTTGTGTTCTAAGAGCCTTCACTGGAAAGAAAAGCGGATTTTCAAATCAAGAACTGACTAATCCACAATAACTTTGTTTCAGTGGGAAGATGCATTCACAATTTCCAATAACTTAATTATCAACAACTTTTGAGAATGAAATCCATTCATAAGTTTGGGATTGTTTGGTCTGATGGTGGACAACAATTAAAAGCAAGTTTATTAGTAAATTAATTTTAATGCAATTAATTTTAATGTGAATAATATTAGCTTTGTCTTAAGGAAGACACCCTGCCTTTATTATATCACATGAAAATATGTAGTAAATCACTGTAAAATTGTATACACTTGTGAAATTATTTTTTCATTTGTCAGTTTTACAGACATAAATGGAGGCAAAAATATCTTTGTTGGTTAGCTATGGCTGTGCAATGTCTTTCAAATCCTCCTTATTTCGGTGTTTTCCCATGAATCAACAAACTAGCCTGTTGATACTCTGCAGCCAGCCAGAGGGCTGGCCAGCCACCCAGGGTCTCCAAGAAGCCACATGAGGGGGTGGCCACGACATAGTGGGAACCTCTGCAGTGGGCCCGGCAGTGGCAACGAGCGCTGATCCTGGAAATGCTGACTCAGAATCTGGCTCTCTGGCCTTCCTAGAGATTCCGGAAGTTGACATCCAAAAGCTTTTAATGATACCTTTTTCTGCTTATACAAGCCAGAGAGGATTCTATTTGCAACCAAAAATCCTGACAGATGTTATCATACAATTAAGTATTATGATTGAAACAAATCTAACCAGACCCTCTGAAAGAGTCAGAACCTCACTCCTTAACTCTAGACCTGTATTTCCAAGTGCATACTAGGTATAACACGACATCATATTCGGCACATTGAAACTCTTTGCCCTACGACGAACTGCATTTAATCATTACCACCTAGTCACTCAAGCTGAAGAACATGGCGGCATTTTATTGTCCCCCCCACCTGACCACTGCGGCTTCACTGGGGAAGCTCCACGGGTCTGCCTTGTCCACAGGTGAACCTCCAGAGCCTAGTATCTGGCACATGACAGTCACTCAAAACATACCTTCATCATTCATCCCTACTACCACGGATGGGCAAGCCTTCATCCTCTCATGCCTTTTTGGCTTTATCATGCTCTCAGCAGCTCTCCTGACTTGCCTTCCCAGCTTTGGCATCTCATCCTTTCAGGCTCTTCCCTGCTGCTGCTAGAGTGATTTTTTTCAAACACTCCAATCTGACATCATTCTCCTGATGCTAATGCACCACAGATCCATAGACGGTAAGATGCAAACATTTTAGTATGGCACAGATTCAGGCATCTTAGTCTGACACAGAAGGCCCCCCACCACCTGGTTCCTTCTAGTTTACCCTTTCCTACACAGGCCTACATCTAGGGACTTCTAATTACTTGCAGTTCTCCCCACATACCATGCTGTTTCACACTTCTAGTGCTATTTTTGGAATAGAGCGTGTAGGAACACAGTCTGGAAACTCTTCTAGAATCACCCAAATTCCAGAATGGCATATGCAGGTACCATGCAGCAATATGTATGTTACACACCCATGAAATTGAGCACTCTAATAAAGTTTACCTTCACTTTGTATCACTTAATAACAGGGATGTTTTTGAGAAATGGTCTACTTAAGTAAGTCTGCACCCCATTTCCTCCTGATTCTACTGTCTGACGTGAACCAGCCTGCTTTGGTGCAGGCCAGTAACCTCAACAGTACAAGAGGGAGCACAGGAGAACTTGATGGAGCCACAGGGTAACCATGTCATTTCCCTCACCTTCTTCTAGGTCTAGTGGGACTCCTTCTATCACTAGTGCATGAAGGCTACTGTTATTAACTCTCCTACGAGACATACTGAATTGGGACAGAATCCAAGAGTTGTTTCTCTGTTGAAACGAGAACCTGGTCTTGGCTTAAGATTAGAATGTGGTCAAACTGTTAAAATTTCCCACTTTGTTTTATTTAAAAAATCACCGTGTTAAGAAATTTTATATACACACATGTACATATATGTGTATATATAGAACTCTCAATAGTTCAAATAATCAAGCACAGGCAATAATGAATTAAATTGCATTTAGCATTAATGGAGAGTAATCACTGGAATGAATTACCCTAGAAACTCTTATTTATGAATAGAGCCTGGACATGTCCCACTGTCTAGACTACATGCCCTCTACAGGGTTCTCCCCAGTGACTGTCTATCATTCTTTAAGAATTAGCTCAATTACAGCTACATGTAACAGAATGAAAGTGGACTACTGTCTAACCCCATAAAAAAGAGTAAACTCAAAATGGATCAAGGACCTGAATGAAAGTCATGAAACCATAAAACTCTTAGAAAAAAACAGGCAAAAATCTCTTGGACATAAACATGAGCGACTTCATGAACGTAACTCCCCGGGCAAGGGAAACAAAAGCAAAAATGAACAAGTGGGACTATATCAAGCTGAAAAGCTTCTGTACAGCAAAGGACACCATCAGTAGAACAAAAGACATCCTACAGTATGGGAGAATATATTCATAAAAAACGTATCTGATAAAGGGTTGACATCCAAAATATATAAAGAACTCATGCACCTTAACAAACAAAAAGCAAATAATCCAATTAAGAAATGGGCAGAGGACATGAATAGACACTTCTCCAAAGAAGAAATTCAGATGGCCAACAGGCACATGAAAAGATGCTCCACATCGCTAATCATCAGAGAAATGCAGATTAAAACCACAATGAGATATCACCTCACACCAGTGAGGATGGCCAACATCCAAAACACAAACAACAAATGTTGGCGAGGATGTGGAGAAAAGGGAACCCTCCTGCACTGCTGGTGGGAATGCAAACTAGTTCAACCATTGTGGAAAGCAGTATGGAGTTTCCTCAAAAAACTCAAAATAGAAATACCATTTGACACAGGAATCCTACTCCTTGGAATTTACCCTAAGAATGCAGCAGCCCAGTTTGAAAAAGCCATATGCACCCCTATGTTTATCGCAGCACTATTTACAATAGCCATGAAATGGAAGCAACCTAAGTGTCCATCAGTAGATGAATGGATAAAGAAGATGTGGTACATATACACAATGGAATATTATTCAGCCATAAGAAGAAAACAAATCCTACCATTTGCAACAACATGGATGGAGCTAGAGCGTATTATGCTCAGTGAAATAAGCCAAGCCGAAAAAGACAAGTATCCAAATGATTTCACTCATATGTGGAGTATAAGAACAAAGAAAAAAAAACTGAAGGAACAAAACAGCAGCAGACTCACAGAACCCAAGAACGGACTAATAGTTACCAAAGGGAAAGGGACTGGGGAGGATGGGTGGGAAGGGAGGGACAAGGGGGGAAAAGGGGCATTACGATTAGCAGATGTAATGTTGGGGGGGCACGGGGAGGGCTGTACAACTCAGAGAAGACAAGTAGTGACTCTATAGCATCTCACTATGCTGATGGACAGTGACTGTAATGGGGTTGGTGGGGGGGACCTGATGAAGGGGGTAGTTTAATAACCATAATATTGCACATGTAATTGTAGATTAATGATACCAAAATGAATTATATAAAAAAAAAGAATTAGCTCAATTAAAGCTGATCGCTCCCTCCTTTGCGTCAAGAATGTGCCCAACAATTCCTCTCAGTTTTGGGATTTTTCATATGATTTTAATTGTGTTTACCTGGCTTTTCCACTACCAAACGATGGCTTTCTTGAGGGTAAATATTGTGTCTTAATTTTATTGGCATCTAATCAGCATTGGGTAGGATGCTAAATAAATGGCAGTTGATCTTAACTCTTTAGGTTGTTCTTTTTAAAGGTTAATCCAATGTAATTTTTGAAACTGCTTCAATCATTTTATAAAGGAGTCTAATTCCCCCTTGTTTTTGGCTCTCTACATCTTATAGCAAAGATGTTTATTGTACATATAACATGAATCCATTCAACAAATACTTGATTATCACTAAATGCCAGACATTGCATAGGATGGGATATAACTGTGAAAAGAGACAAAGTCCTTGCCTACCACTGCTTCCAGTTGTCTTATAATTATTCATTACAGTACCTGTGTGACTTCTCCAGGGAATCACATATCCCTCAAAGGCAGGAAGGTGTCAAGAGGTTTTGAAAGGCTGATCTTAAAGCCAGAAACCTCTAAGAGAGGACTCTGATAGGTCCAGCAGTGTTGTGACTGAAGAAGCGTTCACATTATCTGTAACAACCCAAAGTATGAAACATTTATCTTTCAAAACAAAAAGAAGCCCTGGGCCTCCTTCTACTCATCTATTAAGAGAAGGTTAATCCTGGGACTGCTAGGGTAGGAATTTGAATATGAAGGCTCTGGCAGGAGAGGTATGCAGCAATATGAAATGTGTTGCCACATTCTAGAGTTTGCCCCAATTCCCACAGCTCAAAAAATTGTAAAGGGTTGAGAAAATAAGACAGTTTGGATACCACCAATATAATACTGCACACATACAAGTAAACCTGACATTTCTCCCGTTTTTCATATGGATGCTTAAGTCACTCCAATTTAGTAGCATTACGCAATCTACTTATTTCACTATTACAGCATATTCTTTCACAACATTTTTAAAATGATTGTTAGGGGATTTTCCTTTACTAAACAGAGGTAACTAACAGGTGAATACTCACTGATGCTATGTTCATTAATATTTTCAAATGCATTTTTATACTGCTGGTCTCACAGTTTACTGCTGAATTTCCTATTTAGTTTTACTATTTTGAGCTCTGACTGTAAATTCAGATTCTATACATAAGTTCTGTATTTCTTCTGCACATGTTAACTCGAGTTCAAGAACTACCACATTAACAGATGCAATCTTAGTAGTCTGAGTAATTTCTAAACTGCTTTTCTCTCTTTCTCTACCAGTGCATTACTGTTTCATTTTCAATTTGTGGTTTGCTTATTTAAAAAATTACCTTTCAACTTTTCCACTTGTTATTGGTGGGCTTTATTATTCTACTAATTATTCCATTAGCAAATGCGTAGGTTTTCAGGATTCTAAATCCATTGTGAAAACTTCTGGCAACTCTCTATTGGTTTGTACAAAGGTATGTTTTCCTACATATGTATATATAGTAATAACAATATTACACACATTGTAATAGTATTTAACTCCATTCAGGTTCCTGGACCTGACTGTAATGTGTGTAAGAATGTGGGAAGGGCGTTTTCTTCCCACACTAACACCAAGCAATTCTTGAACACCTACAGGGTGTTAGAGAACTCAATTCTGATTCTAATTGCCTAGAGACAGCACCAGATTCCCCAGATTAAGGGCTCCGTCCTACAAGACGGCCCTCCACCCCTGACTCCAGACGTGGGTCACAAGCCCCAGGCAGTTCCCTATGCTTCTGACCTACTGGCTACAGTTTGGAAGTTCCCACAACCTCCCCCTTTGGTTTGATTAATTTGCCAGAGTGGCTCACAGGACTCAGGAAAACGCTTATGTTTACCAGTTTAATAAAGGATACCATAAGGGATACAAGTTAACAGGCAGATGAAGAGAGACACAGGGCATGGTCCCAAATAAAGGAGCTTCTGCCTTCATGGAGCTTGGGCCCTGGGCCCAGTGGCACATGGAGGTGTTTTGGTTTCCCAAGCATAGTGAGAAGCAGGCTCCTCCAGAGCAGAGAGCGATTCGCTTTTCCAAGGAGTTTTTGTGAGGGCTTCATTACAAAGTCATGACTGACTAAATTATTGGCCATTGGCTGATTCAACCTCCAGCCTTAAATCTCTCATTAACAAGCCAAGACACCCATTTCACCTTTAAGACTCTGCAATGTCTTTAGGAACTGCGAATGAAGACCAAATATACCTGGGAAAAACGTATTTTTTATGACTTCTTATAGCGCCGTTTGTTAAAATTTCCTTTGTAATCCACTGCTCTAATATTTATGTCTACTTTTTAATTGGTTCCAAAGTCCATTTCTCAGTAGAAAAAGAGAAAATTGGTTTGTTTGGTTTTTAATATTTTTGACAATGGATGAATTAATATTGTAACTGCTTAACACCTTGTTATCCTCTTGGCACCACAACTGCTTTGTAATTAACTGCCTCAGCATCTTCTTAGATACGGACGCTGGACTCCTAGTTCCTGGGTCACTCCATATTTCCTACTGTGCACCTGGGATTCCTCCCCCAGGAATCCAGCAAAGTAACTACTAGTGATCCTCAAGTTTTGGCCTCTATTTAAAGTGCTGTGAGGCAAATTTAAAACAAACTTTCTGAGTTTGATTAACTAAGTAATCCATTCTACTGAACACTTAGATTTCTGTATCTTAATTATACTTACATCTTCAACTGTGATATGGAGATAACATCATAATATACATCATCTTTTCTATTTCTATCTAGTATTGCTTTGACTTTCCTTTTAATGAGTACATTTAAAATGTTGCTCAGTTTCTCTTAATGCATTTGTAAAACATTCTACTAGTTTCCTGCAAGTTCTTAGGAGGTAGAGCTCATTCTGTGCTTTAGATTTCTTGACAGCTCTTGAGATTATGCTTGAGAATACCACTTTTTTAATATAAAGGCTGTGGAGGTTCCAGGTCTTAAAAGCATTCATCACATAAGCAGCTCAAATTTCTCCACCTTGACCCTCAAGAAGAATGTCCTCAAGCTCCTTTTATACTCATAATTGGCATGATAAGAAGTGAAGTCCAGAAGACTGAGATGGAATCCAGGGCTCTCTAATGCTATACACCATCTCCTGATGTTCCAGGAACTCGTACCATCTACCAATAGGTAACTGTTAGGTTATAACTAACTAGTTTTGTCTTTCCTATGTTTGGGGAACAAGGACTTCACCTCTCACTTTTAATCAGATAAGTATTACCTAGGAAGTTAATCCTTTACATTAACAAGATACTTACTATCTCGGTTGTAACGCAGGAAAAACTAGAGCAGTAGGACAAAATCAAACACTATAGTACAATAATTCTTCCTAAGTTGGAGGTGAATAGCTCTTCAATCTTCCACTAGGCTATCCTGGTACATCAAAGACAGGAAGGCCAATATGTAGAACAGGTAAGGAAGGTGAACTGCTTTGTCTGGATGAAGCAGAGGAGGGGAGTTGGAAGGCAAACAGCTATCCCTACCCACATTAGAAATCATTTGCCTACAGACATTAAGTATATCCTAGCAGTAATACTCAGAAAGCAATCCTTCTTGGTATTTAAGTAGTTTTGAAAGCCTCTTCCTAATTTACTTACTGTCTGTTCACCAGCCAATCTCAACAAAAAACAAATACAAAAATTCATCCTCCAAATTCATGATTTTTCCAGGACTGAGGTGTCTTTCTCTGTTCCCTGTATTACTGTATCAGACTCTGGCCAGTTCTCTATTGGGCTGGAGACTGATTTCTTCCTAAGGAAGGACCACTTGATCTCAGCAGTTAGGAAAAGTGAGACATGCTCATGATTGTAGTTTATTATTATTACTATGTGTTATGGTTTTAAATTGCCCCTGAAAATGGTAAATGCCTTTAATTTGAACCTAAACAAGGCACAGCAAATGAGACAGGGCAAAGGATCACCTGTTCTCATAATGATTTCTATGACTTGAGGGTGATACTAAGGTGAGAGAAAAGAAAAGGCACTTGAATTAAAAATGACGCCCTTCATTTGGGACGCAGCTGCTCCTGACCATCAGCAACAGGACACGAGGCCTGAGTCTCTCTGTCACTAGTGGTGGTGAATTTGTGCTGGTCCACCCATGTACTCAAAACCCAATTACCTGTGTGACCAACAGAAGCAAAAAACAAGAATGCTGCAGGAAGGCAGGCCTGGTACTCTCTGGAACACGGGAAAGGTCTAAGGCTTTCAGTCTGACCGAGAGATTTCCCCTCGGTGACACTTTACATGAAAAACCTTAGAATGTGCTCCTGCAATTTTAGTCTTTAACAAATCAAGAACAACAGGGACTGCAAAGTGTGGTACAAAACTACATTCTTAGATTCCATTGGCCACTAACAAGTTTAGAGTAAAATGTATAACCAGACACTGTGGTGATCATTTTTAGTCTCCTTACTGACGATTTTGTTCTCACTCTTTTTTTCTCAATTCTTCATTCCACTTTTCCCTCATGCTACTCTACTTTATTTTTGTACTCTCACAACATCGGTCTAAAATTCCAGGAAAAGGTAAGATATAAATAAATAGTATTATGACCAGTCTCCTAAAGAAAAAATTATGTAGTTGATGCAGAGCAAAAACACTAAAGGAACAGGAAATACTAGAATATCCCTTTTAACAATTCAAGTAACTTTCATAGGGACTAGAAGTGGACACATTTTAGGAATTGTTAAATATTCTCTGACAAAACATTTTGTGTTAGTGCTTTGAGTCTATGAATAAAAGATGCAGAAGACCACATGGAAGGGGAAGATCAAAAAGGATGTAGTACTAGATAAAAATGAGACAAACAGTTCCCTCTGGTATCCCCATAAATTATACAGGAAGCATGATTTCTGTGGAAGCCCAACCAGGAAAAGTAGAACTCTAATAGAAGGGTTTTCTAACATTTCTGTTGACATTTGAAAGAAAGCAACTGAGATGGAAATAGTAAAATGGTAAACATAACACCAGACTCCCTTTCCTAAGCATTCTGCCGTAACTTAGGCTGCTATTTCTGCAAAGGGTAAGTAAACCTTGGAATAGATGGGCTACTATGAATCTCCTGTGTCCATGCTCTAAAAAATGCTATTGTTCTCTCATTTCTATTCTTCCAAAACCCTTAAGAGGTGAAGAAAGAGAAAGGGAAAACATTTTTTTAAATTTAAAATAAAAAAAGAAAGAGCACACACACACATATTCTCTTTAAAGGTGTATTAACAATTCCAGTCTTATATTTTTAAATAAAGCTGGCCCTGGTAAGGAACGGGGCAAGGGTCCAGTTTTTCTACTTGCTCTACATGAAACAGAGCACAGAGTTAATACAGGACCAAGCCATAAAGCTCTGTAGTAAGAGATGTGCTGGCTGGCATCTAAAACCCTTCAAATTTGTCCTTATACATAGCTTTGTTTATGATGCATACAATTTCATTTTGTACATTTTTCAGGATTAGAAATGTTTTGAAAAGTTTATGTAAAAATTTACTCAAAAGGAATTTTAAGATATCATAAGCCTAAGTTTTTAATTAAACATGTACTCCCCTGATTATTTATCCTGTTCAGACATTCAAAAACAAATGACTTATTCACATATAATTCCTTGATACTCACATAAAAGCACTATCAAATTTGGTGTGTGTCTAAAGAATGATACTCAGTTTCTGTCCATTGACTATCCAGAGTAAGGATTTATTCTTAAATTTTTATGAACAGTACGGGTTCTTAAATTTCTGAGAAAACTTTTACTTCAACTATGAGTATAAAAAGAAAGAACATGATTTATTTCTTAAATTTCTGTTTTGCTTTTTGGAAAAAATTACGCTTCTCACTTTAACAGCATGTTCAGCTCTTGATTCATGGACAAGCACCATAAATAGCTGTTTTAGTGCTGAAGGAGGAATGAATTTACATATGGGATAGAGTATAGACCCAGTATCATCAATAAATGTCCTGGAAAAAGAATGGACATGGAAGAATAGTCAACATTTGGCAGAGCATATGTTTTGCATTTCTCTGCAGTAAGATGTATGGAAGCTAGGACAGTGGTTCTAGGATACTTTAAATCTCTCCTGAAAGTTCTCATGGACTTTTGAGAAATATGAGTGAAAGAGGAACAATGGTTTAAAACATAACAGAAGTGGCTGACCAGCTTTAATCTTCTTTCCCTCCTTTACTCTCTCTCCCATTCATTGCCCAAATGAGCCAACACTATTCATGGAAAGGGAATTAGGAAATACACGGAGCACACTGTGTAGATTCATAATTTATTCAACTTAAATGGTCTTTCAAATAAAATAGAGTGTCCATCACTCAGAATTTAAGAAATGTAAACCATCTTAACTTCATAAAAATGAAACAAATTTTAACCATTATTTCAGTCAGAAAATTAAGAGTCAAATCATGTAACATTTAACAAAACTTTGTTGTGCAACATTTAACACACATAGGTGTATATATAAAAGAAAATAGTATAATGAACCCCTATGTCTCTGTTCCCCAGCTCCAACAAAAAGGGGAACATGTGGTCAAACTTATTTCATCTACACCTTTACCCAGTATTTTCTCTGCATCACCAGATCATTTTGAAGCAAGTCTGAGACATGGTATCACTTCAGTAATAAATACTTTAGGTGTATCTCCAAGCACAGATGCCTAGAGAAGGCCAAAACTACGATAACATTATCACACCTAAAATATTAACAGCAAAATTCTTCATATCAACCAGTTATCTAGTCAGTATTCAAATTCCCTGCTTCAAGGTTTAAAAATAGATGGATTTTTTGAATCAAGACCAAAACAAGGTCCAATATGTATTTGGTTGAGTGCCTCTAAAATCTCTTTTGATGCATGTTACATCCCCCCTCTTTTTTTCTTGTTTGAAATCATTTCATTTGCCCTGCAGAATTCCTGACAAACCAGATCTAACCAATGCATCAGCACAGTGTCATTTAACACGTTCCCTTCTCTCCATATTTCCTACAAATGGGTATTTGTACCTAGATGGTCGAGCAATTCTGGGGCAAGAATATGTCACAGATGATGGACATATACTTCCTATTGCATCATGTCAGGAGGGCATAATTTCTGACTATCTCCCACTTTGGAATATTAACACAGACCAGTGGTTCAGGTGCTATCAGCTGACCCATACATTGTGAAGTTTCCCATCATCTTTTCAGATAATTATTTTAGCAGCCATTGATGATCACTCATCTAGATACATGATTTTGTTAGTGGTTACAAAATTCACCCAAGATTTTAACTTCTCAAATTATTCTCAATGTACTGCTCTGGTCAATAACACAACTTCTACCTATGTATTTATGTTCATAAGGAATACAATACAATACAATACTATTTCACTTTCTATTTACAAGTAAGTTTTCACCGAAAAGCATTCTGCTATTACTGCTGAGAAAATAGATATAGATCTGTATTTTGTACTTCCTAAGCACCAGTTCTTGTATCATGGTTGATAATTTTACTTGCATTTTCCCTGTGGTTCAAAGAGCTCCATTATTGATGATGTAACTATAGCTGGGGGTGCATCCACCTTTCATTGACTTATGCTGAAGCAGAAACTACATATCATAGATCCCAGAATAACGGTTATTTGTTCTTTTCCAATAAAAAAAGGTTAGAAAAAGTAAACACACACATATACCCTAAAGCCAATAATTCCTTGGGTTATTATAAGGAGTCTATTCTGGCAAACCAAATATTGTATTTGAACTTTCTGACAATGGTTAAAATGTGTAATTTTTAATATATGAATTTTTTAGCTGTGAAAATCTGCAGCCTACAGGCTTTTCTCCTCTTCAGTTTTAGAGTGCTTTTCCCTTTATTTAAATGTGGGGTAATACAACAGCAGAGTAGAAAATCTATGCAACCAACTGATTAGATTGATTTGTTATTAAATAGATAGTGAAGCCTCGGGGAGGACTGCTATAATAACAGTGCGCTCACTACAAAGTCTGGCAAATTTGTCAGATGTTGTTAGTTTTTTTCCCTTGGCAGACATGCCATGTTCATTTTTCCGGCAAGCTGATTACCTGTTGAAAATGCACTAATGGATAGCTCTCACTTTTAGGTGGATAATCATATTTTCTATTTCCTTTTCCATACCTCACTGGCTTAGAGCTGCGTATGACAGTAGTTCTCTGGAAGGTTAAGGAAACATCTCACCACACACATCAGTCTTTCTACTCTGTGTCCTTAATCTGCCAAATGGGAATGAGAATGCAAATGTGCCACCAACCTTTATTTCATCATAGAAATTAAAGTGATTAAGTGAAGAAATGGTAAACTTTTCTCCCTAAGGTAATGAACGGCAGAAAGTACGTTAGTGGCAATATACTTTTCAAGACAGTTTAGAATCTTTGAATTAATATCTACAATACTTCTTGTAATATGTTTATGGTCAACCAAGAATATAAATGATAGCCACTTGAGTTTCCATAAAGGAGAGACAAAATAATGGTAGTGGAGATGGGGCTAGGGGCTGGTGTTTTCTAACTGTCTCTGCACAATGAACATACTTTTAGAAAGACTGTGTCTACTTGGGGTGGTAGGGTGGAAGTAAGTAGGGTATTTAAGTCTTCTTAAATCACTTATTGACACTCCAGTGGAAAAACCAATAGAATAACACTATCTCTAGGGGAAAATACCACCCTAATGTTAAATTCAGGTGTACAATAATAATTAAAACCAAATCGAATGAAAACACAAAAACACCGAAAAGTAAACCTTATTGAACAATATGAAGATAATGGGCACAAAACATCTACCAGCCCAAGTGTCTGTTATGTAATAGGTGTAATGCTTATTGTTCTCTTTCTTAAAATACAAGAAAGTATTTTAACCCAAGGACATGGAAATCAAAGACAAGGTAAAACTTCCTGGAACCAAGCCAAGACAGACAATGTAATCTGATTAACACAGTGCACTTCACAAAATAAAAATAATAAAATATAATCATATATTTTATGCTGCTACTAAGGCACTTGGTCATATTGTTAGTTATGCACAATGGTCCCTCCTGCTGTACTGGAAATTTCCAGGTTTTTGTATCTTTGTATCCCTATAATAAAGCAAAGGCATACATATTTATTAAGTGAATTTAGAGAAGACATAAACATTTGCAGAAAAAAACAAATGCAGAGTCACTAAAGGAAATGTGGAAATAGAAAGTAATGCCAGTATCATCTGTTTGGGTTTCACCTACCCTAAGTTGCAAATTTGGATAATCTGGTATCTATTATTATAGGTCATATAGAGAGGTTGTTTCTTCTCTATACTTGTCATAATATGAAATAAGGTCTGTATTCTAAAAATAAATTAATATGGTGAAAGTTGTCTGTGATGTATTATTTTAAGATATACATCCCAGAGTTATTTCAGCTTCAAAAAACTAATGATAGAACCAAAGAGAATAAGATATTACTTATTAGAATAGGCAAAGAAAATAGAGGAAGAAAACCAAAAGGATCATAAGAATATGAAAAGACACCCAACCCTGCTAGTCTTTAAGAAAATGCAAAGTAAAATGATGTTAACATTAAATTGGTAAAATTCAAAGAGCCTGTCCAATATTAAATGTTGGGAAAAAATAAAAAAAGGAGAGAGCCCCTGGAACTTTCCACACCCTGCTTGAGAGGGTACAATCGTTGAGCTACTTCAGAGACCAACTGAGCCAAGATCTAGAAAAACTGAAAGCGTACCAAATTATGAGCCAAATATTCCAATTCTAATTATATTTATTCCAGAATTTTATATACATAAACCAGGAGATATACCAAAAATGTTCACTGGTGCATTACTTATACTACTGAAAAATGGAACTTAAATTTCTTCAATAGTGGAATGGCCAGTTTAATATTCTATGAAATAAATATGTTAACAGCAGTCAAAAAAAGTGAATCTACATACTAACATGGATAGATCTCAAATACTGAGTAGGAAAATCAAGGTGCACAATGAAACTGAGACTACCCCGGTTGTGTAGGTTAAAAAAGCAACACAAAATACTGGCCCAGGATGTATATGATGAATGTATATGATATGAAAGTATACAGTAAACTGGAAGACTATATACTACTGGTTAGCTATTGGGGGAATAGGGCAAAGGGGGTTTGAACTTTATGTTAATATTTTTTTAACAACAAAAATAAGAAGCCAGTATGATGAATTATCAACAGTTTTTAATTGTGTGATGTAAGTACTTAAATTTTTGTTATATTATTCTCTGTACTTAGTATTTTTAATATTTCTCAAGATAAAGAGAAAAAAGTACAGATAAAACCCAAAATTATAGCAATAAGGAAATATACGATTAAGATTGTTGTTAATTCCTATACAGCAGTAAAGTTTTTCAGGGCGCATCCTGAGATATACTATATGGCCTATTTATCTTACTTTATAATTTATCAACATATATACATGATTAAAAAACCTAATGACCAAGAGTAGGGGCTAGTAATATAATTTTTGTATTGATTCAGTAATTCATCACTGCTACATATTTTAAGAATGGTAGTTATAGGATGTGAACTATGAAAAATTACAGAAAATGGAGTAATGTCATTTTAATTAAAAGAGCTATTTAAAATTTAATTAGATAATGGCATGGTACATATATTTTAGATGCATGGGCCTCTGAATTTTAAAAGTATTTTCCTCTTCATTAATTAGGAAAATTAATACAGCCAAGTTTTGGCTCCATATTTAGACAAATGTATTAAAATAGTCTTAAAATAATCGGAAACTTTAATGGTAACTATAAACTTGATCTCTTTTTGTCGTTCATTCTAACCATATCATCCACTTAACATTTTTAAATACTCAGTGTAAGAAATAGGTAATTTATTTTGAAATATTTATTCACTTGATTAAAACATGTTGTTGTATAATGTTTTAGGTCCAAAAAAGATTTTATTACTTATGAAAATATCTTGGCTCAAAATCCAAATTCTACATGGTCACATTCTCAGGTTAAAATAGGTTAGCTTAATGGAATACTGGTTGAATTGCCTTGGGCTCACATGCCCGACAGACATTTATGTAAGTTTACTTTAAATGGGTTAGAGATAGTTGCTGCTTAGATTTGTGGTCCCAGATGAAATTGGCTTGTGATTGGAATGACAATGAAAAGTAGTAATTAAAATGCCTTTGGAACTGTGCTTGAGCAAACTGCTCCAGATAAATGACTTCTGTAGAGCTGCAGGTCAGCCACAGACTCATTTGTGTCGTTCAGATGTGGTGCTCTGTACTGTGTTTATAACAGGAGTTGCATCATAAAAATTGAGTGTTACTAAATCTGCTCATAAAAGCATCCATGTAATAAATAATCACTGCAGAAATCCCCAAGATAGTTTTTGATGATTATATTCAAATATCAAATAGCGTGTTCTTCATTTAGTCTGAATTAGAAATGAATCAGACAGCTTTTATTTGTTTGACCATTAAGACAGTCACTAGTGACCAAATACAACAGTAAAAAAGGGAATCTGGTGAATATCACAGGACTTTCAAACAGCTTTACCTACTAGGCACTTAACAGTAACTCTACAGAGACAACGAGCTCAGCAGTATACAGGGATTTACCCTAAGGGGAAGCAAAGGAGAAAGGAGAAGGCAGCCCTTGTGAGGCTGGGAGGAGGCCAGGTGGAGAGGCTTAAGGGATTCTCTACCACTTCCTGCACCTTCCCCAGACCCCTGAACGAAAAATGCCTGGAGTAAACCTTTGGGATTTCCTCTCTTGAAACCTGAGACAGAGAAGCATTATCTATAATAGCCAAAAAGTAGAAACAACCCAAATGTCTATTAGCTGGTAAGCGAACAGACAAAATATGGTATTTCTATCAATACAAAGGAATATTATTAGAAATAAAAAGGGATAAAGTACTGGCATGTGCTACAACGCCATTGAGCCTTACAAGGTGCCAATCACAAAGGGCCATATAGTGCATGAAACCACATAAAGGAAATGTCCAGAATAGGCAAATCCATACAGACAGAAAGTAGATTAGTAGTTCCCAAGGGCTGTGGGGATGGAAGATTGGGGAAGAAGTGCTAATAGATTTCTTTTTGGGGTGATGAAAATGTTCTAAAAATAAATAGTGGTGATAGCTAAACAACTCAGTGAATATACTAAAAATACTGACATGCACACTTTAAAGTGTGAATTTTATGGTATGTGAACTGTATCTCAATAAAAGTACTATTTAAAGAACTCAGGTTTTGGCTGGTGAGCATGCTGAAGGTCACAGGGACAGAACTTTATCAGGCATCTTCCTGAGGTGGTACATTAAATAGGTAATAAACTGTCAAGGCACAAACAGTCTTTTCAAAGACTCTTCATTTTAAAAAAATGTATCATTTGAGGAGGTTTATTTCACAATGACTTTAAAACATTTGCTGAAGAAAAGACTTGAACCATGAAAAAGCCTTTTCTGCTACTGTCAGCCCTAAAACGTTTTTAGAATTTCTAATAGTATCAATGGAAGCCTGATGGTTACTAGCAGATGACCCTATAAAGTATAACAAAAAAATCTGAATGGCAGTGGGAATCAAATCTTTTCATTAAAAAATAACAGTTATTTTCTTAAGTGGTGATAAGAAGATTATTTGTCAAGATTGTATGACCTTTTTGAAACTGTAAAGAATTCTATTTTCACAGAGCTTTAAACTAACTGAAAGGGATTGATAATCTCAGCAAGACTGTGAAGTTACTTAATTTCAATTTTGCCACCCACATTTCCCCTCATTCAGCCGATATGGACAGGATTTTTCCCAGTTTAGAGTAACTTCCTAACACTAGCACCAGCCAGTTAAAGGATGGATAATGTGAAGGGACCAACTACTTCTAAGCGGGGTAATCAAATTTTAAAACAATGTACAAAAGTTAAAATGAAAATTTAAAACTTTGCTGAAGTTGTTTGACTGTCAATGTTTTCTACAATTATTAAAAGGTCCACTCTTAAGTATCTCTTTTTCACTTCAATATAAATGCAAATTTACTGCTTCATCTTAATAAACAGATAAGCTTTGATTTACAAGATAAAAAATGTGGAACCAATGTATGTGCCCCAGAGGAATAAACTTTCTCTTCCACCACCTGTAACTTTCTTAGAAGTAGACAACTTTGTTTCTCAGTTTCTGGGCAATTGTAAGATTCCAAGTCTGCAATCAGGAATAGTTTTGAAATTCTGCACAATAAAATCTCAGAGTTAGTTTCCTGAATTCTGAAATGACCATATTTTCATTTACTGGTTCTTCAATTCGAACTCGATTTTCTTTTTTCCCCACAAGTTTGTTAGCTAACAAGCTGACCCACTAATGTCATTTCTGTGCGTGCATGAAATGAGCACCCCAGCCCATACCCTGTACACTCGAAGGCTAAGTTTGTCTTGTAGTTATTCCCCTGCTCACGTCTTCCACCCAGAATGCAGTCTGCCTCCCGAAGGCTGTCGGGATCTCTAACTGCTGTCCAATTACATCCCTAGGCTGCTGGTCCAACCCCAAGCTATTTATCCCCTTGGGGGTTCCTCAGGCAAGTGGGAACCACTCAGAGTTAGGCCTGGTACGTCAACGTGGACTTTAGAAATAAGATAAAGATAAGGGGGTAGGACCTTAAACTTAAAATAAGACAAAACAAAAATTGAAGAGAATGAAATGTAGCAAACATTATAAAGTGGCTGCCTCTTTTACGGGGGTTAATATCAATTGTGGTAGTTATTTATATGCCCAAACTGTCAAATATTATACAACTGTATACTACATAGGGTGAATTTTGCTGTAAGTAAATTATAATTCAATAAACCTGACTTAAAAATAAAGTGGTTATCTCTGAATGGTAGAATTATGGATTTTTCTCTTTATACTCCCTTGAACTTTACAACTTGTCTAAAAGTGAGCACTATTTAACTCCACAGTCAGGAAAAGACAAAACCAAAACAAACACCCCCACCCACACAAACAGTAAGAATATTGCTTTGGCCACCCCTGCCCACTTCTGTGACCCAGGGAATGTAGGTGACGGGAAATCCCAGGGTAAGGAGCTGGGCCTTTCACTGTGGGCTACAGGGTCTCTTTACCCCATCCAGTGAAATTTCAGCTAGACGAATGTTGACAATGATATTCCACTGATGATGTTGTAAGGAGGGAGAGAGGATAAATCCCATGTTCATCAAAATTTGGATTTGAAGGTGGTTGCTTAGCCCATGGGAGGCAAGAAGTTTAAAGGACATATTTCCATCTGAGGTGCCTGTGCTTTGAGATTCTCCTGAGATGAGCTGTACATCTTAGAAACAAGATACAAAGTTAGCCAGTGGGTATTTCTGTTCAGTATCACTGGAGGGACCTTTCTGTTGCTAAGCCGAGCACACCATGCCCCTGCAGAGTGACCTGCAACACGGGACATCTCGCATCTTGGCCCCCACTGCCTCTTACGGCTGCCACAGGCAGAAATAGTCATCAAGGCATACTGGCTGCTCGGAGGACCTAAAATCGATCAACCCATCTATTTGCGCTAAATATCATCCGGGAGCCAAACGACAGTGTCAGAATTGGTGTCATGGGGAATTACTTTTGCTCAGGTGCTATTCCATCCATTGTATTTCATTTAGCAATAGGAGGAAGAGCCTTATGAGCCTGACTTTGCGATTTAAAGAGAAACTAGAGGGAATGCTGTCTGCCCCATCAGAGAGTGTCTCTCAGTGGAGACTCACAGGAGGAAGCATGCAAGGCTCAGCCCCAGAGCAGTAGATCCTTCTGAGCAACCTGAATTGGTTTTATCTTACAGACACTTGGAGTCATGTTTCAATGATGTTCCAAATACTTCTGGAATGAGGTGAAATATTAAATACATAGATAACGATAGTATACACAATACAAACACAGAGACGCTGTAATTTCAGTGAAGTGATGATTTCACAGCCTATCTTCAATATTAAATGCACAGACAACTATAGTACTCAAAACAAAGGCAGAAAAGTGGTATCTTCTCTATTAACTGACGCTATAGCCCACCATAAATAAGATGAAATATTAAATATGTAAAGAACTATACTGTATTCAGCATAAATGGAGAAGTTACAACTTCTTTATTAACTATTTCCCTAGTCTACCATTAATAAGGTAAAATATTAAATACATAGATAAATATTAAATGCATAGGTAAATACAGTATATTTGGCACAAATGCAGAAAGGCTGTAACTTTTCTATTAAGTAATCCCATAGCTCACCTTCAGAGTTTTTCAGAATTGCAATGATTATTTTTGGTCTGATATATTATCACTGGATACAAGCACCATCAATTCCAGATTAAGGTTCATTATATATTGATAATGCTTGTGTTGTTAATGCTTTTTTACACTAAATAAAACAAATGAGAAATCATATCAGAAATGGGATTTTTATTATCTTGTTTAGAACTATACTTCCAAAAAGGCATGAATAGAAGAATAAGCAATCATTTTAATCATTAAGATTTCTAAATGATTTTTTAATGATTTTTTTTTTAAGTTCTTAACCAGGCATACTACAAGAAAACTGCCAGTGGTAACTGTGCAGTTCACTTTTATGATACTTCCTAAATAAGGTCAAGCAGAGGCCCAGCTTCTCCACCTATAAAATGGGAACATCTCATGACATGGGCTAGAAATTCACCTTTGGTACTACAAGTATGCAGGAACCAAATCGCTCAGTTTTAGAGCTACTCCTTCAGGAGGGGGCTCCACAGTCTATTGTTTAGAACAATATGAGAGTCACTTATTAAATAGGACTTCATACGGCTGCCTCATTTTTCCATAGGGTGACACCAATAATGTCAAACACTTTGGACTACTGAAAAAGCAACTAAAAATATGCCTTTAATTTCCATTTACGCTATTTACGTCATCTGTGGAGTAGCAAAGGTAAGAAAATCTTACAGATCACCTTACCAATTCTGATACCAACTCTGACATAGGAGCTAAATCAAACGATATAAAAGATAGCTAGTTAATAAATTCCCCATTTTGCTAACTAAATTCGCTTCATGTAAGAATGACCTGAATCCAAAGGAAGTTTCATGGCTGTAATCCCATTTTTCATTTCCTTTGGGCAAATGAGAAATAGCTGATGGAAAGAAGGGCTTGGGTCCAACAGCAAATTTCTGTTTTCTGTGTCTTTAGATTCTGGTTCTGAGACTGACAGTTGGTGAGGACTGAAGACACAGGGGAATCTCTTAAGTGACACAATAAAAATTTAGGTATGCACCCTTCACTAACACTGTTTCCTAATGGGCTTCTTGCCAAGGTGTAAACCTGGTGGTGACTGAGCAGAGTGACTGTGTCAACAGTCTTAAGGGCTGCTGAAAAGCACACTGAAAGCTGTGAAGAGGGCAGATAAGAGAGGGGGTAGAGAGAAACGCAAAGATGCCAAGTAGGTGATCTAATGGCAAAGCACCCTTACTTGATGAGCTTAAAACACACTGGGCTTCATTAAGGTTCATTATTCACTCAACCAACATTTGGCTGGGGGCCTGCCTGCTGAGTCATTAGGCACTGTGCCAGGGCTGTGGGGGTTGGGTGGACCTAACTTCATAGGAGAGCTAATACAGGCACAGAGGAACAGTTACAAGGGTTCTGATGAAGAGAGATGACTTCCCCAGAGAAACATGGGAAAGGCTGTAAGGAAAGGTTTGCATTTAGCTGTGGGCCTCAAGAGTACATGAGAATCCAGTGTGAGATGGGAGTAAGGCAGTCAAAGCAGATCAATGATCATTTCAACCAGAGTTCACTGAATGAAGAAAGCTGCCTTACTCATAACCTGTAAGACTCCACAATAGGCTCCTGTCCTGTTGCCCAGCCTCTCTTTATTCTCACCTACGAACTACATGACCAGGGCAAGTGCTTCCAACAACGTTCCGCAGGTCTCCGTCTCCTTTACAGACCTAATGAAGGGGAAGCTTACCATCACCCTGATTCCCAGTTTCCCACGATCCAATGCCAGCTGTACCTTTTGCACCTTGTAAGCCACTGGGTCCTATGAGGATGTGTCCTAGACACCACTGAGCCTCTTGGTGTTCCAACACAACCTCAGTGTGGAACCACGTACACCTTTGTGCTGACCCTTCTCTGGTCAGCCTGCTCCCATTTCTGCGGGACCCATTCATTCACCCAACATCCACTGACTGAGCCCCCAGCAACACGCCAGGCACCATGCAAGGCACTGAGATCCAGTCACAGAGCACCAAAATCTACAATAAGAATTACTCTCAATATGTCTAACAGATTTTTAACAAACCTACGGAATTAACCAATTCAACTATATACACTTAAAATTATTTAATATTTTAAAACTTAAAGTACAGAAAGTAATCCAATAGCCATGCACGCATCAACCACCCCTTCATTTAACAGATGTTAGTATTTTGTCATGTTTGCTCCAGATGGCAATCTAAATAAAATGTCACAGTTTCAGCTAGAGTGTATTTTCCAATACGCTTCCTCTACCGTTCCTCCCTAGACATACCATTATCTTAAAATGGTGTCATTCCAAAATATTTTTTATACTTTTACTATACATGCATACATCTATAAGCAATATCAAACATTATTTAAATACACTACCGTACTGTTACATATATTTAAAAAGTGTTCATAATGATATCCTTTTATATCTATTTCTTTTGGAACATTTGTTTTTCACTAAGAAGTCTGTTTGGCAAAGATGCCCACATTTGATACATGTAGATTTAGTTATTTCATTTTAACTTCTCTTGAGTTTATTTATCCAGTTTATTTATCATTTTCACTCTGATGGATAATTATGTTCTTTCCAATATTTGACTTTTGCAAGTAATGCTAATGAGTATCCTTGTACCCTTCTTCCTGTGCAAACCTATCAGCCTTTCTCCAGTGAAAATTTTCACTTACTATAGAGTTTTTACGACTTGAGTTTTATCCGATTGCGAGCTCATCTTTAGTGACATTAGTTTCTCAGCTCAGGATTCCTGAACAATGTGGAGAGTTAACATTTGGGCTCCAGAACTCACAAGTGGTGCAAGCCTGGGGTTTGCCAAGAGTACAGCCCTTTGATGGTCATGGTTTAATGCAGCAATCTTAAGTTCAAATGTACCACCCTGGGCACACACAAGCCTCATTCTTTGGTGCCTATATGCGTATTAAACCCAAGACTCTAGTGCTTTTTCAGGGGTTTGACGGTCCCAAGACCTCCTGCAGAGGGAGCTAAAATTCCCCCAGCTCTGGCTTTCAGTTCCCTTTCTATTTCTAGTACCTGGGAACTTTCCTTTCTCTTTTATCATTTCTCTAGATATTGACTTGTATTGCTGATATAATAAGTATTTGTAGGAGCTTATCATGAGGATTTCTATGTTAGTTTAGTTAGCTAAACTGCCAGAAAAAAGGTTCTAACTGAACTCTTCAAATGTTGAATCAATTTTTCTATTAGTGTACAATTATACATTGTTTATCTAATTTTAAAATTTAATTAAAAATTATACATTTTATACCTGTTGGTTCATTCTTTTTGGAAATATACAATACTGTATTATTAGTTTGTGAATTGTTCTTTTTGGTGCTAAAGACACAGATAATTAAAAAAAATGCTAAATAGAATTAAAAGTAATTTTTGACAATTTTATCTTCCTTGATAAATTATTTCATTGAGTATTACAAAGCCAGAGTTAGAAATTCCTTACTTACAGTTTTACACCTTGCTTATAATTTCTCTTCCTATAAAAAACCACCTGGATTATTTTAAAAATAATCACATAATTTGACATTTGTGTTTTAAAAGTTGTATTGATCTTATTATTTTATTCCTACTGAATGTTATCAATATACATAACTGCTAAAGATCACAGATGAGAAAATTCATGAGAACATAACTTACCAGCCTAGTATTTTTAAATCCATAGCAATAATTAGCTAGAAAAGAAACTACAGACAGCATTCTATTCACTAAGGATTGCTTTGCCTATGTGAAACAGAAGATACTGAGAAGTAGAACAATTATGATGTTAGAAATAACTGAGAGACAAGTTATTGTGGGCACACACTTAATTAGGAGTAAACAAGCCAAGCTTAAAATGCCAGCAACATAAGTATTTTATGGTAAGCTTTACTGGAATATGTAATTACTAGGAAGAAAGCTACTGATAGGATAAGCAGTGATTTCACCATTTGGAGCTTAGAGCAGTAATTTTTAGAGTAATGATGTTTTTAAATAGCATAAGAGACTATTTAAATATAAAATAATTGTGATTGTGTTTTTTTTCCCAGTAACATACTGGTTTTTGAATTTACTGTATCTGAGTACACTAAGTAATTCACATAGTAATTATTTTGTAGTTTTATTGAGTCCTAGAAAAACTCAAGGTAAAGTGAAAAAATTTTTTAAGTGAAGTAAATGTTATGACTTAGAAATATTTTTTAGTTGAACAAAAAAATCAATACCAAGTTTCAAAACCAGTACACCTTACCAAGTAATTAGCAATTAATCGTGAAAAAAATCCACTAATTGTATGTGCATATGAAAATCAAGTTTCTAAAGGTAGCACAGTAGCTTTTGCTAAAGAATCTTACCAATGCCATATAACACACACTTCAAGCACAGGACTGAAGGATAATCAATACCGCAAGAGGCTTCTCAAAATTAGAATACATTGACATTTTCAGTATCAAATTCAGGCAGGCAAGTTACCAGTGGCAACACTAACAGAATCACTTGCAGCGTCCAGGAAAACCTAACAAGGCATGGAGCTTGAAGGCATGCGGAGAGAGCCACTCGCCTGTACCTGGTGCTGGCGATGCTGGGGGATTCTGCTCCAAGCCTACATCTTTCCAGCTGACTGGCAACAATCTGCCTCTCCACTTCCAGTTCTCGGGTGAGTCGTTGAAACTGAAGCTCCTGTGATTCAAGGAAATAAAAGGCATATAAGGAGCCAAGGTTTGCCACTCAGGCAGACATATGAATTCATGTACATCATAGGAAACATAGGAATGTACCATAACATAACACTATCGTGCGGGTTTGTGAAATTAAAGTTTTGGATACAACGGTGGGCCTAAATAACCTGCCCATTTGCAGCTTTATCAAACTTAAAGGCACTAGAATATCAGCCTTTGTTTGGCACTAGAAGCATGTAGATCTTTGCTTTTTTCTGGTTTTTGTTGCTCTAAATTGAGGTGTTCAAACAGCATTTCTGCTGCAGTGTTGTGTTAACCTCAAGTCTGCAGAGTTCTTACTTGGTATGTCTAAATCAGAGGGACACCAAACAATCTAAGCTTTTCATCCTCAGTTGCTAATTTGTATATTCCACATGCTGTACCTCGGCACAGCATTAGAAACATAGATTCTCACGATGAGAACTTTATCATGCTTGATCTAAAACCTGTTAACTGTTTAGGGAAAAAACAAAACAACACACCATTCTGATCCCAGAGAAAAAATCTTGCTTTATTTACCTGTAATATAAGCACCCCAATTTTACTATTGTCACAAACACATTCATGTGTCATTGTGTGAAGGGGAGGAAACAAACCTGAAAAAGTCTGAGCCATAATATAGACTCTGAAATTGTGTACAAAATTGGAAGGATTGTCTAAAACATTTATATTTTTCATTCTATGTGACATCACAAAGCCAAGAAAGTTCTATTACAGGATTAGATGCTTTAACTTTATCTGTACTTATTGCTACTTTGGCAGGATTTTCATAAGAAGAAAGTATGCCACATGCTATAAAACATGCATAAATCAAATAAGTATAGTCCAACAGTTTCAAGCCACACACATCCACAATGCCCCCCGCTCCCCTGGGCCATGGAATCTCCTTGTAAGTCTACTCAAAGCAAACGCTGACTTGTAAGTAGTTTGACTCAATGACTGCTAGTTTGAAATACCAGGCATATGAACCCTAAATCTAGAAACTTATCAGAAATAAGACAGCCTTAAATATTATTTTTGACAGTATGTAAATAATTTTTGTCATGGAAAAGTAAAAACAATATAATTAACTCCCTGTGGAATCAGGCAATGTGCCATTACTTAATAGCACTGGCTTTGCAAATTCTACCAACTGCTCTTAGAACAATTTTTAAGAAGTAGTCCCTGAACTCCTTATTGTTTTCTGATACTGAAAACCCTTTCCTAATGAGCTCAACTGGTGTGGACATTAGGGCAGGGGCTGAATGAGTAACAGTGGCTCAATAATGCTGCAGAACATCATTATAATGGGAGGGTAAGCGGGACATTGCCTACCTTTGCTTGCTAATTCCTAGACCACTGGCTCTTAATGAATGTTCAGCAAAAAGATCAGACAGATAATAGTTGTACAACATTCCGTATCAGGCTGAGATAACTGATTTTAAGGCCAAACAGTATTATGTTTACCTCACATTTAAGTCTGTCTTTGCCCTTAGGCTGAATTATAATTTTTGTGATACACTTTATTCTTTTACTTATTTTACTCTATTGTTTTTTATGTACCTCTTTTCCCAGAAGACTGGCTACTCGTATCAAGCGGGGCCAGGAAAGGACTGTCCATGATTCCCTGAATATTGCCTGAGCCATCACATATCTCTCTGTTCAGAGTTCAGTGGAGTGTTTTCTTCATTTTAGGATGGCCAAAAGTTACCAGGGTAGAATTAAGTTATGTTTCAAACCAGAACATCAAAAAAAACTTCCATTCATAGACAGAAATTCAATTTATGAGATTTGTATCATGTTTGTGGCTGCCTATGAACTTTTGAGCATCTTTTTAAAGGCAGTGGTTGGGAAATTTCCTGTCTGAAGGGACAAGTTGGAACTTGCTGTCCCGTAATTCCTTTCCTCAAAAGCAGAGACAGGGAACTTTGGCTCTGCCAAGAAGATGCCAGACTGTGACTCAGGTGCCGAAACCAAGACTGTGCCATCAGAAAACATGAAGCTCATTTTGTTTCTCTTCTGCCTTCTTGAGGCACTCCCTGCAATAGGTCTTCAAGTCAAGTTCTTAACACGGAAATGATCTCACACGTGCTTATGCTTGGTGGCAGTGTCAGTAGGTTCTTTATCTGACCAATTTTGTGGCAAAGATTCATACTCTGTTCGTGGAACCTTAGTCTCAAGGCTTGTTTGCCAGTCCCTGAAACAAATATGAGAATTCACTAATACCCACTTAACAGATGCCTTTTTCTGCATAATTAACCACGTCAGTCTGTTTCCTGCAACTACAAAGCTTGACTGACACACCTATGGAAACCATTTACTGTTGGTGAGTTGGTAGGACAGCTGTGTATCCCTGATGTAGCTACATTTTTTATTTACAAGCTGGGTAATTCCTTTAGCATTCATTTGGACTGAGAAAAGTCCACATTATATCCCTACTGGCCATGGAGCCCATAATATCGAATACCACTGGCTACTTTTATCAGAACCATTCTACCCATTATTTGCTCACACTTTTCACAAGTAGGAAGTCATTAAAAAACCAAAAGCAGAGTATCAGGAATCTCTAAAGTATAGAATTTGTAAAGGTTACCTAATACCTGTGAATATTTACAAGTAAAATAAATGTATGCTTTGCTGCAAAATTATAATTACCCCTAGAATATAAATTAAACACTGTTACATGAACAGCACTGAGATGGATGAGTAGGATATGAATATTTGACAATTCTGTCTCTACTGGCTTCTTAGACTGACTGATGAGGAAGTCGGTGTTACACAGTCATATAAAAACACATCTAATGATTTCCAAAATAACACTCATTAAGATAATTATGCAGAGATACCATCTCTACATTTGAACATTTTCTCTTTTATCCTCTAAACTTAGATTGTGAAGACTATTCCTTGTATCAGTATTCAAAACGGGGCATCTGAATTACAAGGGGACCTCATATTTGTTCTCCTTCAGGAAAAGTAAGGAAAATAATGTTAAAAGAACTTGCCAGTGACTCAGTATATGATAGATTCTTAAGTTTTGACAAAGAAGACCATAAACAAACTTAGAAAGTCAAGGCCATTAATTCATTACAGAAGTGGAGTCAGTTCATATGTGTTTGAAAGCTTTTCTTTATGTTTATCTCATCTCTTTCAGGTAAATATATTGATAAATCTTCTCTCTGAGAGTCAACGCAATAGAAGAACATGAAGCTTCACTTTCATGACCTCGTACGGGCTTCGAGAGTGGACAGAACTGCACTGCCCAAGCCGTCGGCTATGTCAGGGGGTGTGGGGGTCTCGGCTGCACAGAGGAGCCTTGCCCAAGGACACACCATTCCGGGCAGTGTGCATCCAGCCTCTGATTGAAGTAGGAATACAAAGCCAGGCCCAGATTGCTCCAGAGCTCCCTGTGGGCTTAGCCAGTCTGCGTAGTGCTTGGACTTCTCCCCTGGCCTTGCACTGCCCAATCCTGCTTTTCCTTCCCCTCTCCTCCCCAAATGTTGACCTGCAGTAAACACTCTGTATGTAAAACTCCATCTCGATGAGAGCCCAACCTGAGGCAGTACTGGTTTTGGCTTTCTTTTATATCATGATAGAAATTTCCTCATTCTTAATTTTTAAATATTGTGAGCCACTTCAAATATACAGAGAAACAGACAATAACACAACGTGCTTTGGAGAACTTACCCCAGCTATCACAAATCTTAATATTTTGTTACATTTGCTTCAGGTTTTTTGAGAAACAGAACATTATAGATACAATAAAATCCCCTGGTTTCTCTCCTGAATCCTATTCCTTTCTCTTCCTCCCTTCCCAGAAGAAACCATTATCCTGAATTTGGTGTTTTATTAGTCACATGAGTATTTTATATTATTACTACTCCATATTCACACACCCATAAATGATATACAGTACTGCTTTGCATGTTCATATAATGTGTGGCATACTGCACACAGTTTTCTGCAGATTGCTTTTACTTTGATTTTGAGATTTATTAATATCGGTATGTGTAGATCTAGTTTATTTTTACTGTTCTATAATATTCTATTGTATGACTATAGCACAATGTATTTATATGTTCTCATCACGAATCCTTAGGATGTTTCCAATTTTGAGCAACTATAAGCATATTGCAACATAAGCATCCTTGTATAAATCATCTTGTGCTCATGTGCCAGACTTCTCCAGAGACTTAGAAGTGGAATTGCTGGGTTAAGATTATGCACATCTTCAACTTTCCTTGATAATGATTGTCAAATTTCTCTTCAAAGTAGTTGTCTCAATTTACATTACAGTCAGCAGTGTATGAGAGTTCCAGTTACTCCACATTCTCACTGACACCGACTGCATTGTTTAAATCCTCCCCCCTTTTAAATATGATAGACATGGGATGCCACCCTGCACTTGTTTTCTTTTGTATTTCCCTGATTCACCATCTTTCCAAATGTTTACTGATTATTTAAGTTTTTGGATCTCAGGTATCATAAACTCTTAGGGGAAGACTTCTCCCCTACTGCCAGCACCCAGGCTTGTCCTCTCCTGTGGCACAGGTTTCTTGGCACCCTTACACTAATGGGGTAGCTTTGTCAAGGTTTAGCTTTAGGCAACGGTGTTCCCATTGGACTCCGCACCTTGGGCAGCCCTCAAATGCACGTAGCATGTAGCTCTCAAATGGCATATACTCAGGATATGTCAGATACCTTCAAGGTGAATGCCAAGTTTACTGCTTACTTAAATTAAGATGCTAACTTTCATTTCAGTTTTGGTTTCTCTTGAATTCTTTACTTTCTTTCCAGCTTAGTCTGGCTTTTAAAAAGACAATTCAAATATTTTGTTCAGCATACTTAATTTCTTTCAGAGGAAATACTGGTTAGGGTATTGAATTTGACAGAAATGGTGGTATCAATGGCTTTTTTTCTTATTTTCTCTTACTTTTTCTAAGTTACATTTAAGGGGAATTTCTCGGTACTCCTTTCAATTCAGTTTCTCTTTGTGTTCTGTTAAGGGTTTATCTCACTTATCATACCTTTTTTCCTATGACAGTATTCCCATTTCTGAGACTTCCAGTTGATTCTGTTTCATATCCACCTGTTCCTGCTGCTTATTGAGAGTGAAATCTCTTTTTCACTTCCTATTAAGGTCTACCTTTACTTAAACTTCCAGGTACCTGTGTCCTAAATCAGGCCTTAAGTAGCGATGCAGTGCTCCTTTCAAACAGGAATATTACAGATCCTGCAGAGCAAGTAGGTTTGGGAAATGCTGTCCAGAAGATTCTAAATCTTGGAGATACACACTGACACTAGCATATTAAAAGTTTTGAGAAGTCCACCAGTAGGAAATCACCTTACCTTATTGTAACTTAGCAATTCTTTGATTTAGTGAACCTAAGCACACTTTTTTATTTTCAAGGAACAACTATTAATATCTCAAGAAACAGTATTGTCTTACAGAATACAACTTAGTATTAAAAAAATCAAGCTCATTTAGTATATTCAGGGATGGTTGAACTATCCTGTATCCTACATGAAAAATATATTGTAAACATTGGAAAAATTTTTTTATTACTTTGTTCAGACTGAATATTTACAAAGGGCAGGGCACCACAAAAGGTTAACCTTCAGCTGGAAACTGCTGGCTTCACACCCTCTGAAGACATGAAGGGTGCACAGTTATTAGGGCACCCGTCCTGGATAAGTTGCCCTATGCTATGCCCACTGTATCTTACACTTAGATCTTGTTTAAGATAAAAAAAAAACACAAGACACACCTACCAGTCTGATTTTTTGTTATACTAGCTAGCATTCTAACAGGAAATGAACATTAGATATTGTTTTATCCTACCGCCAAGCCACACAGAATTACACCAGGTTCTAGCTTTGGTATCTGTCATTCAGTTTTAATCAAGCAGAGAGAAAACAGCAAAGCTTACCAGATGCTCTAATTTTACATTCTAAAGCTCAGGCTCTTATCTGCAATTTTGGCACCAAAGTTCTTCACTAGGAAATCGAAATAAAGAAGAGAGGTTTACATTAAGACACACAATTAAAGCTTCTTATATAGGATCAGGTACAGATGAGAGAACCAGGGTAAACAGGTAAAAGCCCAAGCTTTTCCTACAGCACTACTGACGGCTTTCACAAATTGTCTACTCAGTAGTAACTCATTGCCATGGGATTTTCAGTCTCTCAGGGGGAAATCTCTGACCATCCACTAAACAAATTCACTATCCCCCCTGTGACTCAAATTCAAACCTGACACTTTCAATGGGCACCAGAAAGATAAGTCACAGCCTCCACCCAGCCATTCCTCCCCCTGCCTCCTGTGTTTTCCATTTTTCCACCACAGGGGTTCTCAAACTGTGGGCCCTCAATCAGCAGCACCGGCATCAGCATTATTTGGAAAATCCTTTGAATCGGAAGGGGTGGGGTCCAGCCACTTCTGCTTGACCAAGTCCTCTGAGAGTCTCACACACGGAAAAGATCAAGAACCATGGTCCCGATGGACTTATGAACCACTATCCTCTTTTACTCAGGCTCTAACTACAAGTGTTTCCATCTTTTCACCATTTCTTCCCTTTCTTTTATTACCCATTCCTCAAACATTAAATGGTTTCTCAAATCCCGTCCAACACTGGTTAAATCCACTCCACTCCCTTCCTTGCCATTCTTACCCTAACTTGGGCTCACATTAACTTCAGACTATTGCAATAACCCCTCACTAAGTCTCCCCACCATGGTGATGAGGGCCTTTGCCTCTGTTTTTCACATTTCTTCCAGGTGTATCTGTCAAAGGATACTAATCATCAATAATCTCTTTCCTTTACTGGGGGCTTCCTGGGCTCCTGGCTCTCTAAGTGCTTTATGTACATTGCTTTGTTAATGCCCCAGTCGACCCGCAAGGCAGTCAGACTACCTCATTCCATAGAGGGCTGACTTGCCTAAAGTCATTCAAAACCAGATGTGAAGTGACATCATTCTGACTCCTAATCCCATGGTGTTACGCAGTATGCAGCAGACCCTTCCGACCCCACCCCATAATCAACAACTTATAAACTCAACTCAGCCCCATGGCAGTGTGCCCCCCAAAACCTTTTTGTGACCTCCTGCCATGCCCCTTCATGCATCTAGGCTGAACTACTCATGGCTTCCTACACACACCACTCAAAGCTTGTTCTCATGCTGTTCCATCCTCCTGTGGTATCACCCTACAATAAACACCGAAGTCCTTTATCCGGTCCTGGGATAAAGAGCTTGCCCATTAAAGTGCTCAACTGACTGGGCTGGATTCTTCTTAAAGAAGAGTTGGATCTGTATTTCACTCATCTCAGTATCCTTCCAGCTCCCTGTAAAAAAACAAAACAAGGAAACCCTGCTAATACATTCAGGGTTAATGTCATACAGTATACCATATTCAATATAATCGATTGCATAGATTTTTTAAACCTACTGACTCCTGAGTATTTTTATACAAGGATACTTAATGTAATACAGTTGATGCTTTTTAAGAGTCTTAAAGTGAGTGTTGATTCAAGATGGCGGCATGAGAGGTGAGACAGAGAACTCCTCCTAAAATCACAGATAGTGTGAAAATATAGTTAATACAACTAACCCTAAAACAGCAACAGGAAAGAAGGCTGCACCAGACTGCACACTGACCTCATGAACAGAGCAGACCTCACCAAACAGGGTAATGTACGAAAGTCTTGATCCAGCGGGACCCGAGACCTTCCCCCACTCCAGCCCACCAGCAGGAAGAAGAGAAATGTAGCGGGGAGGGGGTGGAAGCCTGGGACTGCTGAACACCTAGCCCTGGAGGTCTGCTTTGAGAGCAGAGATCTACATTGTGTGGTGCTCTGGAGGATGGGGAGCTGGAACAGGCAGAGTGCTTGAGAGACAGATTCCAGCCGTTTGTGAAGGACAGGATCCACACTTGGCTGCTCTGGGGTGAGGGAAAGGCAGGAGGTCTGACAGGCTGCCTAGCAGCGAAAAGGCTGCTGAAGGGGCAGGGTTTCCATGGAGTTTGCTGTGCCGGAGAAGGGATAAGGGGACAAGGTTGTTTGGGTGTGCTCTGCCCAGGAGATTGGGAACTTTGAGGAGATTCAGGAGCTCCACACCCCTGGCCGGCTACTCAGCTCCGAGGCCCTCAATGTGATTCACAGCCTGCTGCGCCTTCCTCCTGGCCTGACAGCACTGCCTCGCAAACTGGCAGTCACTGAGCTGGCATCAGGCCAGTCAGAAGGAGTCCCTGCCTACAACAGCTAGACACGCAAAGCACGGAGGCTAACCCCTGTGTGTTTGGCCCACTGGCTCTGATACTGGAGACAGGCAAGGGAGATGGGAATCAAGAAACAGATCTTTCCTCCCCAAGGCACCAGCTCCACTCCCGTACAACCCCCAACCTCACTCTAGGGGTGGAGCAGCTCCAGAGACTGGAGCTTCAGGGCACTAGAGGGCACCACACAGAAACATGAAACGTCAAAAGAACATGGTTCAGACCAAACTCTCACAAACCCCAGAAAAAGGGCCAAATGAAACTGAACTCACCAATCTTCCTGAAAGAGAGTTCAAAATAAAAATCATAAACATGCTTATGGAGGTACAGAAAAATATGCAAGAACTCAGGAACAAATTTAAGTCAGATATTCAATCATTAAGAAAACCATATCTGAAATGAAACATACAATGGAGGGATTTAAAAGCAGGCTAGATGTAGCAGAAGAAATGGTAAATGGAATAGAAATTAGAGAAGAGGAATACAAAGAAGCTGAGGCACAGAGAGAAAAAAGAATCTCTAAGAATGAAAGAATATTGAGAGAACTGTGTGACCAATCCAAATGAAACAATATTCACATAATAGGGGTACCAGAAGAAGAAGAAGAGAGAAAAAGGGATAGAAAGTGTCATTGAGGAGGTAACTGCTGAAAACTTCCCCAATTTGGGGAAGGAGATAGTCTCTCAAGCCATGGAGGTGCACAGATCTCCCAACACAAGGGACCCAAGGAAGACAACATCAAGACATATAATAATTAAAATGGCAAAGATCAAGGATAAAAACAGACTTTTAAAAGCAGATAGAGAGAGAAAAGAGATCACATATAAAGGAAAACCCATCAGGATATCATCAGATTTCTCAACAGAAACCTTACAGGCCAGAAGGGAGTGGCATGATATATTTAATGCAATGAAGTAGAAGGGCCTTGAACCAAGAATACTGTACCCGGCAAGGTTATCATTGAAATTTGAAGGAGGGATTAAACAATTTTCAGATAAGCAAAAGCTGAGAGAATTTACCTCCCACAAACCACCTTTACAGTGCATTTTGGAGGGACTCCTATACATGGAAGTATTCCTAAGGCTAAATAGACGTCACCCAAGGGATAGACAAAGAGTACAGAATATGATTCATAATATACAAAGAATGGAGGAGGAAGAAAAAGGAGGAAAAAAAAAGAATCTTTAGGTTGTGTTTATAATAACATATGAAGTGAGTTAAATTAGATTGTTAGATAGTAAGAGAATTACCCTTGAACCTTTGGTGACCACGAATGTAAAGCATGCACTGGCAATAAGTACATACCTATTGATAATTATCCTAAATGTAAATGGTATGAATGCACCAAACAAAAGACGTAGAGTCACTAAATGGATAAAAAAACAAGATGCATCTACATGCTGCCTACAAAAGACTCACATCAAACCAAAAGACATACACAGACTGAAAAGTAAAGGGATGGAAAAAGATATTTCATGAAACTCATAGTGAGAAAAAAGCAGGAGTTGGAGTACTTGTATGAGACAAAATAGACTTCAAAACAAAGAAAGTCACAAGAGATAAAGAAGGACATTACATAATGAAAAGGGGTCAGTCCAACAAAAAGATATAACTATTGTAAATATCTATGCACCCAACACAGGATCACCTACATATGTGAAACAAATACTAACAGAATTAAAGGGGGAAACAGACTGCAGTGCATTCATTTTGGGAGACTTCAACCCAACACTCACTCCAAAGGACAGATCAACCAGACAGAAAATGAATGAAGTGACAGAGGCACTGAACAATGTATTAGAACAGATGGACCTAGCGACATCTATAGAACACTCTATTCAAAAGCAACAGGATACACATTCTTCTCAAGTGCACATCGAACATTTTCAAGAATAGATCATACACTAGGCCACAAAAAGAACCTCAGTAAATTCAACAAGATTGAAATTGTACCAACCAGCTTCTCAGATCACAAAGGTATGAAACTAGAAATAAATTACTCAAAGAAAATGAAAAAGCCCACAAATACATGGAGGCTTAATAACATGCTCCTAAATAATCAATGGATCAATGACCAAATAAAAACAGAGATCAAGCAATATATGTAGACAAATGACAACAATAATTCAATACTGCAAAATCTGTGGGACGCAGCGAAGGCCATGCTAAGAGGGAAATACATTGTAATATAGGCCTACCTCAGGAAAGAAGAACAATCCCAAATGAACAGTCTAAACTCACAATTAATGAAGCTAGAAAAGGAAGAACAAATGAGGCCCAAAGTCAGTAGAAGGAGGGACATAATAAAGATTAGAGCAGAAATAAATAAAATTGAGAAGAATAAAACAATAGAAAGGATCAATGAAAGCAGGAGTTGTTTCTTCGAGAAAATAAACAAAAGAGATAAACCCTTAGCCAGACTTACCAAGAAAAAAAGAGAGTCTACACACATAAACAGTATCAGAAATGAGACTATATCAAACTAAAAAGCTTCTGTACAGCAAAGGACACCATCAGTAGAACAAAAAGACATCCTACAGTATGGTAGAATATATTCATAAATGACATATCTGGTAAGGGGTTGACATCCAAATTACATAAATAGCTCATGCACCTCAACAAACAAAAAGCAAATAAGCCAATTAAAAAATGGGCAGAGGACCTGAACAGGCACATCTCCAACGAAGAAATTCAGATGGCCAACAGGCATATGAAAAGATGCTCCACATCCCTAATCATCAGAGAAATGCAAATTAAAACCACTATGAAGTATCACCTCACATCAGTTAGGATGGCCGCCATCCAAAAGACAAACAACAATAAATGTTGGCGAGGATGTGGAGAAAAGGGAACCCTCCTACACTGCTGGTGGGAACATAAATTAGTTCAACTATTTTTGAAAGCAGTATGGAGGTTCCTCAAAAAACTAGAAATAGAAATACCATTTGACCCAGGAATTCCACTCCTAGGAATTTACCCTAAGAATGCAGCAGCCCATTTTGAAAAAGACAGATGCACTCCTATGTTTATCGCAGCACTATTTACAATAGCCAAGAAATGGAAGCAACCTAGTGTCCATCAGTAGATGAATGGATAAGGAATATGTGGTACATATACACAATGGAATATTATTCAGCCATAAGAAGAATACAAATCCTACCATTTGTAACAACATGGATGGAGCTAGAGGGTATTATGCTCAGTGAAATAAGCCAGGAGGAGAAAGACAAGTATCAAATGATTTCACTCATCTGTGGAGTATAAGAACAAAGAAAAAACTCAAGGAACAAAACAGCAGCAGACTTACAGAACCCAAGAATGGACTAACAGTTACCAAAGGGAAAGGGACTGGGAAGATGGGTGGGAAGGGAGAGATAAGGGGGCAAAGGGGTATTACAATTAGCACACATAATGTAGTGGCAGGGGGGGTGGGAATACGGGGAAGGCAGTATAACACAGAGAAGACAAGTAGTGATTCTACAGCATCTTACTACGCTGATGGACAGTGAGTGTAATGGGGTATGCAGTGGGGACTTGAAAATAGGGGGTGTCTAGTAACCACAATGTTGCTCATGTAATTGTACAATAATAGCAAAAAAAAAAGTCTTAAAGCATTTCTAATGTAACAATCACTATATCCTTAGAGTGTAGTAAGGAAAATTAGAACCATGGATGGTATAAAAGACTGTTCTATGTTTATTTAAAATCACTGGGAGATGTGGAGGCTGAGGTGGGACTACAATTTGCATTTCCCAAAATTTTGTCGATTGCTTTTTAAAAAAAATCAGTTCTATGAGGAATTTCATCTTATTCATGGTGACATGGGCAAATAAGTTAAAAAAATAATGTGTGCATAATTGCAGTGACATCGTGGCTTACTGCTGTTAATATAACTTCCTCCATTCCACTGCTCCACGCACTTGCCCCCTCCCTTGCTGACTACTTGTACTTTTTTCCATGTACAAATTCTGATTGCTCAGGCATATCTTGCCTCTCAGGATATCAGGAGTTTCCCTGCAATGGTATGCCATTTTTGAAAACTTGCCCATCAGTCTACTGACATTTTAAGCTGCTAAACTAACATAACGTATACATATGCATATGTGCTGGATATGTGTGGGAATGTGTGTGTGTGTAAATAAAACAAGTCTAGTGAAGCCTTCTAATAGTTGAGGTTTTAGTAATTAATGTTTAAAATTCCTCATATTTGGAAAATTCCCAGTAGTCAAATATTGAGGAAAAGAGCTACGACATAGATAATAGATGCTTGGAGCCAGTGGTGGTGGCAGTTGCCAATGATAAATGTTGCTGCCATTTTTCCAACAAGGTAGTTATTTGGTAGAATTGATGTCAAAAACACAAGGAGATTTTTCTTTAAATACAATGTCTTGAAATTTGATTATCCATTAGTTTAAAATTCATTAAGAAATTATGAAAAACAATTATGACTTAACATTAACAATTTATCTGGTTTTCTAGTACATAAATATTTCAAAATTAGTAAGACCAGTGATGCACATCACCTAATGTTAGATGCTTATTTGGGAGTTAATTGACTGCACAGTAGATGATAATAATGCATATAAATCATTATTTGCCAAAATGGAAAACTGAGAATAAATGACCAGTCTTCTACTTCCTCTAAGTGGGCTAATTATTGCAAACACAGAAAAAATAAAAAAATGATAATAGAAATAAAAACAAGGATAAATTTAATCTTTCTTCAGTAGGTTTAACAAATAGTATAAACAAGTAAGGGCTAATTTAAAAAATGATTAATTTAAGGTTTGGTTAGTAACCTAATGAAATGTAATGGGGAAAGAAAAAAAATATGATGTAGTGCAGGTAGATCTTTTCCTATGATTATATTTTTTAGTCACTAGGCTTCTACACTTCTTCATTCTTTCCACTATGTAGGTCTTTTAAGGCTAAAATGTGTGTATTGCTAAAATGGCTAAATGTGGAGCGGCTTAGTGAAATTAGAATGCCCATTTATTAGTTGTGCCTGGACCATTAAATGGTTCTTTGTGAAGGCTTGTTACCCAGCTTAAGAGGTATAGGAAGTACTCAATTTTTTTTATCATCTTAATTTTAATTTTACACTATTCATATGACTTCACTAACTTTATTGTTCCTTTCTAAAGCTCCAGAAATAGTCCTGGCATTCTTGAGAAATGTATTACTGCTAACCATAGGACATATCTAACCTACAAGGAACACTAAACGCCTTAGCACAGAACAGGGCATATCGAACTATATGGGCTGAGCACAACCTCAGTGCGTCTGCCTCCAGACTCACACCCATTCCAGTCTGCACGTCCACCAGTGTGCTTCTCCTTGTGGTTCCACATCCAATGTCCCTCTGTGTTTCTCTGACTCTCCTAACATCCAGCTCCTTCTACTGGTTAGCTATATATAAAAGCAATTTTAATTTACTTTGTTACCCTTATTTAATAGCCTCTTTTTACTTGTGTTAGGTCTATATGGCTCTTAGGAGAAAAATATGGAAAAAAATTCTTAAAAAAAAAATGCCAGATTTGAATATGTTATTTTTATTGTTCCGACTAATTTACTTATCTGAAAGGATCTCTAAATTACCAGATTTAGAATTTTTTTTTCTCTTGCATACAATATATACTCAAGAAGAAATATATCTGATTACATATGGGATAGGGATAATTTGCTATTAAATATCTTACTGTCTTATTTTTGTTAAGTCATAATACTAATAATAGTAGTAGGTACCACTAAATGAACATCAACTGGTTGGTCAATACTCTACATATATTTTCACTTATCCTTACAAAAGTATAGGCCACTACTGAGTTGAGCAATCTCAGCGTGGGAGAGGCAAAATAAATGACTTGTTTAAGGTCACATAATTAATAAGTGAAGGGCTGGGCATGGAATTCTAAATTCTTGCTCTTCTGTTATAGGAAGCTAAAAAAGTTAAGCTTGTCTTTTTCTGTTCCTGAAGGTTATATTTAGAACCATAATAGACTTTACTGCTTCAAAACTTTCTTTCCAAATCAAATAAAGCCCTGGAATGTAATAATAATTAAACAGCCAGATGCTAGTACATGTGGGAGCTTACCAATTATGACAAAGGTAGAATTTCATTCAATGGGAAAAGAACTGCTGGTATAATTAGAGAAAACAAAACTCGATTACCACCTCAAACCATACACACACATGCACATCACACACCCACATACAAGTTCTATAATCGATGTAGAAAAAATCCTGAGATATATAAAAAGATGACCTACGAGAATATTTTTATAACCTTAGGATGATAAAGACCTCTAACGTTAAAGAAGAGAATAAAACCCAAAATCAAGAGGGAAAAAAGATAGCCATATTTAACTACATAAAAATAAAACTTAATATGCCAAAAGATGATACAAAGTCAAGTGACAAAAATAAAAAGAGAAAAATAAATATTTGTAACACAGGCATTTAAAATCTCATATAAGCAAATTTTACAAAAACATAGCAAGATTAAATGTAAATGCTAATCAGGAAAAAGTGCTCAATTTCATTCATAAGGCAAAAGAGAAGTAACAATGTCTTTTTTACCATACTACAAACACTTAAAAAGTGGTAACATCCAGGACTGGGGAGGGGCCAGGAAAAAGGGCACTTGCCCATATTATTCCTGTTAGTGTGATTTGTTGTACCTCTTTGGGATAACAATGTGGTAACATTTATTAAAATTAAAAATACATATTAAAAATACAATTCTACTTTTGGATATCTACAGAAATAAAATCAACTGTATATACAAAATATTAATTGCATTGTTAGAAAGTTTGTTTACCTATATGGCAATATTTTAACTAACTGTGGAATCTCTACACTACATATAAGGACGTGAAAACTATTACATAGTTACTAAAAATAATGAATTGGATCTTTATCTGTTGCCTCAGAACAACCATTATACAGTTAAGTGAAAAAGCCAGTTGAAGAGCTGAATAAAACAGCAAAATGAGAAATAAGAAAACTCCATATGAGTTTGAGCATAGAGAAAACTGATAGGGACATTGCAGATCAGTACGATTCATTACCTTGGGAGGACGGGATCGAGAAAGTATCAAAAACTTATTGACTTTGTTATCTCTTATATTGTTTCACTTCTTACAACTAGCATATGACTTCATTAATTAAATCTAATTATGAAAACTAAGGAGAAAGAAAAAAATAAAAGGGCTTAAAGAAATAAAGTACTGTTTGACTACTACCAGGATAGATCCTGCTTATGAAGCCGTCCAATACCTGGACAATGGTATTCTGACTGGGAGGAGAATTGGTATTTTTGTTTTTTTGAAGCTAAGGGATTCAACAATATTCTAATGACCTGTAAAGGCCCATTCTAACATGAGTAACAGCACTCATCAGATTTAAATGAGCACAGCATTGGTAAGGGTGTGGAGAAAAGGTGCTATGGAAATGTAAACCGATGCAAACTCTTGGGAGGGCAATGTAATAGCACCTAAAAAACAGAAAAAATTCACCTACACATTGGCTCATCAGTTCTAATGTTATGACTTTGTGTATACTTGGAAAAGTACACAAAACCAACTAATCAAAATTGTAAACAATCTAACATTCATCAACGAGGAACTGGTTAAATATATTATATGTATGTATATAATAGGATTCCATGCAATGGCTAGAACGGATCAAAGTAAATCCACATGCACTGATGGGAATAATCTCAAAGAGCAATTATTCAGGAAAGTAAAGCCAGGCAGTTGTTTTAAAAAAGACTTATATATGCAAAAAATTTTCTTCTTGATGTACACTCAAGAAACTTAAATTCAGGTCAAGTTTTAATGGTTGAGAAAGGGAATTCTATATTTGTAGGGTGGTTTTATACTTTCTTGGTGAATATTTAATTTCTTTTACCCTGGCATTCATTTCTGTTATTAATTTTTATAAATAAAATAGAATAAGCATTCATGTAAAACCAAACTAAGATGCTAATTTTTACTACTAAGTAAAAGCTCCAATTCTGACTTATTTAAAGAGAATGTTTTAAGAATCAGTTTTCATGAAAGGCATGAAACACATGACAACAGTAATAAATCCCTTATATGAAAATACATGCTGCATAGCAAACTAATATAATGGATTCCACTACATATATTTCTCTTGAAACTCAGCTGGACTTTTTAATAAAAGAATTGCTATTCTTAGAAAGGTGCTTCTCAACTTGCTCTACAGTTTTAATTAATTTCTTCTATAAACTGGTAATAAGGAAGAAAAGAGCAACTTATACTCACGGTAATCATAAAACCAAATCTACATATTCTTTCTTAAAAATTCTATATATCAACATACTTTCTGGAAATAAAATATGGAAGAGATGCTACACTTGACTTCAAGTTTTAAATTGTTAGCACTGAATCACTTAGATGCTGTATACCAGATGTTAAAATTTTCATTTGATAAACTAACAATATTAGTGGTTTGAAAGGGTAGTCATTTTATTATATAATTTTGAACAGTATTTGTAGTATTTTCTTTATTGTGGTAAAATATACATAACATAAAATTTACCATTTTAATATTTTAAAGTGTATATAACAGTGGCATTAAGCACATTCACACTGTTGTCCAACTGTCGCCATCATCTCTAGAACTTTTTCATATTCTCAAATTGAAATGCCATACTCATTTCATTAAATTATAATTAATTCTTCCTATCATTCATCCTGTGACAATTACCTTTGTTTTCTGTTTCTATGAATTTGAGTACTCTAGGTACCGCACGTAAGTGGAGTCATACAGTATTTGTCTTTTGTGACTGGCCTATTTCACTTTGCACGTTTTCAGGGTTCATTTATGCCATCACCTGTGTCAGAATTTCCTTCCTATTTAAGGTTGAATGATATTCCATTGTATGTATAAATAACATTTTGTTTATACACTCATCCATTGACGTGTACTTCAGTTGCTTTTGTGTATTTTTTATTATTATTTTTATTAAGGTATTATTGATATACACTCTTATGAAGGTTTCACATGAAAAAACAATGTGGTTACTACATTTACCCATTTTATCAAGTCCCCACCCATACCCCAATGCAGTCACTGTCCTTGGGTGTAGTAAGATGCCACAGATACACCGTTTGCCTTCTCTGTGCTACAATGTTTTCCCCGTGATCCCACACACGTGTACTAAACAAAATAACACTCAATCCCCTTCTCCCACACTGCCCACACGCCCTCCCACACCCCTCCCCTTTGGTAACCACTAGTTCCTTCTTGGAGTCTCTGAGCCTGCTGCTATTTTGTTCCTTCAGTTTTGCTTCATTGATATACTCCACAAATGAGGGAAATTATTTGGTACTTGTCTTTCACCTTCTGGCTTATTTCACTGAGCATAATATCCTCCAGCTCCATCCATGTTGTTGCAAGTGGTAGAATTTGTTTCTTTCTTATGGCTGAAAAGTACTCCATTGTGTATATGTACCACCTTTTCTTTATCCATTCATCTACTGATGGACACTTAGGTTCCTTCCAAATCTTGGCTATTGTAAAAAGTGCTGCAATAATCATAGGGGTGTGTATGTCTTTTTGAATCTGAGAAGTTGTATTCTTTGGGTAAATTCCAAGGAGTGGGATTCCTGGATCAAACGGTATTTCTATTTTTAGTTTTTTGAGGAACCTCCATATTGCTTTCCACAATGCTTGAACTAGCTTACATTCCCACCAGCAGTGTAAGAGGGTTCCCCTTTCTCCCCATCCTTGCCAGCATTTGTTGTTCTTAGTCTTTTGGATGGTGGCCATCCTTACTGGTATGAGGTGATATCTCATTGTGGTTTTAGTTAGCATTTCTCTGATGATTGGTGATGTGGAGCATCTTTTCATGTGCCTGTTGGCCAGCTGAATTTCTTCTTTGGAGAACTGTCTCTTCATATCCTCTGCCCATTTTTTAATAGGGTTATTTGTTTTTTGGGTGTTGAGGCGTATAAGTTCTTTATACATTTTGGCTGTTAACCCCTTGTTGGATATGTCATTTACAAATATATTCTCCCATACTGCAGGATGCCTTTTTGTTCTGTTGATAGTGTCTTTTGCTGTATAGAAACTTTTTAGTTTGATGACGTTCCATGAGTTCATTTTTGCTTCTGTTTCCCTTGCTCGAGGAGATGCATTCAGGAAGAAGTTGCTCATGCTCATATTCAGGAGATTTTTGCCTATGTTGTCTTCTAAGAGTTTTATGGTTCCATGACTTACATTCAGGTCCTTGATCCATTTCGAGTTTACTTTTGTGAATGGTGTAAAACAATAATCCATGACTTACATTCAGGTCCTTGATACATTTCAAGTTTACTTTTGTGAATGGGGTAAAACAATAATCCAGTTTCAGTCTCTTGCATGTAGCTGCCCAGTTTTGCCAACACCAGCTATTGAGGAGGCTGACATTTTCCTATTGTATGTCCATGGCTCCTTTATCATATATTAATTGCCATATATGGTTGGGTTTATATCAGGGCTCTCTAGTCTGTTCCATTGGTCTATGGGTCTGTGTGTGAGAGTACCAAATTGTCTTGAGCACTGTGGCTTTGTAGTAGAGCTTGAAGTTAGGAAGCATAATTCCCCCAGCTTTATTCTTCCTTCTCAGGATTGCTTTGGCTATTCAGGGTCTTTTGTGGTTCCATATGAAATTTAGAACTATTTGCTCTAGTTCGTTGAAGAATGCTGTTGGTATTTTGATAGGAATTACATTGAATCTGTAGACTGCTATAGGCAGTATGGCCATTTTGACAATATTAATTCTTCCTATCCATGAGCACAGGATGTGTTTCCATTTATTGGTATCTTCTTGAATTTCTCTCGTGAGTATCTTGTAGTTTTCAGAGTATAGGTCTTTCACTTCCTTGGTTAGGTTTATTCCTAGGTATTTTATTCTTTTTGATGCAACTGTGAATGGAACTGTTTTTCTGATTTCTCTCTCTGCTAGTTCATTGTTAGTGTATAGGAATGCCACAGATTTCTGCATATTAATTTTGTATCCCACAACTTTGCTGAATTCAGATACTAGATCTAGTAGTTTTGGAGTGGATTCTTCAGGGTTTTTAATGCACAATATCATGTCATCTGCAATCAGGGACAGTTTGACTTCTTCCTTGCCAATCCGGATGCCTTTTATTTCGTTGTATTGTCCGTCGGCCATGGCTAGGACCTCCAGAACTATGTTGAATAAAGAGGGGAGAGTAGGCATCCTTGTCTGGTTCCCAATTTTAAAGGAAAAGCTTTCAGCTTCTCACTGTTAAGTATAATGTTGGCTGTGGGTTTGTCATATATGGCCTTTATTATGTTGAGGTACTTGCACTCTATACCCATTTTCTTGAGAGTTTTTATCATGAATGGATGCTGAATTTTGTCAAATGCCTTTTCAGCATCTATGGAGATGATCATGTGGTTTTTGTCCTTCTTTTTGTTGATGTAGTGGATGATGTTGATGGATTTTCGAATGTTGTACCATCTTTGCAACCCTGGAATAAATCCTACTTGATCACGATGGATGATCTTTTTGATGTATTTTTGAATTCGTTTTGCTAATATTTTGTTGAGTATTTTTGCATCTATGTTCATCAGGGATATTGGTCTGTAATTTTCTTTTTTTTTGTGGTGTCTTTGCCTGGTTTTGGTATTAGAGTGATGCTGGCCTCATAGAATGAGTTTGGAAGTATTCCCTCTTCTTCCACTCTTTGGAAAACTTTAGCAGGGTGTGTATTAGGTCTTCACTAAATGTTTGATAAAATTCAGTGGTGAAGCCATCTGGTGCAGGCGTTTTGTTCTTAGGTAGTTTCTTGATTAGCAGTTCAATTTCGTGGCTGGTAATTGGTCTGTTCAGATTTTCTGTTTCTTTCTGGAAGGTTGTATTTTTCTAGAGAGTTGTCCATTTTTTCTAGGTCATCAGTTTGTTAGCATATAATTTTTCATCGTATTCTCTCATAATTCTTTCTATTTTTGTGGTGTCCGTAGTGATTTTTCCTTTCTCATTTCTGATTCTGTTTATGTGAGTAGACTCTCTTTTTTTCTTGATAAGTCTGGCTAGGGGTTTATCTATTTTGTTTATTTTCTCGAAGAAACACTCCTGCTTTCATTGATTCTTTCTATTGTTTTATTCTTCTCGATTTTATTTATTTCTGCTCTAATCTTTATTATGTCCCTCCTTCTACTGCCTTTGGGCCTCATTTGTTCTTCTTTTTCTAGTTTCGTTAATTGTGAGTTTAGACTGCTCATACGGGATTGTTCTTCTTTCCTGAGATTCGCTTGTATTGCAATATACTTTCCTCTTAGCACGGCCTTCGCTGCGTCCCACAGATTTTGCGGTGTTGAATTATTGTTGTCATTTGTCTCCATATATTGCCTGATCTCTGTTTTTATTTCGTCATTGATCTATTGGTTATTTAGGAGCATGTTGTGAAGCCTCCATGTGTTTGTGGGATTTTTCATTTTCTTAGGGTAATTTATTTCTAGTTTCATACCTTTGTGGTCTGAGAAACTGGTTGGTACAAGTTCAATCTTTTTTAATTTATCAAGGCTCTTTTTGTGGCCTAGTATATGATCTATTCTTGAAAATGTTCCATGTGCACTTGAGAAGAATCTGTATTCTGCTGCTTTTGGGTGTAGATTTCTGTGGATGTCTGTTAGTTCCATCTGTTGTAATGTGTTGTTCAGTGCCTCTGTCTCCTTACTTGTTTTCTGTCTGGTTGATCTGTCCTTCAGAGTGAGTGAAGTGTTGAAGTCTTCTAGAATGAATGCATTGCATTCAACTTCTCTTCTTAATTCTGTTAGTATTTGTTTTACATATGTAGGTGCTCCTGTGTTGGGGGTATAGATATTTATAATGGTTATATCTTCTTGTTGGGTTGACCCTTTTATCATTATGTAATGTCATTCTTTGTCTCTTGTGACTTTGTTTTGAAGTCTATTTTGTCTGATACAAGTACTGAAACTCCTGCTTTTCTCTCCCTATTAGTTTCATGAAATATCTTTTGCCATCCCTTCACTTTTAGCCTGTGTATGTCTTTGGGTTTAAAGTGAGTCTCTTGTAGGCAGCATATAGATGGGTCTTGTTTTTTTATCCGTTCAGTGACTCTGTGTATTTTGATTGGTGCATTCAGTCCATTTACATTTAGGGTGATTACTGATACCTATGTACTTATTGGCATTGCAGGCTTTAGATTCGTGGTTACCAAAGGTTCAAGGTTAACTTCCTTACTATTTAAGAGTCTAACTTAACTCACTTAATATGCTATTACAAACACAATCTAAAGGTTTTTTTTCTTCCTCCTCCAATCTTTATATATTAGGTATCATATTCTGAACTTTTTGTCTATCCCTTGATTGACTTTGGAGATTATTTTAATTTTTGCATTTGCTTAGTAATTAGCTGTTCTACTTTCTTTACTGTGGTTTTATTACCTCTGGTGATAGCAATTAAACCATAGGAACACTTCCATCTATAGGCAGTCCCTCCAAAATACATTGTAGAGATGGTTTGTGGGAGGTAAATTCTATCAGCTTTTGTTTATCTGGAAATTGTTTAATCTCTCCTTCAAATTTAAATGATAATCTTGACGGATAAAGTATTCTTGGTTCAAGGCCCTTCAGTTTCATTGCATTGAATACATCATGCCATTCCCTTCTGGCCTGTAATGTTTCTGTTGGGAAGTCTGATGATAGCCTGATGGACTTTCCTTTGTATGTGATCTTATTTCTCTCTCTGGCTGCTTTTAATCATCTGTCCTTATCCTTGATCTTTGCCATTTTAATTAGTATATGTCTTGGTGTTGTCTTCCTTGGGTCCCTTGTGTTGGGATATGTATGAACCTCCATGGCTAGAAAGACTATCTCCTTCCCCAGTTTGGGGATGTTTTCATCAATTACCTCCTCAATGACACTTTCTATCCCTTTTTCTCTCTTCTTCTTCTGGTACCCCTATAATTCGAATATTGTTCCGTTTGGATTGGTCACACAGTTCTCTCAATATTCTTTCGTCCTTAGAGATCCTTTTTTTTTCTCTCTGTGCCTCAGCTTCTCTGTATTCCTCTTCTCTAGTTTCTATTTCATTTATCAACTCCTCCACCATATCCAATCTGTTTTTAATACTGTGTCTTGTGCTCTTCAATGAATTGGATCTCCACCCGTAATTCACTCCTGAGTTCTTGAATATCTTTGCATACCTCCATGAGCATGTTAATGATTTGTATTTTGAACTCCCTTTCAGGAAGAGCCATGAAGTTTGTATCATTTAAATCTTTCTCAGGAGTGGTATTAATAATTTTACTCTGGACCAGGTTCCTTTGGTGTTTCATATTTGTGTGTGGTACCCTCTAGTGCCCTGAAGCTCTCTACTCCCTGGAGCTGCTCAGCCCCTGAATCAATGTTGGGGGTCACAGGGGAGTGATATTTGTGCCTGGGGAGAGGAAAGAGCAGTTTCCTGCTACTTGGCTGCTATCCCTGTCTCCACTGCCTGAACCAGTGGGCTGAGCAGAAGCCTCTATGTTTTACATTTGTAGTTGTTGTAGACAGATCTTCCCTCTGGCTGGCCCAATGCCAGGGTAGGGTTTGCCTGTTTGTGAGCCAGGTGGGGCTGGCCAGGAGAAAGGCACAGTCGGATTCATTTCACGGAGGGGGTCCTTGGAGCTGTGTAGCCAGCCAGGGAGCTGGAGCACCTGAAGATCATCTAAAGAGGAAGATTTCCTTTTCCTCTTTAAATATGAGAGTCTATATGGCAAAGCTCCCAACCTGCTGGGCGGAGTGCATCCAGACAATTTTGTCTACCTGTCCTCTTACCTGAGCAGTAAGGTCTGTGCAATCCTTGCCCCTTTAGCAGCCCTCGTGCTAAGGGCTTCCTTGTTAGGAAGTCTCTCACACTGCCCACCTTTCTTTTATCCCAGAACAGCTGGATATGGATCCTTGCTTCCCATAAGTGGCTGGAATCTCAGTCTCTCCAGGAATTCTGCCTGTCTTAGCTTCCCAACCTCGTAATCACAAGAGTATCATGCAAGCACCATGACTTGTAGGTTTGTGCTCCCAGAGTAGATCTCTGGAGTTAGGTATTCAGCAGTCTCAGGCCTCCATTCCTTCCCTGCTTGTTTTCTCTTCCTCCCATGGGTGAGCTGTGGTGGAGTCTGCTCTTTTCTCCAGTTGTATGCAGTCTGGCACAGTCCTCTTTCCTGTTGCTCTTTCAGGATTAGTTATATTAATTATATGTTTGTATTATATGCGGTTTTGGGAGGAAGCCTGTGTCTCACCTCTCATGCCGCCATCTTTAATCTTCCTTTTGTGTATTTTTAAAAAACCAAAATTCTCGACGAAATTTAAGCCAAATTCTGAAAAAACAACCTTGAAATTCACATTTCTATTTTCTTTTCTCCTGGCTTCTATTCCTGTCAATATACTATTAACTTTCACAAAATTCAGTAGTGGAAGGCCTTAACTACATGGTTGAAACTAGTATTATGGCTTTCCTTTCTATAATTTAAAAGCCTGACTTGATTATACATTTATTCATTTGTTTAAACTTGAGTATCTACCATGGGTCAGGCACTGGGGTGGGCAGAGAGGAAGAGAGAGAGAAAGAAGGGAGGAGAGAGGCAGAGATTAAGGAAGCGAGACAGAGTGAAAGAGGACATGAGCTACACAATCAACTAGGAAAGTGTGTGGGGGCCACAGGAACAGTGAGATCTGTATCTGATATGAAGTTTCTCAAGAGAGGGGGAACTGAATTAAAACATTCAAAGTGAAATGTCAAAATAAACCCACATTTTAAGATGCCAAACAAAATCAGGTACCTAGAAAGTCTGTGAATATGAAAAGCTTGGTGGTGTTGATGGGAATTTGGCATCCCAATCCACGGCTGCCTGGTGCAGCAAGGCAAACCCCATCTGCCTCATGAGCTGTCGGGACCGTCAAAAGACCTACGGTGTGACATCTTTGAGGAACTTCCAAGTTCCATAAAAAACTTCTCATCACAGATTTTGGTTGGCAAACTTTTCTATAAAGGTCCAGATAATACTATTTTAGGGATTTGTGGACGGTAAGATCCACTTTTGCCCTGGTAGTGTTGAAAGCGGTCATAGCCAGTAACATGAAGGAACGAGCATAGCTGTGTTCTAAAATAAAACAGATTTCATTTATGGACACTGAAATTTTAATTTCATCTAATTCTCAGATGTCATAAAATATTCTTCTGAATATTTTTAAACCATTAAAAAATGTAAAAACTTCTTAGCTTGCTGGCTATAAACAAAGAAACAAACAAGCAAAAACAGGCGGAAGGCCATATTCGGCTTGTGGACTGGTGTTTGCCAACCCAGTCCCTAGGGTGTGAAAGCCTCTAAGCTTCTTTAAAGGCATACAATTCGAGGTATAACAGAACAAAGACGGAAGGATTATAGGAGGTGGGGTCCATCCTGGATCTGAATCTAGGTTCTGTCATTTACCAGATGTTTCATATCAGACAAGTCACTACCATTTATAAACCCTAGGTTACATCATCTGTAAAAAGGGGATAACATCTTCATCACAGAGGAGTTGGTGTGAGTATATGAACAAGATATAAATGCTGGGTAAACTGTCAAGCTACTTTTAAAGAATTAGGTGCTATAAAGTACTTTATATAGTAAAATAAAAAGTACTATGTTCTCTCTGATGTTCATTTGCCAAAAATTTTGTGATATATTTTTAATTCCTAAGTAGAAGGAAAAAACACAGTATACCCTTGAACAACACAAGTTTGAACTGTGAAGGTCTACTTATATGTGGAGTTTTTTCAATTAATATATTGGAAAATGTTTTGGAGATATGAAAACCTGAAACATTTCTTTTCTAGCTTACTTTATTATAAGATTATAGTATGTAATACACACAACATACAAAATATGTGTTAATTGACTATGTTATCAATAAGGCTTCTCGTCAACATTTAGGCTACTAATAGTTAAGTTTCCTGGTAGTCAAAAGTTATTTGTGGATTTTTGACTGTGTTGGTGGTTGGTGCTCCAAGTCCCATGTTGTTCAAGGGTCAACTGTCATTTAGACCATGGAATGACGTCTTGGATTCCATTTTTACTAAGCTCTTTAGTTTATATAACAAATAACATTGTACAGTGTTATCACTCAATGAATGATTTACTTCTTTCATCTTCTGATCATATTCTGTTCTCAGTAGCTCTGTTTTGTCATTTTTTGTTTTCTCCTCTTAATCCTCATATAAAGAGGAACCATTTGTTTTTTATTATCAAATGTATATCACAGTGGTTCAACAGCCCTTCTCCCCGTCCTTCACACACTCCCCTCCCCCTTGGTAACCACTAGTCATTTTTCAGTGTCTGTAAGTCTATTGCTGTTTTGTTCCTTCTATTTTGCTTTGTTTTTATATTTCACAAATAAGTGAAATCATTTGGTATTTGTCTTTCTCCATGTGGCTTATTTCACTGAGCATAATACCCTCTAGATCCATCCATGTTGTTGCAAATGGCAGGATTTCTTTTCTTTTTATGGCTGAATAATATTCCATTGTGTATATGTACATTTTCTTTATCCAGTCATCTATTGATGGACACTTAGGTTGCTTCCATATCTTGGCTATTGCAAACAATGCCGTGATAAACATAGGAGTGCATATATCTTTTGAACCATGGATTTTATTTTCTTCAGGTAAATTCCTAGGAGTGAAATTGCTAGGTCAAATAGTATTTCTACTTTTAGTTTTTGAGGAACCTCCATACTGCTTTCCACAGCAGTTGCACCAATTTACATTCCCACCAACATTGTAAGAGGGTTCCTATTTCTCCACATCCTCACCAGCATTTGTTTTTGTCTTTTGGTTAGTGGCCATTCTAACTGGTGTGAGTTGATATCTCATTGTAGTTTTAATTTACATTTCCCCGATGATTAGTGATGTGGGGCATCTTTTCATGTGCCTGTTGGAAGGGGACCCAATTTTATATCTGAAATCATAAGAAGAAAACAGTGGCTGAAGAACCACTCATGAAAAATGAGTAAGAGAAGAGTGGTTGCTTCTTGCCACTATTATATGCCCCATTTTTTTCTATTTATTAAATTTCAAAAAAGTCATCTCAGTAAGTTTAAGGACTCTCATGACCGTCACAGAATTAGAATGAATGATTTTCCTTATATAGCCAGCTTGAAGATATCAGAGAATTAATGCCAAGGAACAGTATAGGGATGGTGGAGAAATATATTAAGTTCTTTAATATTCAGATATTGAGTTAAGGCAACGTAGTCTTCACTCAGTATTTCTCATCATTTTGCTCTATTAAGATATTTCTTAACTAGACGTAATGTGATCATTTTACAGTATAATCACATATTGAATCATATTGTACATCTGAAACTATTGTTATACATTAATTATATCAATTAAAAAATTCCTTCCTTTTTTCTATTTTAAGAAAATACTGAAGAATAACGATTTTCCTCTTGTTTTCTGAAGATATTTGGCCAGTAATTTTCATGCCAACAAAGTTACATCCCCAGTTGCCAGACACGAAATGATAGAGCTGGATTCTTTAACTGTCTTTTCTCCTACAAGCAGGAAGTAGATGTGGTGAGAAGCCACCTCTGAACAGAATGCCTAGTGCAAATAGTCAGCAGAGCATCCAGTTCAGTTAGTATTCCTGTCCAGGGCCTGATGCTCAGGAAAGCAGAGGCCAGCATGCTGGCCTGTACCTGCTTCAGAGGTGCCATCAGCCTTAGTGCCTGGCTGCATACATGTGTGAGCAAGGGTGAGAAGACTGGATCCCTCTGGAAAGAGAGGATAGCAGTTTGCCACCTTCTGAATCCATCAGCCATGTGACTTAAGGGCTTTAGAAAGGATCACTGCAGGGCAGGCTATGGCTATCCCTCACTCTCCTTGAATCTAAACCTGAATTATCACTTTAGTTACACATCTGTGAATTTATCTCTTAAAATAAACATTAATAATTGAAACCAAGCATTTTAATAGTATTGTGTAATGAATGTGAAGAATATCAAATAGTAGATAAGAATAAAGGATTTGGCAAATCAGCACTTTCTCAGCAGCACACACTAAGTTGGTTTAAATGGCAAATACTTAGCTCCATATAATTGAAGAACAGCAATATTTTCATTGCAAGGGCTGCGGAGTCAATGACTCTAGTCTGAGCAGCCTTGCACTCTAGGACAGAACACAGAAGGGCTTGGATGTTTTCTGGCTCACTATCCCATCTCATCCACATGACTACAAAAATTTTTATGACAGAATACATCAAATTTAACCATTCTCTAATATTTCCTTCTATGTGTTTAATTCATTTAAGGAATTATGATACTAGTATTGTTTGTTATTATTTAGTAGATGCTTACTATGAGCCAGATACTGTTCTAACGCTTCCCGTACATTCTGTAAATGCCGAGTACAACCAAAACCCAATGAATGACTTCTATGGGCTAAGCACCTCTTACTTAATTTCTACAACCATTCCACAAGGTAGGTATTATTGTTCTCAGTTCTGAGATGTAGACCATGAGTACTAAGGTCATGACCTGGTAAATGGCAAAGCAAGGATATGAAGGCAAGAGGTGTGACCAGAGTTGGTGCTCTTTGTCATTGTCTTTCAGGCTCATGCCAAAACCTACAAAGCGTGGCAATGAAATTGATTTCGAAGTAGAAAGAAGAAGATAATAATCTCTTAAAAAAATGATACAAGCCTAGGTAAGTAATCCATCAAAGGTCTCACTGCCTGGCTTGTTATTTTACTCTGATGTGATCATCTCCTTCAATTTAATAACTGTTGACTCGTAAGCCTTTCTTTGGTGTTATCTACGTTAAGATGGCACTACTAAATTAGTAGCCTGATGGTTTCAAACAACTAACACAGTTTCTGAAGTTCCAGGGATGCGGCTGTGGATGGAGAGAATCTGGTGTGCAGTTTTTAGAGATTACCTTTTCCATGGTTTCCCACTGATGGACAGTACCTTCTATGACATCCAGTTCACTTGACAGTGAGACAGTAATGCCTTCAGTGGATAGTAAGACTCTTAGGACCACAAATAAGCACTCATAAATGCAAGAAGAAAAAGAAGGACACCCCAGGGTGCTTCCACTGCCCCGACCCCTCTGAGGTTTTCAAGGCAATTCTGGGCCAGTGTGCTAATTACCTCCAGGCTAGTCCCTGCAAGCACCCCTCTCTTTGCCACGCTAGAGGGGCTCCTAAGCCTTGCACCTCATGGCATAGGGCTCCCAGGCCCCCTTCTTGTGGCCTGCCCCTCCCTGGAGGCCCTCGGTGCCTGGGCTGTCCACCTGGCCTTGGAAAGGCATTAGCAAAGAAAACATTTTCTGAAAGCATTCAAGGAAGCCCCACTGCTGGCCAGCCCTGGGGTCCTTTTCTGAGCCTCAGATTACAGCCACACCAATGGCCACTCCATGATTTAAAGTAACCTGTTTCTATATAAAGCACTGAAAAGGCCTCCTCTGATTGAGTTCTCTCACTGGCCCCACAGGAAGGTCAACTTTCTATTCCCAGATCAGTGTGCTGTGGCTCCACCTCTAGATGCAGCTGCCGCTTGTCAGGTGCTCACATGATCCTCACCCCAGAGTGGTGCTGTGCAGCTTAAATAAGATACTTCACAGCAGGAGTGGGAGTTTAAGCAAGGACAGCTATTTCCCTTATGCAAACATCAAGAGAAAGGAACTGAACACAGAGAGGTTAAGTGACTTGCCCAAGGTCACACAGTCAGTAGGCTCTGAACTCGTCCTCATTGCAGCTCCTCTGACCAGCTCTGCTCTTTCACAGCCCAGCTCACCTAGCAGGTGGCTGTCACTTATGATCATTAGTTCCATTAAGAGGTTTCCCAGGAACTGGGTGGAAACTACTGTCACTGCTTCACCCCAACCACTGAGCAGGACAGTCCAGATGAAAGAGGCACAAGGACTATGTGGACTACAAATTTGGAATCCTTGCTCAAGCTCTTAGCACCTTGTGGATAAAGTGATGGTTCCTATAGCCAGGAGTCTCACCTGGCCCTGGTCAGCTAGGTCACTACACATGTGTGGGTAATACATTGTCATTGACTGTATATAAAGAGCTCTGCTCAGTGGTCTTGGGCGATACAGTGATGGGGCTGCATGGTTACAGGAGAGCAGGGACGAAACTGGAGAGGTGGTGGCGCCGAGGACAGAGACTGAGACGGCTGTGGGGGTAGAGAGGCCCAGAGGCAGAGATCGGCTTGCTGCATGCATATTCACTCTGAGTGCATGGGATTCTAGTGATTGACCTGCCACCGTGGAAATACAGTTGGGTATAATCTTTTCACCCCCTCCCCCCAAAAAAAGAAAGAAAAAGAAGGAAAAGTCACATTGCTTCATTTATCTGTGTGGATTTCTCCACTCTGAATTTTCTATGAGGATTTCTGTTTTTAAGCTCATTATTGTCAATATATCTGATTGAGAAAGAAGTTAAACAAGTCTCAGGTGAGACTGCACCATAGCAACAGGCTTGCCATGAATTCTTTGGGGAGCAGAATTTCACAGAAGTATCTGATTGCCTATTCACACTCTTGATTACAACACACCGAGCTGTTAAACGAAATTGTATGCCATTAGTGTACTGAAGGAACATTAAAAATACACTAACCTATGTGAAGATATTTTTCACACATTCGTTCACACTGAGATGTGTTTAATTGTGTGTAGCCCATTTCTCCTTTATTTGGAAAACAAGAGAGACATCTTTAAACTATTTCAGAGCTGGCCTTTATCATTCACTGACCTTTATCACAAGTAAACACTGAATCCTTATTCTGGCTCATACATATTTGCTTAATCCTCCATTGTGGTTATGACAGCATATAATAAAAGTAATGTTCTTGGTCAGGAGTATTAAAGTAACTTGAGTTAGAGAGTGACCAAAATACATAGAAAAAACTTCAGGCTCATAGTAAATTATACTTGGACACGGCCTATTGCACAGTTGGGATAGTATATTGATAACAAACAAAAAATAGGCAACAGAGAAAAAAAAGTAGTTTATGTCTGTGGATTATCACAAACTGTCAGCCACCCTAAAAAATTATGTCATGACCAAAAGTAAGACCAGGGAAGGGTATATAGATGGCATGGGCAAAATCTATCAAACCATCAGAAAATCAACTCAAAGCAAATCCAGAGAAGTGTGAATTATTACCATCTACCTTCATGTCCAAACACAATGCACTTAAATAAATTTTCCCACATTGGCTGTGAATGGTGCTAGAGACAGAGTGAAGCATTTTACAAATATTCAAATGAAAGGAGAGAGGAGCATTCATGAGGAGTTATTTTTATACAACCAATTCTGTTATTTATGCTATTAGAGATACCCAATGGTGTGGATCTAATCCAAATTATTTACATTTGGCTTTGTAATGCATGGTATGATGTTTCTGTAGCAGATTTGCTTTTCTAATTATGTTTTGCTCTAATATTAAAATCTGTTTACATGTCCTTAATATACACCTGCTGTACAGGAAAGGTCAGGTCTCCGAAGCCTGCTGGGCAGGAGGACAGATGGCTCACAACTTCAAGTACACCACAAAGGCTCCTGAGAAGAAAGAATTGACTGAATAATCTCAAACCTTACTTATTTTATAAACACTTAGAGTTTACATTAGATTGGTATAAAGCCACTTATTTCCTTTCTTCCATTTTTGCTGATGTTATATTTGGCCTTCTTCTTGGAAGATCTGGAAGTTCTCTGAACTATGCAGAACAAAATTATAAATTATCATTTCACTAAATAAACAAGTACTTTAATTAATTTTCATGGTTTTTAAGAGACCATTTTCTTAGAATCTATTCATACAATTATAATATTCAGAACTATTTACTTCAAGCAAGTAAATAGAAAATAATCATCACACAATGGAAACGTGCAGTGTTATGTAGTAGACACTTGTTTTTCCCACCTAGCATCCTACCTTTCTTCCAGATGAGCCATTCTGATTTTCCTGTGGGAGATCTACCTTCCCTATCCTCAGACCATGTGAGTTTAGTATATAAAGGGAAGGGTTGTCAACATACAGAGAAAGTGACAAGTCCAATGGATAGGAATTTTTAATGACTTATTATTTCTGCATCAGTACCAAGGAAGTGAACTAAAGGACATGGGATTTTGGTCTAAGAACATAATGTTTAAAAGAAAAGGTCACTTGAGATGAGAATGCCAAAGGGAACTGGATGAGCTGTCTGTCCAGTTGGATACTGAAGTTACCTACAGCCTCATGGACGAGGTGAGTTGGAGAAGTGGCCATGAACTGGGAGTTGAGTTTTCAATGAATGGGGCTGAGTAAACAGAAGCCTGTTGAAACACAGCAATGAAGAGAAGGGGGCAAATGGGCAGTCATGTGTCCCTTGGCATGACAGATCTCACACCCAGTGTATAGGTAGTCACAGACTGGCAGAGTTGCTGATCCACAGCGGGGCCAGGTAATGTCTGCAGATTACTGGACTTTGGGGCCAAAAGAAAGCCTGTCTCTTAATATTCCTACATGGCAGCCCCAGCCAGGAACTCCTTTCTGTCTCCAAGTTTCACTCACATAACCAGATAAAGCCTTCAGAGATTACCAAATGCATCACAACTAGAAGGCAGTGAGAAGTCACAGCAGGCAGAACTGAAGGAAGGGCATTCCATGCAAAGGGAGGGCCATGTGCAAAGTCCACGAAATGTGCCTGACATGGGTTCACTGAGGAGACCCGTGTGGCTGAAGCAGTGAATGAGGAAGAGAGAAGAAAGACCAAGGCCGAGAGAAGCCGTGGGTCTGATCATGGAGAACTTTGGAGGCTCTTACAAGGGCACTGGCTTCTACCCTAAGTGTGGGAATTACTGGAAGATTTGGGCAGAAGAATGACCAAGTTTGACTTCCTTTCTAACAGCATCCCTCTGTTGAGACTAGACTGTAACCAGAATAGGTTAGAAGCAGGAAGAACAGCCAGGAGGCTTCTGAGAGTCTAGGCTAACATTGGACAAGGTGGTGTATGGACTGCGGAGTGGCTGGACGGTGGAGGTAGACAATAGCTGGATTCTGGACATATTTTGATGACAGAAGCCCATGCATCTTCTTTTAAGGAACTTTCCTACCTCACATAAAGGCAGCAGCAGGAGAAGTGAGGAAAAGAATACTTGTTCTTCATGTTTTAGCTTCCATGCCATCTCTTTGAAAAAGGCCTTACCTGTACTTCCATTTAAAGTAGGTGCACCTTGGTAGTCTCCTGTAACATCTATTCTTTTCCTTTACAAAACTTCTCAAAATCAATTTATATAAAATACACTTCTTTTGAGTTTACTTGTTTAATGTATGCCTTCCCCCAACAGATTATAAGGTCAACATTGTCAGAAACTATGAAAAGAGAGCTGGGAAGGGAACCATCATTAAATCAGATAATGGGCTAGATTGTAATGACCAGAATTACAGAATCTGAGGTGCAAGCACTTATAAGTGCCCATGAGGGTAGGGACCATTCTTTAAATAATTTTTCTTCATTGTATTTTTCCAGTATTCTACTAAGCACATGGTTTATTTATCAATGTATTTTTATCTTGAAAATGTCTACATTGCATTTAACTAGTCATTATCTGATTAAGACAGTTAAGACAATTTCAGTGTCTTAAAGTTCTTTTTTTGTCATATATATCTGTCCTCATAGGATAAATATAAGTCAAGGTGACATTGTTAACAATCCTACCCATGGAGGAAGAACAGGCAGTGAATTCCCACAAAAATGAATAAGGACTGTCAGATAAAACAATACATACATTTCAAATCAATGTTTCAGGCATCACATTTTAAAAATCAATAAAGTAGATTAAATTAAGTCTTTCTTGACAAAAAGAAAATAATATATGCAAAAGTAGAATCAAGTATTCCTCAAAATGTTTTATGACTCCTAGCAATAACCTAGGATAAATCAAACTGAAATGGAAACTAAAGCAAACATTTAATTAAGGGCTAAATGTAAAACAATGTCATTGTAGTAGTTTATGTCTGCTATAACACATTACCATAAACTTAATGGCTTACACAACACAACTTCATTATCCCATAGTTCTAAAGGCTGGAATTTCAAAATCAATTTCACTGGCTTGTAATCAAGGAGTTCATAGGGCCACACTCCCTCTGGAGTCTTTAGGGGAGAAGCCATTCCTTGCTTCTTACAGCTTCTGGCTGCTGCCTGCATTCCTTGATTTGTGGCCTCATCATTCCAATCTCTGCCACCATCTTCAAATAGCCTTCTCTCTGTGCATGTCAAATTTCCCTCAGCCTCTCTCATACAGGAAACTTATGATGGCATTTAGTCCTCACCTAGGCAATCCAGGATAATTTCCCCATCTCAAGATCTTTAATCACATCGTCAAAGACTCTTTTTCCAAATAAAGTAACACTTACATGTTCCAGGGATAAGGACCTGGTATCTTGGGGTGGGGGAAGGGCACAGCATTATTATGGCTATTGTAGTCCATCCTTTGGCCTTCAAAGATCCACATCTGTCCCGTGTGCAAAATATATGCAGTCCCTCCCAACATCTCCAAAAACCTCAACCCCTTAAAGCATTAACTGGGAAACTAGAAGACAAGTTATCTGCTTCCAAAACAGACAGTTAGGCAGGCACAGGATAAAAGTTAGGACACCCACATTCCAAAAGGGAGATAATGGAAGGAAAAGGGGTCACCCAGTCCACATCATTTTCAATTCCAGGAGGGCAACAGGTTGCAAGACCTTATTATTCCTTCAAGGAATAATACTCCGTGGCTTGAGGCTCTATCCTTGGAGTCATTTTTCTTTATCTTGTATGGTAGCACATTTTGCACCCAAGTAGTTTTACAAGCCTATTTTCTGGCTATAGAATTTTGCAGGTCCAATGGCCACTGTTGCAATCCATCCTCTCTGTCCCTTTTAGTCAAGTTGGCATGGTTTCTGCTTATATAATATTCCCCCAAACTTATGAATCTTCTATGTATTCATCCTATTAAATGCGAGGGTCTCAATGAGTCACACACCTAATTCTTTCAATTCTGAAGATTGTCTAGGTACACCTTTGGCTTTCTCTCCAGATACATACTGCCCTAACAATGAATCTCCTAATTGTAGTGTTTTTTTGCAATCTGGATAGGCTGAGAATTTTCCAAATCATCATGTTGTGGTTCATTTTTACTTGAGAGTTCTTCCCTCAATTTATGTCTTTCCTCTCTCGTTTTACTATAAACAGCAAGAAGAAACCAGGCTACACCATTGGCACAATGCTTGGGAATCTCTTCAGCTACATATCCAAGTTCATTGCTTACATGCTTTCCACACAACTGTATGGGAAACAATTCAGCTAAGTTTACTCTCACTGTAAGGATCACTTTTCCTTGTTTCCAATTACACATTATTCATTTCCTCTTGAGCATGGAAGCAACTTTAATGTCCACAGAATTCTACCAACAGTCTGTTTAAGGCAATCTACTCTTTTTCCAGAATGTGCCTCAAAATTTTTCCATCTCTAGCCACTATCCAGTTCCAAAGCCACTCCCACATTTTTAGGTGTTTGTTACATCAGCAACCCACCTCTGGGACCAAAACCCTTATTAGCACCCTGTGCCTGCTATAACAAATCACCACCAGTTTGGTGGATTAGAACAATAGATTTATACTCTCAGTTTTGGAGGCCAAAAATTTGAAATTACTTTCCTGTGCTTGAACTCAAGGTTGTAAGCTGGGCTATACTCATTTTGGAGGGAAGAATCTGTTCTTGGGCTCTTACAGCTTCTGCCATATCATGATTTCTGTCTCCACCTTCACACTGCCTTCTTTTCTTTACATTTGTCAAATTCCCCTCTGCCTCTCTTTTATATGGACATCTGTGAAGGCATTTAGAGCTGGCCTGGATAATCCAGGATAATCTCCCCCTCTCAAGGCCCTTAATTTAATTATATTGATGGAGATCTCTTTTCCAAATAACGTAACATTTATGAGCTCCAGGTATTAGAAACTCCTGTCTTTGGAGAGGGGAGCATTATTCTGCCCACCACAATCACAGTATTAGAAGCACAAGAAATTAATTCACTACAAGCCTGTTTATAGATACAATGTCTATAAAATGTTAAAATTGAATTTGGCTCTTTCAAAGTGACCATTTGTTACTGAACATTGCAATAAAAAGCTGAAAAATTATTTTAAAGCTATTATGTTAATGTGAAATGCTTATCCTGATTTTTCCATTTACAGACAAGTGTAATTAACTTTTGCAAACACAATTTAAAAGTGAGGTTGATAGCGCAGCTAAGTAGAGTAAGCACTGGTAAATTAGCAAATATAAATACTTGGAAAGATTAAAAAAATTTTTTTCTGCAGGAAGTCAAAAGATCTTAAGAACAGACATGCTTTTATTTTAGGAAACTACTTTTTAGGAAAATCCTTCTTTCCCTTAGGAGCTAGGGTAAATAAGTGGCTGACAACTTTTTTTTTTTAAACTTATATTCAGTTTACACTTTCCCTCTCTGGGATAAAGAAGGGCCAAGGGTGAGCAAATACCAGACGGGAAAAGACTGGCTGAGACGCCTTTAGCGAGCAGCAGGCAGCTAAGTCCCTCCCAATTCGATCAGTCACCCTGGGAGGCTTCACTGCCAGAAAAACTGGCTCCCCCACTCGCATCAGCTGTTGCGGGCAAGAAGGGAGGATATAGAAAAACACCGATAGCGCTAAACAAATTAGTGCCTTTTCTCTAACCCAGAAGCAAACAGTTTAGGACTCTCTGTCTAGAGCTGTAATGGTCAAATAAAACCTGTGTCTTGTTAATAGCTTTAATGGCTTTGGTAAAGTCGACCCAAAGGCCGCAGGCCTGGTGGGAATTTTAACAGTAAGAAAGGAAATTCTTTTCCATTTAAGCCTGGCAGGCAAACCAGAATTATATGACAGAATGATCATTAATAGTGAGAAGAATGAATGACACTTAAAATTGTATTTATAAAATGTTGTTCTAAAAAACAGTGACTCACACAGGTCACTTGGAATATATACTTGCATTTTTGATGCCAAAAAAAGCATAAATAAGCAGCAAAGCAACCTAATCTGTTTCCTCTATTATTCACACCTTTAAAAGGCCAGGTTGCTTTAGCCTGTGAATTCCTGGTAGGGAATCCCATTCATTTTCCATAAGTTTAGAAGCTTTCTCTTAAAGTACTCATTCTGCAAATCTAAACTAACAAACTGACACTAAAATGTTGAATACCTAAAACATAAATGCCCAGTCCTGCATCCACAGCTACAGAACTTGAATGGTAAGAGCAGTTCTGAACGCTGTTTATCACTGGAACACAGAGTGCCAGGAATTCTCCACTGAGTCTGAGAAGCAGACAGACCCGACAAGTCTGACAAATTGGAAAGGTTTTATATTGATAAGATTCCAGGCTAACACCCTTGCAGACAGTGCAGCCAAAGAGGAGGACTAGAGTCACAAACATGGTGGCAAAGTGCTTGCTATGTCACACTGCTCACCCAAAGACTCACAGCCACCTTTTGAAAAATCCTTTCAAGAACATTTTCTGGGGTGACAGAAATGTCCTATATATTGAGTGTGGTCACACGACTGCATTCATTTATCAAAATTCATAGAACTACTCATGGAATATTGTTATTATATGTAAATATAATGGAATTATAACATACTCATGGAATACATGTTATTATATGTAAATTATACCTCCACACACTTGCCTTAAAAACATTAACACACATCTCCATATTTTCTGTTTATCAAGCTATGACATTTTAACCTACAGGTGCCTTTCTAATAATTCTGGCAGTACTCCTATAGATTCACTCACTAATCCACCCCAACGCACTTTACAAATAAGACTTCTATGTTTCAGGCAACATTTCTCCAAGTTGGCATGTTGTCTGATTTAACTTCTCGGCAGTGGAACTTTTTTTCCCTCAGATGTCAATAAATGTAACTTTGGAGCAGAGCCACAAAAGTGGCCTCAGGGAATGAGTTTTTCACCTTTCATGTGTATTTTGATCCCTCTAGTATTTTCTTCTCTAAGATGTTGGGACAGTGTTATTACCATTAACTACAGTGCTCTGAGATAAAATACTACCTACATTAGGTTGAATCATTTTAAAGCCCTTTTTAAAACCACAACCATATACAGAAGGCAAAACCGTAAATACTTTCACTTAGATGTTTTGTTTCCATAAATTCACACAATTTTCTAAAGCAATGATTGAAATAAAAGCATCTTCAAAGTAAGCACCTATATCTTCAATAAATTATTGTAATTAAATCAAAACAATTTAAAATAGTTAATACATGCAAAATATGCATTGGAATATTAATGACCCTTTCCAATATGAAGGTCACCATGGTCAACAACATGAAGGATTGAAATACTGACCTATGTAGCTACATCAATCTCTACCATCTCCCTATCCTTATTAATACATAATAAGGGGGAAAAGTTACTGTATTCAAGTCAAAATTTTTCTATTCAAAAAATGAATTTTCTAGAAGGATAAAACATGTCTCTACCCAGAAAAAGCTTAAAGGTGTTTTAGCTAGTCTTTGGTGATTCTGTCAACATCTTAAATGCTGGGCTCCCCATGGAGGGGAGATGATGACTGGCCTTCATTTTAGGAACAGGGAGTTATTAGCAAATGCCGACTACAGAATCTTACATGGAGCACTAGGTCACTGAAGGCACTCATGTTTGCAGCAGGTAAGTTCACCAAGGAAATGGATCAAGGGTTGGTGACCAATATATCCCAGGAGACATGGAGGCCTTAGAGCGCGCTTACAGGCGTAGTTGCCAATTAACCCTAACAAATCCTATGCAGGTCTGTATGGATCTCTTTGCAGGGACTTTGTTCCTTCTAAGAGCCCCATCTGGGAACTAAGGAAGTCATAGTGTTCAAAACTTTAAAACAGATATTTGTACAGAGTGGCACACAATTAGGCAAATTACCTAGCTAGATAACATCAAAGGTGTCTATGTTGTCAAAGGGTAGAAATACATCAACAAGAGGTGTTGAAATAGTATGGTGTATAGCACAGTCTGAAAGCAACCAAAGTTTTTGCTCCATCTTGGAAATCTTGGTCCAGAGATACTCATTAGGGCATTTTAACACACAGAAAGGACCAGAGGGAAGAAAATTATACCTAAATTCTAGCTTATTCAAATTCATCTATATATGTTAAACAGAGGGGGTGGGAAGAAAGTGGGAACGACAGGTTGATTTGTCCCATGACTATTAGTTTTAATTTAGATCACTTGATTTAGATAGCCTGTGCCAGATCTTTCCACTGCAAAGCTACTTTTCCCTTTGTAATTAATAGTATCTTGTGGGGAGATACTTTGAGACTACATAAATAGATTATGTAAATACCCTGTTTCTCATCATACTTATCCACTGGTTTTGTAACAGACATTGGTGATTTTTGCCTGAAACAATAATTATTATGGTGATTGCCAAACATGGGCTTTCCCCTGCTATTCATGCCATCAGTTTAGTATTAATTTTTCACAAGCAGCATACCAAATAATTGTGAGGAAGGAAATCTATCACCCACACCCCCAAATAATTCTGATCTGGTTTTTACTACCTGAGAGTAAGGAAGGCTGGCACAACTACCAGAGGAAGGCTAGCACAACTCCATTAAGACCCTGACCAGAAGGAAGCAGTCCCATCTGCCAACGTATCAGGCCCGCTCTGTATGCATTAAGCACCAACTTGGTTGTGAATATTCCATAGGAAAGCTGGAGGTAAGTGAACAGGGTGGGGTGGGGTTCATTTTCTTCTCTTCAAGGACACATCTATGTCTAGTTACAAGAGGTGTTGTACGTAAGAACACAATGAGGCATCCCTGGATTAAGCACATCTGTTGATTCAAAGAAGCCCACAAAACCAAATGCATGAACTCTTACAAGAGGGCAAAGGTAAGCCAATGAGTTATTAGGGTAAAAAAAAAAAAGGATGAAATATAGATGACTTCAGAGGGATGACTGACCCCTAATGCCTGTAGGCGCAGCATTTCCTAGAGTGCTGAGTGGCAGAAGGTAAGGGCAGAAGTCTAAATCTGGGGGTGTCGGGTGGGGGGCATACTCCACCACAGCACTCATTCCTTTCAGGGATGCAGGTGCACACTGCCATGAATTTTCTCCAAAACTCTGAAGAATATTGCAATAACATTTTAAAGGCTTAAAAAGCAAAATACACTGACTCAATTTGATTTTTGAGATGTGAAATAAAACATGATCTTTCCCTGTAAAAGTACCCTCCGGTAATATTGAAGACTTAACATTTATGGAGTTGTATAACCCACCGCAATTTCTTCAGCATTAACACAGAGAAATCAAATGCAAGTACTAAATTTTTTCACAGGTTAGAGTTTTACTTATCCACCATTTCTGTTTCTTCATAAGCAAGTAGGAATACAACTGTTTCAGTCTTAAAATAACTCCTGAAGCGTAAGATGTTATTTCCATAATCCTGGTCCTCAAACAGCCAAGTCAGGCTTGATTTTATTAAAACTACTAACACAGGCTTCCTTACATTATTTCAATGAAATCATTTGCTAAATAAAGTACTCCACACAGTTAATCGTTGGAATCCCTGTGTGCCATCCAGAAGACATCATCTGTAATTCTAGCAGTGGCGAATTACAGTGAACACATTCCTTTCCAATAGAAAAATAAAGGTTAGGATGAACAAATCTAAATTAAAAATTTAAATCAACAGCTTCACCAGCCTCAGTTAGACTTCAACTCTGGCCCTTGAGCCTCTCTGGCTGAACTCCAGGGAGCTTTGTTCTTCTACTCCCAGCCTATTATGTCACCTTGCTTCTATCTTTCCTTCAGGTATTTGTTCAATAATATTTATTGGGTGTCAGTCCTGAGCTGCATATTCGAGACAAAAAAAGTTTCTACCAAGGAATCTGTGCTTTGCTGAAGCTTAGGCTAATTTAAGCCAAGTTAAAAAAACATGTTATTATATTTTACTTTAAAGTCAACCTTGTTGAGATGTAACTTACATACAATAAAGCACCCCCATATAATGGGTTTTACTAAGAGTATGCAATAGTAAACCACAACTCCAATCAGATTTAGAGTCTTCCTGTCACTCTCCAAAAACTGCCTTAGCTATCTGCAGTACCACCCCTTTCCCTACTCCTTGGTAATCAGATTTGCTTTCTTTTGTTACAGATGAATTTGCCTGTTCTAAAATTTTACATGAATGTAAGAATGCAGTATGTACTTTAGACTGACTTCTTTAACTCAGCATATTTTTGAGATTCATCTATGTTGTATGTATCAGTGATATCTTTGTTCTTGTTGAACAGTATGACCATGATGTAATTTACTTATTCATTCACCTACTAATAGACAAGTAAGTAGTTTTTAATTTGGGGGTATTATAAATAATGGTGCTACGAACATTTTTTCACAAAATTTTTTATAGACATTTAATTCATTCATTCACTGGATATACCCATGAGAACTGCATATGGTTGACTTTATAAGAAATTGCCAAGCTGTTTACCAACATGGTTGTATCCATCTTATACTTGCAGCAGCAAAAAATATATATAAAAACCACCTTCAGGAGATCACACAAAAAGAGTGATAGACCAAATACAGCTGGAGCTTGCTCTCACTTTTAAGTTTTCTACATATAAATGTCTTCTATGAAAAAAAAAAAGACACTTTTCCTTTTACTCTCCAAACTGTGTGCCTTTTCTTTTCCTTGCCTTACTGCACTAGCTAAAATCCTAGAGGAAAAGCATTTAATCTTTCATCATTAAACATAATTATTAGCTTTAGGTTTTTGCATAGATATCTGTTTTCTTAATTTGTTGAAAGACTGCATTATGAATGGGTATTATGTTTTATCAAATGCATGAATTTTCTCTTTCTATTAATGTGTATTTTTCAAATACTAAGCCAACCTTGCATTCTTGCACTAAACCACACCTGGTCATAACAAGTTAACTTTTTATATATTTTTGGATAGGACTTGGTAATATTTTGTAAAGTACTTTTGCATTTATATTAATGAGGGCTTGTAGTTTTTTTCTAATGTCTCTACTGTTTTGATGTAAGAGTGTTATTACATGTACTATTTAAAGTTAAATATATTTCAGGGTTTTCTTTCCTCTATTCTGCTTTTCCCCTTTAAAATACACAAAGGAATATACAGTTTCATTTCACAATTGAAAAAATTCTTGAAACACACTTGCTTATATAGTGTTACTACCCTGATTTAATACTTACCATTTAATAATGAGCTCAAAGTTCAACCAGACTGGTCAGATTCCAAAGGTCATTCTTTGAACCGCCGAACAATACCGTCCCTGGCTATCTTAACACTAACTGGAAATGCTAAGTGAAGAGCCTTTTCCAAAATCACTCAAGTGACCACTCAAGTGATCATTAAAACAACAACAAAAAAAAACCCTTTGATTTACTCTTGCCTTGCATTTTGTGATTTGTGATTCCAACTCATTTTTTACTTTTAATGCCTGAACCTTGGAATTTCAGCAATTTCTGCACATGTCCCAGGCTTACTTCTGTACTGTCTCTCTATTCATAATCATACCCCACTGCTTTGTATTCATCATCTGTGTCCACCTCAATGCTCCCCATGCTGTTTTTCTATGCCTATCTTCTATCCATCCCTTAGGCTTCACTGTCTAAAAGGGAATCTTTGGTCAAAAGTGAAATTAGGTTAATTTCACACCTCACTGGGCTGCCTACTACTTCATTTTGTGGCTCACGCCTATGCTGCTATTTGTCCCAACAAAATTTTCACTTTCCTTTCCTGGACACTGGACTCACCAAACCCCCAAATATCCTGTGATTTCTCAGAAAAGGAAGAGTCCAAAAGCATCAGGTTACATGTGCAGTGCCTCCTGCGGCTGCCATCTAACCATCTTTCCCTAGATATGTACTGGGTGCAGGTTTCCCTGAATGCAGTAATAAGAGAGGCAGTTTTCATAATCTTTCAAGGAGACTAAAGCAAAAATCGGAAGAAAAAAGTGAACAAAATGATACTATGTGAAAAAATAAATTAGGAAAAGAACTGCATAAGCAATCTAAAAAGATTGGTATTTGCAATTTTTTCTCATCATTTTATTTAAGACCATTTAGAGTGCATCACATAGAATTCTCTACTTAAGCAAAATTCAGTTCAAATAAATCCCAGAAGAATGATATGAATTCAGTATATATTTAAATAATCTGACAGTCTAATGCAGAGAGTTTGATGGGTAGTACCAATGTCAAAGGGGATTCCAGGTATAAATGGTTGAAGAAATATCAACTTAATCAGAATTTACAGGTCATTTTTTCAAGATTAAATCTAGCAAGAATAATCCAGTATCTACCTCAACCAAAAATATACTTCTAAGTTTGAAATACTGTCAAGGATACTGCATATAAATCTTTGCTGGTTGATCATATGAGAAGCTACATGCAGGAGAAATTGAGTCCTGGGAATTACATGAAAAAAGCAATAATTATTGGCATTTATGTAGAGATTTTATCTTCAAAGAATTTTTATAAACATTAAACTAATTAAATCATGCAATGCACCCATGAAATTTCATCAACAGTTTACACACAGGAAAAACTACAGTACATGGTTTGAATCAAACATGACCTTAGGTGGTAAATATGCATGCATACACACACACACACACACACATATATATATGAACAGCTGTAATTGTTCATGGATATGACAAAAACTACCGGAAGCAGTTTTCAATAACTGAAGATTATGAATTGAATGCAGGTATTATTAGGAAAATTCTAACTTCTGCATCTGGTTAGACCTCATAATAGTTGTGCTCTGTTACTATAAAAAGCATTAAGGCCATGATATTTTATTAATGCTCTGCATTGTGTAAGAAAGGCACTTGCCCACCACCAGTACACAACTTAACATAATAGATTTACCAATACCTCAAGTTTTTTAAACTCTTCCCACCCCCTTTCTTTGAACAAATAGGAGAAATTGCTGGCGGTAGGGTTGTAGGAAGAGCAAAAAGGACAAAGCTGTGGGGCAGTAAGAGGAAACAGCTGCTAAAGTAAGGGAATGGAAGGCAGCAAGGGGGCCAAGAGGCCTGGTGAGGAAGCCAGGCCCACAGAGGGAGGAGCCATGAAAGGCTCCCTACGGAGAACAAAGCTCATCAGTCTTGTGCCCAGTAGCTCCGAAAGAAATGTGGAAGCTGGACCTGCTCTCTTTCATGCTTTGGACTCAAGACCACAAGTGCTGGCTCTCTGGGTGCCCAACAGCACTGTGCATTCATGTGCACAGGAAGAAACCAAATAGAGGCCTTTGAGGACGGAAGGCTGTGGGTGGAACAGCAGAGTTTTATTAATTAAGCTTCAGTTTCCTGAAATGTCCCTTCACTGTTACCTCGTTTCCACCTACAGATAAAGAGGGATTTCTCCAGACATGGTTTCTGTTGTCCGGAAGTCCCAAGGGATGATGAATGTGAACTTGTCCAGTGGTTAGTTATATATGGGTAACAGATGCGTATATACTGAGTCACATGGATGATCGGGTGGCATGTGCTGGCTTCTGGTGACATGTTCAATTCAGAGCACATCCACTAGTCAGTGCAAAAGGAATCACTGAATTCTTCATTACTCCATCTCCTTTATATAAGCAGCCTACATACCAATGGAATGAATGAACAATGAACACAGTAAAACCAGGACTTTTTCTATGGAGCTGAGGGTGGGGTGTGTGAATAATGTGAATATTTATGGCAGGGAGAGCCAAATTTAGATTTCTAACTTGAAATTGTTTGAGGCCTAAATCCTTATTTCTTAGTGCACAATGCTATATACTACTATTTCCTAAATGGAAGTAACTTTATTCTCATTTTACTGACTGTAAGGGTAGCATAACAATACTTTATAACAATTTTTACAACTCAGATAATTTCTAAGTATTTTATTCTCATAAGTCTTGCAATGCCCTCATGCAATAGGCAATCAATTAATTCCTCTTATGCCCATTAGACAACAGACAGATTGAGGCTTGGAAACACTGCATGGCTGGCCTCAAGCAACACAGCTAGGAAGTGGTTTTGCTCCAACTAAGCATGGCTCTCCTGCACCCCAGCAAGAGGCTCTGCAACTGGTGGTAGGAGCAGGGGGAGGGAGAGCCAAGGGGGATGATTCCTGCTAACTGCTCATGAATTGTGCGGCCACGAACAGCACTCAACTCATCTCCACCTCAGTTGCCTCATGTTGAAAATGAGATGATCCTCCTAACGCCTCAACCACAGCAATGGGGAATTAAATACGCACACACCTGTATCACTTTCTGGCCCACGGTAAGCGCTCCGTAAACACTCGTTCTATGGCCAAAAATTCTGTCTGGCCTTTCTGGTGAGGATAACTAGATGGGTAGGCTAGTTTAGTCTCTCCATTCTCTTCTCCCTAGTTATGACCTTTTAATGCATTCCTTTTGAAAACTGCCTACCTGGATCCTTTATACTATTTAAGATTTTTTCATTTCTCCATCATCTTTGAGTTAAGCTGTTCATAGGATTAAAATGTCTGGATAGCCAAAGTTTATCCTTCAAATGCCAATTTATTTTCTAATTTCAAATACTCCTGAGGTATTATACTTTTTCCTGACTTGTTAAATAGAATATGTAGAACACGCACACACTTGTCTTTATAGTAGAGAGCATCACTAAGAGCATGTTCACAACCACATGGAGACATCATTAAGCGCTGGGCCTGCCGTTCAGTTGCTCTGCCTCCTTCCCTGACTTAGGTCTGTCAGCAGGCGCTCCCACTGCTCCTATTCTAAGTTTGATCTCCATTCTTTTTCACTCCCTGCCTGTTGGTCGCTTTCCTCGCCTTGCCCCTTTCATCCTGTAGCCAAATTTGCGTATGTAAAACATATTCTACAAAAAATACAAAGATTACCAAATTATGTACTTTAAACTAGAGTGAATAAGGTTGAGAGTAAGGATCTATAGAACAAAATACTGGATCTTTGTGGTTATTCAGAGACATTTTTGTTGTAATTTTTAGTATGCTTCAAAGGGCTGAGATTGCCAATAGCCTGACTCCCAAACACGTGTGCATGCATATGGGTGTGCCCTCATGTGCACATGCTGTAAGTGAATATATTGGGAATTTGGGGGGTAGTTACTATTCAAAATATTTTAAGTATTTTATTATATAATTTGAGCATACAGATTTAAAAATGTGAAATTTTTAAAATTTATAAAGTTAAATATGATTTAGTCAACAAATATTTGTGTACTGTACTTGGCACATGCCAGGTACTTTTCTATATACTGAGAATAAAAAGTTGAATAAGGTAGTTACCTTTCCTACTCTCACGGATCAAAATGTTTGAATCAGAAAACTTGTTTTCCTAAAGGGCAATGGTTGAGATTAAACTTTATTTATTTTGAGATTAAACTTTAAATATTACTCATTTCCAATTATAAATTGTAAAGGAAAAAGTCTTCAGGCAATAGGGGAAATGTCTGTGTTCAATATGCTTACAAATGTACCTTGAGATTCTGAGTTCTCTGGAGAGAAATCTGATTATTACAAAAATACCTAATTAAAGACCCTGGGGTAGTACATCAATTTTTCCAAATGTAAGAACAGAGAAGAAAAAGAAACAAAACATTTAGGATCGCACAGCAATATTAATTATGCATACTAGGCATATTTAGCAATTTCCACTACAATTTTTCAAGAAGGTTAATAGCATAAAAAGTTCAATATGAGGATTTTCTTTTAAAATTAATTTCCATTACTATTTTATAAGATGGAAATGACATGAAATGTTCAATTAAAGGATTAAAAAAAATACCAGCAATATTTACAGACTTTCAAAAACTGGCACATTGAGGCTTAAAGGCGAGATGAAGAAGCATGTGAAAATAGAAGCTTATTGACAGCATAAGGAAATCAACTTTTATTCTATTCTCCACAGCACCTCTTTGTTATAAATGATAAAAAGAGAAACAGACCCATCTTCCAAGAAATATAAAAATCAATTCAATGTAATGGCTCTGATTTTGGTCCTTTCTGGACAAGCACGGAATATCCAGAACAGCTCAGCCCAGCTTAACACTAATCAAAAGGAGGGTACAGCAAAGCAGGTCAAGAGCGCAGAGGAGCAACAAGACCCAGGAACCAGGGCACCCACCCTCTTCCCAAGCAGACTGGCAGAAACTGCTGCTGTTGACAATCATTTACACCGATCTCATGGTTGCTTGGCTGCAGCCTGCATTCCCAGTGGCCCGGGCAGCTGGCTGTGAGGGGCAAGTCTCTTCTCCACCACGCTCTCTGAAAGGAATGTGCATGCTCTCCTAGTTCTCTACCTGCTGGTCAGGACCTAACGAGAGGTGGCAGCCACCTCAGAACCAGAGACGGCAACCAGTGGCAAAGCTGTCTTGGCTAGTTCTCAACCATTATTCTCTCTGGAATGTTTTGTGAGAGAGAAGTGTATTTCTATCTCAGTTAAGCTCTCTATTTTGATGTCTCATTGTTACAACAGCTGAACCTGAAGCCCAGTTGACACATATTTATGACAGAGCTAGTTGACTGGTTTAGTGCCTAGCTGCCTTAACTCCTATTCTGAAGCTTAGCAAGTAGATTCTGATCATCTTTATTTGGTTGTAAACATCTTCATTGGATTAGGCCTCAGGAGGGCGGGGGTCACGTCCTCTATGTCTGTCTAATAGGGCAGACAGAAAGACAGGGGGCAGAAAAATGAATTAAAATGCAAGCTGTAGGCTTTAGGGTCAAGCAGCCCTCTGGAATTGAATCCTTTGTCAATCCCTGGATTCTAACCTGACAGGTGAACTGAAGCAAGTCCACTCATCCAATAAATATTGACTGACTGCCTATTAGGCAGCACGTCACATTCTAGCAAAAAAGGCTCATGCTATAGATTATGGTGTTTACAATCTGGTACTTAATTTCACAAACTCTTTTAGCCTCAACTTCCTCATCTGTAAAATGGGGATTATAACAGCAACAGACTTACAGGACTGCTGTGAAGACTACGTAAGGTGATATGTACAAAGTATTTAGTTTAATGCATGTTGGTACTCAATAAGTAGTAATGAAATTTAAGAACTGCCAATAATTTGGGCTTGGTGTACAGACATTCACTAAATGCCATAGCATCAGAACACTATTCTTTAGCACCCTATAAAAAAAAAGCAAGTCAGGGACTGCTGTGTCCAGAGTTTGGTATTCATTTTGTTTGTAATATCTTTTCTTATCTCTGTCATCTGTTTGACAGGAGTTGTAGACATGTCTTACAAACAAGGGCTTATTGAACACAATATGTTAAAGAGGTCATGGAGCCTAACATGAAAAATGAAAAGTATTGAAGACTTTCAAGAAATAATTCCTCTTTGTGAACATATTTAAGTCAATGAATGAGTTCTTTTCAATATGATAGCTTGGGAATCTTCTTTAAGGGGTTTAAAACAGAACACAAGCCATCTCTCTAAGGTGGTTTTAGTACCGGGAGCATACCGATTGCTTTGGCGTATCATCCTGCCTTGTGAATCAGGACCTACTGCTTCCACCCAGCCACAGCTACAGTCCTAAAACAATTAATGCATTCTCAGATCCACAGAGAGCCTTCAGAATAATCACACTAAATTATTTTAGACTGCAGAGTGTCCAAATGCATTTCCAGGTAAGGAGGAGTCTTAAGGCATATTCTAACAGGAAAAAAGGGGATTTTTCTCAACTCACCAGAAAAACCCTGGAGGACTGGGAGTTAAAGAGTTCTGGTAGATGAAGATGGGAAATATATTTAATGCTCTGCAGGAAATAAAGAACAACAGAGTAAACAATATACTGGGTGGATGGCTTCATTTTGCAATAGCAATTTCAGGGACAATTAGATTTGAATGCCATATTTATCACTAGAGACCCCCCGAAAGAGAAAACTTCAATATTCATGAAACACCTGAGATAGCTCTGCTTCTAAATAGGGAATTGACCATCTCATAGGTACCAAGCTCTTTATCAGCATTTTAAATATATGACCTACAACCTACAAAGGACATCGCTACTGTAATTTCACAGAGGAGGAAACAGGCAACGGGAAGTGAAGGGGCTTGCCCAATGGCATGACGTTATTTGAGGGAGTCTGAATTTGAATCCAGACTGCCTTGACATCAATGCTTGCATTCTTTCCACCATACAAAGATGAACTACTGAAGTCTGTAGGAGAGTGGAGTGAAACTCTCTAAGAGTTCATTGATGGTAAGTCAGGATTATGAGATTATTACTATAAATAAGGAGGGCAACACTGAAAAATATTCACTGTGGTGCAATGATGTCCTCAGGACAAACTCAAGCTCCTGGAGCTCCACAGCCTCTCCTAGAGGGTCCAGGGGCCGGCCGGCCGGCTGGCTGTGCGGATATCCTGGCTGATAGGCTGCTAATGATCAGCCTGCCCATAGCACCCTCCAGAGCATCCAGCTGAAGGGAATGGAGAGAACTGGTCTCTTGGCTCTGGTGTCCATCTGACATTTTTCTGAGCCATCTAGGTGCTTGTTTGTACTGGTGAACATGGTCTCTTTGAAATGCTTAAAAGCCTACTTAGGGCAGTAAAAATACTAGCTAAAACAGCCACAGAATAGCAAACTGGATCTTGTGCTTTGCAATATTTTGTGACCAGTGTCTATTCTATTGTGCATTTCTATTTTGCCTAGTATGAAGGACTTTGAAGCTCGAAGGTTATTTTTCAGATATAAGAACTGTATTAGAAATGGCTCCATTTTCCCCCTCATAGTTCTAGTCATAAAATAAGACAGTCCTAATTACTACATGTACCTTCCTCTGTGTAGGAATATATCATAAGGGAACATTGAGAGGATACTGATGTGAGCGCTGCCAAGTCAAATAAATTGGTCAGAGTGATTACAATTGCCTTTGGATTTCATCCAGGTTGGAAAGCAAAAAGAGTTTAGGGGCGTGGCCCACTGCAGCAGCGACAAATTCTCAACTTCTTTGTAAAAGCACCAGTATTTCTTCAGGCTTAGACATGACTCACTAAGGCTACATTTTCAATGAAATATTGCTGGAAGCATTTAAAAGTTAGAAAATACAATCATGTCAGTACAAATGCCTCCTTCATTAAAGATATGTGAAATCATTTCAAGACGTAGTCAGTCTGCTGTCACTAGGCTGTTGGGCTGAAGGGGCTGATGTCTGCACAGGCAGAAAATGCTAAAGTGTCTTCTGGTCCTGGTCAAAGCACAAGGACCACCATGTCACTTTAGAAACAAACACACGTTTTTTTAAACAAATCTCTTTGACTATTTATTTTGTGCATAACTGATTTTTCCAATAGCAAGAAAAAAATGATCAGGGGTTAAGTTATATACATGTGATGAGGAAACAACATTTTTTACTTCGGATATCCCTCTTTGACTGTATTTTTGGGGGAGGGGGCATCTTACTTCATCCCTCACCTCTCCTAGGTAATTAATGTAAATTTGATGTACACTAATACATCTATGTTTTCTTTCCTATTTTCCATGAACATGCAAGCATTTTCAACAAATACATAATCTGCAAGTACTGAGAGTACTACCAGTACTGGGAGCTGATTAGCATCAGACACAATTCTAAGCTCTGGAATATAGTGGAAAGCATCCTTAGAGTTTATATCCTGGAGTTGAGACAATCCAAAAAGTTTTTTTTTGTACAGTTCTCTGCCATCTTCCTCCTCTTATTTAATGACTCTGAAGAATTCCCTTCAAAGCAACAGGTAAAAGATATTTTTGAGGAATTCTTTATGAGATTTCTGAACATACTGTGTAAAGATTCAAAGAGTTGGATTTGCAGAATTACTTTAAGATGACACAACCCATATTTCCATGGGTCCAAGCAGACACTGACCCTCCCATCAGTTTCATCGGCATGATGACATCAAGGACCACAGTCGTGCAACCTCTGCCTTGTCTTTTCACTGGAACTCCTCCCTGGGCCAAGTCTTAGCATGGGCCCTTGCCTTTGTGTATTCCTCAGTGTGGATCCAAGTCCTTCCTACATGGCCTTGGGCTATAACATGCTGCTTCCCCAACTTTTCTGCATGTCACCTCAATGATAAAAACTATAGCGAATGCTTATTACTTAATATTTTAGTAAGATTGGAACCATTATCCTCATCTTACAAATGATCAACTAGGACCACCACTCAAGGTAACTGGCTTAATGTCACATGGCATAGCCAGGGGTATAAATGGGGTGAGGGAGCGGGTAGAGGTGGGGGCTCCTGCTCTTAATCACTGCACCACGAAACCCTTCTGTATCTGAAGATTGCTAGTCATTCTCAATTTTCCATTTCACCATGATTTATCTGACAAGTTTTCCACATCTTGCAGATAAACCATAACTTTTTATTATTATCGTTATGAGGGCTCCTCTCCCCTGCCAAGTCATATTATTTTGTGGCTTTAGAATTTTTATTAAGCATTGCATGCTTTTTGTTAAGAAATATGGAAAATATGAGGGGAAAAGCATCTGAAGATACCTACTCAACATTTTGGAGTGTCTCCTGTTTTATGAATAAGTGCACATATATGTGTGTGTATATACAGAAATAATGTATTTCTATAGCAAAATTCTATACATATGGTTAGATGCCTTATCTTTTATTTCTAATGTGAAATTCCCCGTCATTAAAAATTCATTAAAAATGTTAGTTTTTAAATAGCTGTGTAAAGTCCATCACATACATGTACATAATCATTCAACTTTTATTGGTCAGCCAGGTTGTTGCCTATTTTTAGATATTAGAAACATCACTATGTCAGGTTAACATCTGCATTAACATTTAATATTTCTTTAGAATGAATCCCTAGAATTGGAATTACTGGACCAAAGATACAACCATTTTTAAGGCCTATATTACAGATAATTAAAGTGCTTCCCAAATGGTTGTGCCAATTACTCTTACCAGTAATGCATAAAATTGCCAACAACACTACCTTTATGTTATTTTAGCTTTAACTTTTGCCAATATGATAGGCAGATATATCCCCATTATTTTAATTTGTTATTTCTGTGATTACTAATGAGGTAAGAACCTTATTTCCTAGGCACATTGGTCATGTATATTCTTTCTTTTTTCAATTGTCTGTTAACATCAAATACCTCCTTTTTATTAGGTAGTTGTTTTTCCTTCCTCATTTGTAATTACTCTGCACAAACAGCATTCCTTTTATTCACTCATCCAACAATAATTTAGGCACCTGCTAAACTCTTGTTGCTTATATTAACCTGTACTAAGAACAATTCTTATCCTATGTAGTCCAGAACACCTTTGGGAATTTCTTTACAAAACTTTTTCTAAGTGAACATATATCTTAACACAACTAAGATCATATTACCAACAATGATATTTTCAACACAATTAAAACAATACTCACAGGTCAAAGAGAGATAACATGTACAGGAATTTGTTCCCTGCTCAAACCGCAGTTCTTTTTTTGTCTTTGCAAATTCAATAAGCTAACAGATCATGATTCAAGTAATTCAGTGTAAGTTTACAGGTTGCAAAACAGCCTATGTACTGGGACAGTGAAAAAATTCCACTAAATTCCTAAATGAAACTGCTCTGATTGGGCATTCTTCTTGTGGAGTGTCTGAAATATGTAAGCAGTTTAAATACTATTATCTAAAGTGAATCAGAACAGTGAAAATAGTAACAAGACAGTTACCAAACAGAGTAACATATCCCTCTGAAATACTTGGAAGAATGTAAGAAGCAGGAGAACACAGGAGAACTGCAAAATCTAATTGACAGCATGTAATACATCCTTGATTCCTGGTTTGGAACTTTAATCCAGTAAGACAAGATGTACTTTTTATACCTTGAATTTCTCATTCTTGAATCTTAAATTTGATTACTCTCTGAAGGGAACATATCTTCAATTATCAAAAAAAGTACTAGGGTTCAAAGGTGAGCATGTTTTATGAGCTGTTGAATGTCTGAGAATATTTTTTTAATCCTTCACACATTATAGACAACTTAGCTGGGCATAAAACTCTTGGATTACAAGCAGATTTCCCTCAACAGTCCATAACCATTTTGCTCTATGCTCTTCTGGTATCTGTTTCACCAAAGCTGGATGTCAATCTGATTTTATCTTTTGCAGCAAACCACTTCTTTTGTCTGGGTTCTCGTACAGTTTGTTTTCCCCTTTATCTCTGTAAGTATAAAATTTTGTTAATTATTCCTACACAGGTCTCTTTTCCATAGGTGATGCCTGGAATATGATGACCCCTTCAAATCTGTATACTGAGGACTGTATTTTCTGCTTAGGAAAAGTTCCCACCCACCCCAGCGCCACCCCAGTATTGTTTCTGTTTAGCTGCTCTAAAATCTCCTCAAGAATATCCACAATGCTGTGTTAGATTTATTTTCTATAGCCTCCATGTCTAGTGACATTTATCATACCTTTCTTGCTCTTTTCTCCCATATTCCAAGATAATTTTTCAAATAATCTTGTCACCATCAATGATTCAATTTTCCTCTGTATCCATTCTTCTCTTTGCTGAGTCCACTATATATTTTAATTGTTTAGTAAGCATATCTATAACTACCTGGATATGAATCCCAGATTTCCTACTTATTAACTGTGTAAGTTTGAGCAAGTTACCCAACTTTCTTGAGTTTCAGTGTCCCCATCTGTAAATAGGGGTAATAATAAATGTTTGCCTAGTTCAGAGCCTTTAGTTGTAAGTAACAGAAAACACCCTGGCTAATTTAAGGATTTAAAACAACTCACTGAAACAATTTGCCTGTAAGCTTATCTATTTCCCTACCAAGTCTATTAAGGTAGGCAAATGCATGGAACAATGAAATTCAGATCAGATGTTCAGTGGCCCAAAAAACCTGATTTCCACAGCATTAACTCCTAAGGTTGTGGTGACTATAGGAGATCCTCCATGTAAAGCACTAAGGACAATAATAATAATGGTACATAGTAATAATAAATGTTAGCTATTAGTCTCCTAATAGATTTCTATTCCACTGAGTTCATTGATTCTTATATCTTACTGACAATGACAAAATCTTTTCTCAGTTTTTCGATTGTTTCCTGTAGCAGTAGTGGTGGGGGGGTGGGGGGGGTGGTGGCAGTAGTAGGGAGAGAACAGCAATCTGATTGTACAAAAAATGGCAGGCCCAGGAAGGCAATACAGGGGTCTTTGTCTTCACAAGGCAAACCTGGCATAGATGATCCACTGACCATTCTTCTCAATCCTGTTCTACCGGCCTTATAGTAAACTCTGTTCCAACTCTGACAATAGGATATCTTCCTGGTTTTTAACAGGAAATCAAAAGAAGTTTTATGAAGGGATAGGAATTTTTTTTAAAACCAACCAAATAAAATAATTTTACATCAACAAAGTACATTTTCCCTATTCTGCAGTGTGGATCAAATAAGCCAAATATAACAGCATTCTGTTCAGTACCAATAACTATACAAATATAAGTTTTATATTCTTACCTACAGTCCATCAAATCCTCTAAACAATCAGCTTAGAATAATGCCAACAGCAGCAATTACTAAGATATATTTTCTCTTGAAGTAATTTAATAGGAACTCACTTTTTTATTATACTCTGCTAACTGAAATAAAAGAAAAATCAAGATCCTGCTGTTAACAGCTTACATTATAGAAAAAAGCAATGTTTACCTTATTAAAAACAAATGAGAAATGGTGCATGGGGAAACTCTGGTAAGCTTTCCTCCTTCCAACACCTACAGGTTTTGAAAGCAAGAAACATGAAGTAACTAAAGTCATGAATGAAAAAAGGAGGTGCAAATTTACCCTGCACTTGGGGAAGGCAGACTGGTTTTAAAAAAGAAAAAGGACAATTTACTAAAATATTTTGCAAAGGGGAGAAGGGACAGTTTATGTCAATTTTATGATGGAAATGAATTGCTAAAGGAATAACAGAATGTAGAAATGCTAACTATGGATGAAATAGTAAGAATTCATTCCACCGGAAACAGCTTATTAGAAGGCCACATGCAATGGCTAAGGTCCTTCATCCTGATTTAGGCTTTAGAAATGATTTTAGGAAAACCTGCACATCAGGGACATCCCTATTAGGGTGGATGATACCACATGATAAACACTTTCCTGAGACCCTCTGCTCTACAGAAATTTTTATGCAAAAGCCTACAAATTAAAATTTAAATTGTCTATAGTTTGAGATGTTTTGAATTCCAATTTTTAAAGGAAAACTAAATTTTCTTTCAAGAGCCAAGATATTTCAATTTCTTCCAATTTATGATGGCCATTTTCTTATCTGAAATATAATTTATATAGAATTTAATTGTATAACATGTATTTTTGCCTTCAAGTGTCAATAATGTGTTCTTTCAATTTGCTTGCAGACTATTTCTATTATGTGCAACCCCTATATTATTAAGGTTTGAGGGCATAAAAACTCAAGATTCTATAAACTAAGACACGGATTTGTCTTTGAACTACTTGAAAAGAACCTGACATTTTAAGTGATTTTTCTTAGTTACATCCAAAACAATATAGTCATCACCAAAATGTTTTACTGAGGTATGAGCAGATCTGATCATTCTGGAAACAATACTTTTATAAAATGTAAGCAGTGCAGTAAGACCAAATGGGCCCATTTCTATAAAAGTAACAAAAATGGCAATTTAGAATTGATAACACCTAAACATGAAAATAGACTGTTTAGTTCTAGCTATGGAGTAACTTTAGGATTACACCTGAAGGGAAAAGTATGTTTCTGCAATATTTTTCTCCCTAGAAGTGATTCTAAAAAGAAAAATGATCATGTGATGCAGTGAATTCAATGCTGAATGATCCTGTCATCCATTAAATCTCACCAACTCAGCAGTCTCTCATTTCAAATTTAATAGCATAAAGTTTGTATGTACAGGGGAAAAATTATTCCATATATTCGTAACTTAACTCTGAATAGGAATTGTGAGCTGAGTTATTCAAATGAAAAGGAAATTATCATTTTAAACATGCAAGTCAGGGTTGGCTTTAAGTGTTAATAGAGGAAAAATATTCTATTACTTTCAAATGTAAACGGAAGGTAATATTAACTGAATGGTAAAAATTAAAGTTAAAAATGCCTAAGCTAACAAATTTACATAAAACTGACATAGCACAACACATATCTGTACGCTGCTTAAGTAAAAAAGGAGGCAAAATTATATAAGTTCTTGGATTTTTGTGATCCCATTGATGAATATTCATACTGTGCCAATTACTGCACATAAAAGTATACACTATGATTTGTGCCTGTGCATTCTTGTGAGGGTAGAAACTGTATGAAACAGATCATCTTTGTATATCTCCAGACCATCCCTCCCCACCCTATCCTGGAAAAAGTGCTTTGCTCACAGGTTTTTTTATTTAGTTGAAGCCAGCCTAAGCTAACTACAGGGGGATAGTGGGCACTTTCACATTCTTAATTCATTGACCCAGTAAATATTTTGGGACACTTAATATGTATTCCATGTCTGCATATGTGATCTAGTTATATGTGAAAAGCCAGATGGAGCCTGTTCAAATTCCTGGAATTTAAGAGCTCTTCAAAACCCCAACCAAACCCAAACCCAAACCAAAACACCCTACAGTATCAAGACACCTAAAAAGAAGTCTCCAACGGAGTCAAATAGAAAACATATTAAGTTGAGACATGTAAGATTGGGAAACTTTGCTAAAGGCCCAGCTGATTGTTCATCAGGCCATCACAAAATGTAGACACTTTTTAAAAGTTTCCTTGGTGATGTTTTTATGTTCCTGAGGACAGCTTTTTATTTATTTATTTTTGGAACACTCAAATACTGAATAAACCTTGTTGCACACACTCTGTTGTATCCTTTAACCAGAGATATCAAAAGTGGGGGATGTGCTCCATCATTAACAGAGGGAAGAGAAATGTAACATTACAGACCATGGCACATGCAACTTAAGAGAACTTTATCCCGAGAACTAGCCATCAGGGTTCAGAATTCTTGGACCCAAGCCAAATACTGTCACAAGAACTCTACCACTTGACTTCATTGTGAACCTCATTTCCACAATGTTAAGAGGTAAAGCTCTAAAATTTGATGATCCCACAGAAATCACTAAGAAAATATCCAACCTTACTTTGTGTTTGCAGTTCAGGCACTGAAGACTTCCTTGTATGTTACAATTGCCAGAATAATTCCGTTAACCAATAGGAAAAACTACTAAATTACTAATAGGAAAACTGAAGTTTTAGGTCTTTATACTTACAATACCGTCCTTTTCACCAAGCTACAAACTATGCTTGTTTGGAGCTGAAATAAAAATAGTGTCTTCTGCATGTGGTTGAGGTGTGTCAGAGAGACTATTTCATTGTAAATAAACTTAGGGGCCAAGGCAAAGGCAGCTTAGGAAGCTGCAAAGGCAGGTGCCCAGCAGTTGAGCTGTTTCAATTTCAGAGGAATAAAGTAAATAATCATACTGGAATTTGTTCAGTTCTGGGCACTCTGCCATACAGGAAGGGTGTGTAATCACAGAAGCTAACACATCCATGTAAAAATGAAGTAATATCAATAGGACACAGTTGGGCTCCAAATTTCCTTATTTTATCTTCAAAAATTAAGGATCTCTAATAACTCTCATTCCACTCTTTGATATTTAAATATCACTTAAGTTTACATGGACACACTGAAGGTAGGATTGTAATTTTCAGAAAAGTCAGGAGATATTACCTTCAAAGGTAGTGTTCTCTTTGAGTCTCACAAGTGAAGAACATTGCAATTTCACTCATCAAAGATAAAAGAGGTACACACAGCATCTAATTTAGGACTTCACCAGAGTAAGAGGAGTATACACAAAATAGGCATTTCTACCAAGACTATTCTTTGATTACCATTTCACGCTATCTGAATTGAACTCCACCATAAATCTGGATTCCGAACTTCTTAAATCAAAAACCAAACATAAGAGAATGTGGTTTGTGGGAGAACAATGGAAGTCAGACCACCTGAGTAGAGCCAGGTTCAAACAGAGATCTCAATAACCCAAGTAACTTGATGAAAGAAGATGAAAGAGCATAATAAATATTATGTGCATGAATTGATGGAATGCAAATCAACTTGTATCCTAAATAGAGCTATGAAATACGCTTGTTTACTCTGTCTGTGATTGGCCATATGGTCTTTTAAAGAGTGTTTCTACAATCCAGGATCACATCCTATCAATTAGAAGGCTACAACATACTTTCCCAATTGATGATAATAGCCTGCACATGGCTTACTGCTACCTTGTGCCTGTGAAGTTAGCATGCTGACACAGCTCACGTAACTGCACGGAGTGGCAGCAAAGGTCTGGATGCAAACCAGTGACTTACCAAATTCCACTTCCTCTGCATCCAAAGGTGTGGTGTCCATTTCAAGAATCAATCAATCATTTTAGACTAAGGTTTTCATAGGAGCAGGGGCCCTTTGAGGGCACCACTCAAGGTCATATTTTTCTTTATCTTATTACGTGTGTAAGATATTAAGCCAGGCACTAGACCATTCTTGAATTTGCCAGATATCTGAAAATTATCAGGATACAATAAGTTCCATGTTTCCAACATCTGTATTCATGCTGGACTCCTGGATTCTCATTAGGAGTTGAACAGTAAAACCTGCTAAGTGATGATCCTGATTACAGCCAATTGGTGGCTTAAGTTCAATGGACATTTCCTGAAATTTCAGATTTGAGTTCAAGGATCATACTGTTATTCCCATGGAATGACTTTTTATTTCTCTTAAATCATAATCCTTAACTAAAAACATTTATTTAGTGGTTTCCTGTATCACCCGGTATATATGATGCTGGTGGATATTTTGTGACACCACCAAGATAACCACATCCTTTCATTCCCTATACACATTTTTCAGCTAAATGGGACAGGTGGAAGATGAAATTTATAGTGCCTGCATCATTATTTGACCATCAATATGAAATGAAATTTTAATTTGCTCCACGCAGAGATTAGATTAATTCCTAGATCTATATGGATATATGCAATTTGAATTGTCTTAAGGACAAGAATATACAGCACAGTAACTAGTCTCTAGGTGCTTTCTGTGAGATTCTCTTGCTTAGTAATGTTCCTGTGAATGTGGTTACAGAGCCTATTAGCTTCACAAAACAGCCAGGTGCTGACAAAGTTAATCTGACAGCCAGTGTTTTTCACCTATTCCCTTCTTGAACATCATTTATTGTAGGTCCACTACATTCAAGGGGCTGGGGGAGGAGCAGCCTGTAACATGTGTGTGAAACTGTATGAAACATGACTCTGTCATTAAGCGTCTGATTATATAATCCAAAGGAGCATACAGCAAGAGTGAGAGCAGTAGTTTAAAATGCTCAAGGAGGTGAGGAGAGAAATTTGACTTCACATTGGGGTGAACATGGCTTCATGAAGGACACTACAGAGAAGTAGGTTCCTTCTTTCTAGCTGTCAAAAAGCAAGGTGTTTTTCTATAACTGCACAGATACGCACTTTTGTGACTGACATCAATGTGAAAGGTTATCTTATCACTTTACAAAAAAAGGAGAATGTGAATCTCAGCATTTTGGCAAGGAATAAAAAAACAGCTCCGGCTTCTGTATCGTGCAGAAAAGTGTGGCCCAGTAGAGGAAGATTCCATTGTTTTCATGACACCCTAAATCCAATTTCAGATATTAACAGAACTATGATTTGTTAGGAAGACTGCTTTCATCGATTGCCATTTCCTTCCCTACTACTTACCATGAATTGTCCAGCAAGAGTACATGTGAAGTATTTTAGTAGCTCAGATATACTTTTTTTCAAGAAGAACCCACACTTTTCCTCTCAAAATTCAGGTGCATGTTAAAAGATTATTACTTTCCAATTTTTTAACCAAATACCTTGACATTATGTTTGGGATTGCACTTAATCAGTGTGTTAATAAAACTTATTTTCATATGCTCTATTTCTTATACATGTAAATCTGTCCTAATTTGTAAGGCCAGCATGGTAAAGTTTTGAAAATTTAATGCCATGTAGAAGTAAAATACTGTCACAGCATAAACATGGCTCAATATTCAAAAATTTTTTGTCTTCATGGCCATGTTGACAAGAAGGCTCACAAAATTCCAAACATACAATGTCGAAAAGAAGGTTCATCAAAGAACCATCAGCTCTTCCTAAGAAGATCCTTTAATTCTTATATAGAAATGATGACTGTAACAGTAATATTAGCCCTTTTTATGAACACTTACTAAGGGCTAGGCACTGTTGTAATCATTTTACATGTTAATTTAATGTCCTCAATGACTATTATATATCCCCATTTTACAGATAAGAAGCTGAAGCACAGAGAGGTTAATAAATCCTCCTAAGATCACAGAGTAAGTACTGGAGGCAGGATTGGAACCTAGGCCATCTACCCAGTTATAGATGTACCCTAATGGAACATGCTTTCTGAGACACAGCTGCCACCAAGCAAGGTCTAGTCTTTGAGATCAGAGGAGCTGATATCATCACCATGGAGGTGAACACTAGACAGTAGTGAAACTTTAAAAAATATCTATTATCTATCTATCTATCTATCTCCCATCCCAGAATATTGCTATAATAACCATTCCGTTTAAGTCTAACATGACTAAGAATGTCACATTCTGACTAATATTTTAAATTCAAATATATAAGGTGATTGATATTATCTTTCTTATGCCTATCTAACTTTTCTGTGTTCTCCATCACTGGACAGATGATAGGGAGTGACATATTTCAGCAAAGTCCTGAGAAATTTTTACTCCAACTACAGAGAAATCAGAGCATCTTGCCTGGTACCACAAAAATCCAATAGGAGCAAGAGTTAGCAATTTAAAGTCAGGTGAGTCCAAGAACGGACTAATAGTTACCAAAGGGAAAGGGACTGGGAAGGATGGGTGGGAAGGGAGGGGCAAGGGGGAAAAAGGGACATTACGATTAGCAGATGTAATGTTAGGGGGGCACGGGGAGGGCTGTACAACCCAGAGGACAAGTAGTGACTCTGTGGCATCTCGCTACGCTGATGGACAGTGACTGTAATGGGGTTGGGGGGGGGACCTGATGAAGGGGGTAGTGTAATCACCATAATATTACTCATTTAATTGTAGATTAATGATATCAAAATAAACTTACAAAACCAAAAAAAAAAAAGTCAGGTGCGTATCTTGGAGCAAGAGATAAATATGGTTTCTTGGGTTGAATGATTGAAATGCTGAGTACTGAGCACTGCCAAACAATTTTTAAAAGAAATTAAGAATGAAAACTGCAGATGTATATTAATGGACTTATACTCTTAGAATAGGAATAGAAGCAAAGAGTAGAGTATGTCCTCCCACTAACCTGGGAGATGTAACTCTAACAACGAATATCTGCATATTTTTGCACCTTAAGAAACTGAACCCTTCTTGATACCTCCCACAAAATTTTCATTCAGAACACTATTTATTGCCAAAAGATACAATTCTGAAGCCATCTGATGCCATCAAGGAATTCCAGTGCCAAAATCCTGATACATTTCCAATTTTCTTCAATGTGCAGGGTATTGGCCTCTAGGTACTGAACAGTTTCTAGTTTAAGTCAGTCTGGGCATTCTGATGAAGTTACTGTCATGTTTCACCAAAATGCAGTATAAGCTAAGAACCCCAAATAAAGCAGAGCCTTCTTATTTTACAGCTCTTTGGGTCAATTCCTGGCAACTGTGAAGCATATATGAAGAGTCCTTTTCTCCTTCCTAAAGGTGAGAGAAGCTTATATAGTCTATACAGTTTGGTGGAAAATGAAAACAGTATTTACTACCATTTTCATGTGTTTGCTCAAATTCTTAGTGATTAAAAACTTCACATTTCAAGGAGGATTAGAAAATATTTTGACATCGTGCTACTAGAATAAGTTATGAAATCATTTCTCTAATGTCAGACATATAACTCTGGAGTACTCTTTCATACCACACACCTAGCTTTAAGTTACAGCAAACAGTAATATAATGAAGAATTTTCTTTTACTCTTTTTCATCATTAGTCATTTGATCTGCTGATACTGATTTTTGAAAGAATATTCCATCAAATGTACATCTAAATTTACATCTCTTGAAAAAAAAGACCCAGCGGTTTAATATTTTTAAAAATTTAGTATTAGGATTATTTCCCAGAGAATAACCCTCACAGAGGGCATATATTTTTTGTTTTGTTTTTGAGAAAGGGGGAAGAAAAGAAAACTATCCCCAGAGCTTTAAATTTAAATTCAGCTTATTAAGCTTTTAAATCTTAAGAAATTAAATTCAGGAATTCCAATTTCTCTAAGCACAACAGCTAAGGCCTAATTTAGAAGGCTACTTGGGTTTGAAGGATAAATAATGTTAAGTACCTTAAAAAATCAGCATCAACATAACACTGAGGCAAACTAGCACAGATTGACAAGTTTTAGAACACTAGCTCACAAAATGAATATACTTTTGATTAAGACAAACACAACAAATATAGCCTTTATCCAAAAAGTCACAGAGACAACCCTATATAATACCTATGTTAAAATGTTCACCATATCTAGGATACTAGAGGCCTCAAGTTGCTTGAGTCCCGACAGAAAGTCAGCAATGTGAAATATGCTTGACAAAGCTTTGCGTGCATGCACACAGTCTGCACTGTGGGAGACAGAGACACCAATCACCATCGATATTGTCCTTACTTGCAGATGCACAAGTATCCTGCATGTTCCAATTCTGACTGGCACCTGGAGCGGCTCTACATGCCAGTCATCCCAATGTACTCAGGGATGTAAACACCTTATAATTAGAAAACGTGAAGGCGTCAAGGACGTTAGACAAATTTAAAAGACATCCAAAGATTAATTTTTAAAGGCATTGAAGAAATAATTAATTGCAAATTATAATAAGAGGATGTACCTGCTCCTTCACGGAAGCTAGAATAGTGGTGGCTGTGGTCTCGGGTTCCATGCCTGGGCCAGTGGAGGCAGCTTCCTGGCGGGTCTGTGGTTGCCCCTCCTCCACCAGTGAGGCCTGCTCAGGAGCTGGCATTCCTCCTGCAATCAAGCAGGCAGAGGGTTAACACTTCTCAGGGGCTTAGCAGGAAAAGGCAGGGGCTCACCATTTGCAGGGGGTTCCTAGGAAGTCCTACAGACTTCTGCACACAAAGATCCCAATTCCTTACAGCTATCTGATGTGTAAAAGGCAACATCTAGGGCGAAAAGTGTACCTAGTACTACCAAATACTGAAAGAAAAAGAATAAAGTGATAATGATAATAATAAATACTCAGAAAATAGTTAAACAACACCATAGTAAAAAATGATGCAAAACGGTTGGGAGGATGGCTCTTAATTTAAAAATATGCTAAGGACAGTAAGTTGTTAGAAGGCTGTTAAAGAGCTGAATTTTCTCATCAGATAACCAATAAGTATATATGATTATCTTATAAAACAAATAATAATAAACACTCTCAATTGCTGTAAGGGTCAGTTTTTTTACACACAAGTATATCCACCAATGTGCAAATGCTTACCAGTCAGAGAAGAGGCTTATGCAACAGAAATAAAGGGTGTTTAAAACTTAAGGCTTGAAAATCAACAAAAGCCTATTGTGTTTTTTAAAAAAGCAGGGCATTAGTAACTAGTAACGAGGATATCCTTGGTGGAGTACTCCAGCTAGTTTGGTTTCCTCAGGGGAATCTGACTATCCAAAGATGACAATGGCTACTGGTGTTGAAAAGAGAATCTATTTTTCAGGCCCATAGCCTGTGACAGAAGAATGGGCTCTTGGCAGGAGATGGAGTGCCTCTCCTAAGGTAACACACACAGAGAGCGGTTTATTTGCCATGAGACTTACTGACCTGATACAGACTTCTTACAAATTTGAAAAAGATCGGGAAGAGATGCCCAATTAAAACATTGTAAATATTTTATAATCTGTTTACATTTCAGTCCTTCTGTCTCCTTGAAAGCATAGTCTATCATACCATGGGACTAACCTAGTGTCAAGCATATATAATAGGTACTTGGTTATTGTTTGCTGAATAAATGAATGTATGAATGAAGGACTGACCATCTTTTGTCATTCCAGTCATTAGGCAGATCTCAAGTGCCATGATGCTCATGAGACCTTATCTGTTCAGTGTGTTACTCTGTATATTTGTATGCAGACATCTGAGACCATAAATACTGTTCTTGACATTCTTCACAGTTTTCTCCTAAAAAATTACCGTACTGTTGTATTTGAGTTTCTTACCAACTTTCACAATGTTCAGTTCTGTAGTATGATCTGGGAATTTTTTTCTCCACCCCCTCAAATTTCAATACCAGTTTACTGTTTATTTCCAAAGTCATCACCTGTAAGACAAGGGGTGATGACAGACCGCCCAAGCCTCCATCTTATTCCCCTGCTCTCCTGACTTTCACACCAGTGAAATGGGTTTAGGCTCCAGGTTTCTGCAAGCGGTTGCTGTATTCCTGCCATAATAATACACAGAAATGGACAATGGGTGTGATGGGTTTGTGCGTTTTCTCCCGATGCCAGCTCTAGCTGGTGAATTCTCTACCTCCCATTGCCATGGTGCCAGTGCCCAAGTGGACCCTCATCTACACGGAGGATCTCCTCAAATATACCAAGGGGAGGAGCGTCAGTGGGTCTAATGTGCCTTTGGAATAATTACAACCTCGTTGAGCCCCCCTTTCCTCATTTCTAAAAACAGGCTTACTAATTCTTTATATAACCCAATGGAATGATTTTATGGCAATCATTATTTTTTAGTACATGTGGTGTGCTTACTAAGAAATATACATTTAAAATATCAACTGGATCGAATAACATGTTTCTGTATTCACCAAGTGGTCATTAAAGACAAGATATGAGGTCTATGAAGAAAAAATGCCACAAATAAAGATCTTATATTAGTAGTTAAGGCAAGTAAAGATATGAAAGTATGCTATACCATTGAAAAACTACACACCTTAAAATAAGCAGAAGGCCGCAAAGAACAAAAATGTTACTATGCAACAGTGAAACAAATAACACCAAGAATCAAAAATTTTAAATGTCAAGAACATAATATCATGAAATACCAGTGTGTAAGAAAAAGAGAAGCAAAAATTCAGGGAACAAAGAATCTAAGAAAAGGAGAAAACAGAAACGTCACTGGGACCGTAATATTTTATTTATTTTACTACAAATCGAAGGGGCCTCACTGATAGAATTAATATATCATGTCACTGTGCGCATACTAAATTTCACAATACTTACTTTGACGACTGTCCAGGGTCAATGATATCAGAGGACACTGTCTGAATGCCACTTTGCCTGTGTAATGTGCTGGGCGATCAGAGGATTCAGGCCTCAGGCAGAGCCACTGGCCATCAGGGCCTCATCGTCTCGCTGAGGCAGCAAAACGTGAATCAGATCAAGGCAAAGTATAGCAGGACAGATGTGATGAATAAACAACACTAATGCTGACAGGCAGAGGTCGTGAAGAGCTTATATATTTGTAAAAGAAACTACGACTCAGCAGGACAGGAGCTTTTCACAAACGGCGATGACATTTTATTTTCTGATTCCTCAAAGATGAAGAGACAAGGCAGGCAATCACTTGGGGGCTGAAGGCTCATGACCACAGGCCCCAGGCCTAAGTGGGAGTGAGACACTTCCCTGCCCCTCATCTGTGCAACAGTACCCACACACCACCACCACCACGAGGCGGTCCTAATACTGGAAGGCCACAATCCTGGCAGGTTATAAACCTATGAAGGTTTTCTGTCCATTTTATTAAAGTTCTCTTAACAATTTAAGGAGTTATAGGAATCTCACTAGAACAAGAGTCACAGGATGGTATTATTACTTCTTCCCAATAGCAAAGGAAACAAGCAGAGACTGAGAAAGGAGGCCTTGGGCTGCCCTTAATGACTTCACCTTTGCCTGATGTGGGCAACCGTATTCCACGGACGCGAGAAAACCTAGAAATAGGTTTCTGAACCATTTGGGGAGCTCTCTGGAGAATCACAGAGAATGGAAGAGGTGCCAGAAAACTGAAAGCAGGAAAATGCCACGGGTGTTTTTGGAAAGAAAGCAGACTCTCTTCACATCACAAACTAGAGAGCTAGACATAGATCTTAGGTGAGATTCTTAAAAGGATTTTATCCAAGAGATGATTTGTGAGAACCAGAAAGGGGCACACCAAAGAAAAGGAATGTTCAGCTGATCTAGTCTCTGTCTTTGGCAGCGTAACCATGGAGATGCAGTGTGCCCAGACACCAGTGAGGCAAGTGTGATGTTAGACATCCTCATGATATTATAATCAGCGTAAAATGCGGCTGGCACAGGGCAACTGCTGACTCTCATGATCTCTAAATTGCTGAACAAAACATGCCATCCTATAGAGGTTTTTAATGTAATGCCAGGGAGCTCTCACTGCGACCCAGTCCTAACCAAAAACATTAGCCATAATGTAAGTGACATGCAAGGCAGGCTTAAATTCTTCTGTGACTAAGAATACTGAATTTACCAGGTGATCAGATGAAAATATGAAAAACACTGCTACACTGCAGTAATCAGCTGCCTTTAAGAGAGAAAAACAAATCGTCATAAATGTAGGGTCATGAATTTAAGTCAGCTCAGCAGCGCACTGGGGAAAATATTTAGGTACTTCAGGTTCTAGAGCACAATGAATGAACCGCAAATGAGACAAGGCTGCCCCAAAGCAAGGTGATCTTATGCTGTATTGATATTCGTATGTAAGATGAAATCCAGAGGGGGACAAGTGAGTGTATGCCTTTCCTTCAGGCTCTCTGGGACATAGCCACTCCCAGTTATTGGTAACACATTTAACAGGAATGGACATAGATGAGTAGGATGGGGAACGGATTCAGTCATTATTTCCAGACACGAATGGGCATGAAATGAATGATAGCACCTGCTCCTTATGAGCTCAAACCTTAGTGGGGGACACAGGAAGAACAATGAATGGAACAAGAAGAGAAAATTTGACCTGAGGAAGAGAAGAACTACACAGACAACCAGATGTCTATAAACCTCTGAAGACCTGCCATGAACCAGCAAGGTGAGACTTTTTAGGTTTTGTTCCCAAGAGCTCAACCAAAAACTAAGGGTTTTCTAATAAACTACTGTTAGCCTATATTATTACTGTCTTTATACTTTGAATCAAATTTGGCTAATGGTTATGGTACATTCAATCAAAATTAAAATCTGAAGCCACAAGAGCAAGCTCAGGAAGGTCTTTCCTTTTGGACTGTCAACTGACTGGAATTTCAAGAACTGATTGCCTCTAAAGGTGACACATTCCTCATGGGAGGTCTTTAATCACAGCTCAGATGATCAAACTGCAGGGATGGTATAAAAGGGTCCTGCACTGGATGTGTATTAGAAATAGGAAACAAAGCTCGCAGGCTTGAGGCTGACCCTAAGATAAGACAACTGCTACATTCTGAGTTGATGTGAATATTCCTCAGGAGTTTTCAGAATGCTGTCTATCACATCACACATCTCTCTGTAAAAAGGCACCTGAAGGCATGATGGATACTGGAAATCTTAGTGCTGCTTCTCTGTTTAGCTGTATAAAGCTAAGAGATGATTTTGTGACCAGCTCTTACAAGTGTGTGTTCATTTTATCCCAGCCTTCACTTACTCAATTTCCTCTTTGCCCTGTCTTTTTTTTTAAATAACTCTGTTGAACTGCATTCTTTTGAGCCTTGTAAAAGCACTTTTTGGAAGGCTATGTATTTTCACTATACTCTTTATTGAAGACAAAGAAGTTTTATGAGAAACTGTTAGTATAACTGTGTATATTTCAATCTTATAATGAAATATCAATTAACAGGAAATTTTTCTGCTCAAGGCTGCAGGCCACAGACACTCTAGTGTGACTGTTTAATCTTGGGGCTTTGGATGTAACATATGCAGACATGGACATAATATATGGGCACAACCTATGACTCAATATCTATAATCACTTTTACCACAAATGATTCTAATCCACAAAACTACCTCTGTGCTAAATCCCTCTAGGATAGAAGATCAACTAGATACTGGATTTTCTTCTCTTTACTCATTTCTACTCTCCTTACAGATAATTTTTGGTCAAAGTATATTAAGTATGTTTTGTTTTATTTTATCCAATGAAATAAATTGGGTTCTACATTTTTCTCTCCTTTTTGCATTAGTAATCTGGAGTATAGAACACACATCTCATGACTACTTTGAACACTCAGAAAATGTCATGATGATTGATGACAACTATTTCAAAGTTGGTAAGATAAACAATGATGCCTAAGAACAAATTAAGAAAAATAATACAGGACAAAAAATAAGCACAAATATTTAAGTTTGATTCAAAGCAAGATATTAATAATATAGGATAATAAAAGTTTGTTAGATTAGCATTAGAGGAACAAAATAGTCTATGAGTAAAATCAAAAAAGTATTCTATAGAGCAAAGCTAAGTTACTTTGCTTTACTTGTAATGAAACTGAAGCAGATATTATAGAGGAAAAGATTGAAGTACTGGGAAATCAGGAATATGCCTCAAAAGTTAAACACCTTCAGGACCATATGGAGTCTTTTCTAGAATTCCAAAAGGAATACTAGATAAACTTTCACAGCTGTAATTTTAAAATATCCTGGAAATAAGAAGCATTACCAAAAGGTGCAACTGTTTAGGAAGCCTAGAGAGAGTTAGTTACATGCTTAACTTCTAATCAGTTCATCCAAAAAATTTAAATTTCTTGGCAAGAATTTGTTTAGAAGGGAGCTACATGTCAAACAGCATAGTAATTCTAGAGAATAAACTATGCATAGCAGTTAAGTATTTCACTTAATGAATTTATTTTTATAATCAGAAGATCAATGCAAGATAACCTGATATAAAAATAAGATGTGAATAGGCCTTTTGGAAAAGAGGAAATCTAGATGGCTAATAATGAGATGCTCAACCTCATCAGTGATTAGAAAAACACAAATTCATACTACAATGAGATATCAATTAATAACCATCAGAAGAGCAAAACGTTTATCAATATCAGATTTTGGTGAGGATGTAGACCAATGGTACACATCACAGGTTGCTGATAAGTGTGTAAATGGGAACCATAATTCTGGAAAACATTTTGGCATTTATCTAGTTGAACTGTACATATATTCCATAGCCCAGTAATTCCATTACTGATAATACAGAGACATTCTTACACATGAACACCTGGAGAAACATAAATATGGTTATGGCAGCACTCTGTGAAATCCATGAACTGCAAACAACCCACATGACAATTAATAGCGGAAGGGATAAATATATTGTAGGATCTTCATGAACGTAGCTCACCTGTAGCAATAAAACTAGTGACAGCTCTATTCAACAAGGAGGACTCTCACAAGCATAACATTGAATAAAAGAATCAACTCACAAAAGAATGAAAGCAGTAAAACCCCATTTATGTAAAGTTTTAAAAATAAGCAAGATAAAACTGTATTTATTGGGGATGCCTGCATAAGTACCAAGGAAAACAAAGTGAGAGGAGTGCTGCCTCTGTGGGGAAGGAAGAGGCCGTGATCTCAGAGGAGTACGCGAAGGACTTTTGGGATGCTGGAATGGCATGAGCAGTTGTTACTGAATGCATTTGCTTTTTAATGTTTTTTTAAATTTTATATGCATCTTATGCACTCATCTATAATTATTTTTCATGAAAAAGGAGAGATATTAATACAGCAGAACAAACTGATTTAATAAATTCTTATTAGATGTGATTTATAAAATGAAATAATTTAAAGCATTTATAAAGAATAGTATGGTGCTCAATAGCTTAAATACTAAAGGTAATCCGTTTTTAGAGAACTGAACTACCTCTGGTTATAAAACTACACTAAATATAAGTTTATGGCTTATAAAATGCCTTGAAGAAATTCATTTCAATAAAAGGGGGCTTACATTGCAATAGAAATGCCTTCAATCCACTATGCCATTTAATAATAATCTCTGAAAACACAGCAAATGGTTAACACATAAAATCAGGGTAAGCACAGCTCACACCTTGAGGCAGCCATTCCCATGTGCTCCATGTGATGACATTCCCTGAGGTGATACAGCATGCTAACAAGGTCCCTGCAACAATATGTAAATAACAAAAAAACTGTTAATTAAAAACTAAAAATCCTATGTTGGATAAATACAGATTGCACTTTGGTATTTTCAACCCTTCAAAAAAAACCCCACCTTATTTGTTATGGGCAGCAAAGAAGGAAAAACAGAAATGTCTTTTTGGAAAGTGCTACAGGTTCACATTTCTTTCCCTAGGATTTGGGACCCTTTATTGCATACAGATGAGAGGAAAGGAGGAGAGCCCAGAATATTAGAGGGTGTAAAAAAGATAGCATGGGGATAATCAATCAATAGGGTTAGATCCAATTAAAACTGAGGAGTGATGCCTGGATCAAGGGGCAAGATGAGCATACACTGCCACTCTTTTCAAACTCATACCACCATGAAATAACAGAAAAGGCTTTTTTTTTTCTTTTTTAAGATAAGAAAACTAGTTAGTCTAGTAATTTAAAAAATGCCATTAGTGTGCCAATCAGTCAGAAAAATAATGGCTGCAGACCTCTGGCAAAAGAACCAGAGGAAGCCATAACACAAAAGGGAAAAGGGCCTGCTCTGGAGGTTGGAGCAGTTGGTGGGGAAGCTGCAGGCTCCGAGTCACGGATGCTAGACTCCAGGCAGTTGGTCTGGGTCAAGATCAGATGATCAAGGGTAGAGAAAGTGCAGCCAAGTGTCAGTGCCTTTCCTGTACTTGCTCAAGCAGTTGCCTCAAGCAAAGGAGTGATCCAGACAGAACAGGGTCTCAGCCAGCTGCTGATGCCCAAAAGGAATCAAATTCCAAAAACAAAAAGTAAAATGGAACAGGTAGAATTAATATCCTTCGTGTTTAAATTGAAAACTATGTGCATGAAAGAAACAGCCAGAGACCTTGAAAAAAAAAAGTTACAGGATAAAAATAAAAGTCTCAATCAAAGGAATGAACAGCAGTGTTTTTTTTTAAGGGTATATCATAAGAGTGCTCTAAATAATTCTCTCAGGAACTGAAAAAAAAGAAGAACGGATGAAGAAGATAAAAGAGGTTTGGAGATAAGACCCAGGAGTAAGTGTTTATTTACTAATAGTACTATGAAAGAAAAAATGAGAATAAATACCAAAAGAGATAAACAATGAAAACCTCTCAGGGCTGAAAACTAATCATTTGAAATGGGCCAATAAGTGAAGAAAATGAATGAGACAAATAAATTACATCTAGACCCAATCCATTGAAATGTCTAGGTTCCCAGAATAAAGAAAAGATAGTAAATGTTATCATGGAGGAAAAATAAACTGCTTTCAAAAGAATGAGAAACAGTTTCATATCAGACCTCTTATCAACTATAGTAGACATAGCAATGGTTTCCAATATTGACCAAAAATTATGATTCAAAGACAAAGGCAAAATAAGGGCATTTTTGGATATACCAGGAGTCAAGAGAGTATGGCTTCAGCTATCTTTAAAGGAAGCTCTGCGGCCAAGTAACAAACATGATTGAGGAAGGACTACGACACAAGAACAGTGCCACGCAAATAATTCAGGAAATTTAAGATTAGGTCTAAATTAAACTCCAGAGGATATCAACAGCAGAGGGACAAGGAGCTAAAGAAAGTACAACTGCACTAATGTTCTGATTTAGTTTAGTGGGAAGAAACACGTGTGGAGGAACTCCAGGTGACTGGGCTTTTGCTGCTTGTCCGGGAAGAGGAGGGCCCACTGCTCACCCCTTCAGCATGGGTCTCCCCGGCCTCTTGCGACTCACAGAACGTGGCAGATGCAATCTTGTGCAACATCTGAGGCTAAATCTTAAAAGGTTTTGCAGTGTCATCATTCGGAACTGAGAGAGCACCATGCTGTCAAAGAGCTCGGGATTAAAAGATGCCATGGAGACAGAGACCGAGGGATCCCACCCACTGCAGCCAAGACGTCAGAACATGTGAGGCAGACTGTCATAGGAAGTCCTGCCCTGACCAAGCTGCCAGTCGACCGCAACCACCTAGTGAGCCCAGGCACGACCAGCAGACGCACCTCCTTGCCAACCTAGAATGTGAGAAATTTTTACGTCATTGTTTGGGCTGAGATTTAGGATGACTTGTTACACAATATATAATAACACTCATACAACCATCAAGACAGGAAATGAGGATAAAGAAAAAAAAGTAACTTACATTATTTTTAAGTATCATAAGATTAAAAAACTAATTTTAAATGCTGAATTACCTCATAAAGATATAATTTATTTACCGCATTATTGCTCTTCCCACTTGTTATGTACCTCCCTCTAAACTAGGTATTATTGAAAGTATAAAGATGAGACAAGACAAACAACCACAATAAAATGCAGCTGGAGATAAACGAGGCACTAAGAGCTCAAATAAAGAAGACAGGTGCTCAAAGAAAGGTTTTCAATTGGCATGTTTAACTGGGGACACTATTCCAGGTGAAGGAGAAGGACCCAAGCAGGGGAAGCCCACCTCTATTGTATTAATTAATTTTATTAAGCTTTTATATTTAAAAATTTGCTTTAGGTTAAATAGATTTCCCTGGACTGTTTTGTACCATTCATAGTTATGTATATAGTGAGCCGTATCAAACCTCAAGCTGTTTGAAGAAAAGATTTGTTTTTATCATTAGTTTTTCATATCAAATGAAACAAAGCATTAACAAAGATTAAAGACTAATGAAATCACTGGCACAACACATATGGGGATTTAGAAATATGGTAATTAAAGTGAATTACTAGAGGCAATAAACAAAGTAAAATTGTTTAATTAAGAACTTGGGCATTAAGTAATATTTATAAGGTCTATTAAAAATATAAAGTATACAGTCTAGTAACAACCTGCTATCATATGCAGTGGTTGTCTTTTTAATTTATGATTTAATTTTTCTTTTTATACTTATTACCAAAGTGATTTTTCAGTGTCTTGGGATTTACAGTAGGCTGTCTAATGGATAATGATCTACAAGTTCTGAATTAGATTTCTATTTAAACTACAAATTCATTTGTAATTTGAGAGATTCCATTTAAAATTCTCAGAGTTTGCTCCATGGGCTATTTCTAATATGTCAAAAACAAAAACTAACCTATGGTTAGTAAGTCTGGGAAATACCATAGAGCAAGCTTCCTCTTGAAGATTCCTAAAACCCTTGTTATTTAAAATGTGGTCTGTAGACCAGCCATCCCGGCAGCACTTCAGAGCTTGAAGAAACACGGAATTTCAGACCCTACACCACAGCTACTCATTCAAAATCTCCAATCAGAGCTTACGTACCACCCCCAGTGTTTTGTACGCTCCTTCAAGTCGAGAAGCAGTGGTGCAGAGCATTTTAAAGACCTTGAGAAATCTTAAAGTAAATGAACCTGTTTAATCTCCTCTAACCCAATTATCTCACACTTATTGGGCCCCCACTCTTTTTTGAGGGCCACCTACTAACGACATTCTGAGGACCATACTGTGGGAAGTCCTACAATATAATAACCATTATTAAGGAGCAAATGCAGCTGGAAAGAGGTATTATTCCATTCTTCACAATTAAAATTTGGCTCTCCTCAGCTTTTCCAATGATGTCAAGGCTATTAAGAGAAAGACATTAATTAAGTACTTTTAAGAAAATGATACAGGAAAAACTTATGCTCTTCTTAATAAAGATTCCTGCCAACAAAATTAAGGACAAAATTGTGTTTTGGCTGTAAGTTGGTGTGCATAAAGTGAAGGTTTCCGTGGCCAGAATTCTCCCCTGGCCCTGGTTGGCTGGCTCACTGCACATGTGTGGGCAGTAGCTCATTATTGACTCTATATAAAGAGCTCCGCCCAGTGCCCTGGGCGGTAACGGAGGCATGGCTGCAGGAGAGCAGAGCAGAGGCTGGAGTGGTGGCAGCACTGAAGACAGAGACTGAGACAGCTGCCGGGGCAGAGAGGCCCAGAGGCAGAGACCGGCTTACTGCATGCAGACTCGCTCTGAGTGGACGGGATTCTAGTGATTGACCTGCCACCATGGGAATAAAGTTGGGTATAACCCTTTCACCCCAAGAACGTTCCACTGTCATTTCTTTGGTCACACTGAATCCATAGTGAACTTGCCCAGGGCTGAAACCCATTGGCAAGACAGTTGGGTACCACTTTCTTGGAAAACTTAGTTTGTAAATGAAGGAATAAATGATTTTCCAGAAAAAAACCCCAGGCTGCTCCAGGCCAGTGAGAATTTTAATTCTACTTTTCCATGCTTGTCTCATGAAGAACATTCATGTAGAAGTAGATGCTGCTTTGGTTGGGGAGATCAACTCCTCATCTGGGATATATAATGATTTGCCAAAAACATGTCCTGGTTAGGACAGATGTGAATCTACAAGGTACTTTACTGGAAGCACATGTGAAAAAGGAAAGCTGACAGTTGTGAACTGGAGTATCATGAAAAACACTGGTTTTATATATGCTTTAAGTCAATTTTAATAATGCTTATTTAAGCAATGATGCACTGATCTCCAATTTTGTAAGTAGCTCTTTAGAGTGAAAAAGAAAACTCTAGATTTTAAAAGGCATAAAAATATAGTATAGTACATTAACTGTAGTAACAATCCTTTCTTTCTGTCCCTGTCTTCAACAAGTTAGAGAAATGATGGTTATCTTTCAGTCTCATATTCAATTTAGATTCTGTATGTTTAATACATTTTGTTTCCAAGAAGACAAACACATTTTCCCACTTAACATCTCCAAAAAGCTTTTTGAAGAAAGCACACACACACACACACACACACACACACACACACACACACACAACTCAACTATTACAAAGCTCCTAAAATTTTGTTGATCACAGAGGACTATGCTGTAATTTCCTGTTCACTGTCTCTGTTCACCAACCAGACACTCTAGGTTCCGTGAAAGCAGGAACTATTTTCTCTGGATCACTACTGTATTTCCAGCACCAATAAAAGTACCTGAAACATAGTAGGGGTTCAATAGAGTTGGTTCAGTGAAAGAATGAAATAAACTGAGGGAAAGAATGACAATGTATCTGTGGTTTGCATTGAAATAACATTTAAATGTCAGGTAGTGTTAGGTTTCAGAACCATCCAAATGTTGAAGGAGCTCACAGTCCAGCAGGCAAGAAAGGAATAAAAACTGTGTGGTAAATGCAACAGTAAAGATGCATAAAGCATACCACAGCCAGGAGGGTCCTCAGGAAAGATGAGAGTTACTACAGAGACAGAGAGGTATGAAAAGAACACAATGTGTGTGCTCAGAGGATGCCCCAACTTTCTAAACATGAGATGGGGAGGAGTAAAGAGGGAGTAAATTCTGGAGATGAGAAGATGAAGAAAGCATGAGGGCAGGGAAAGAGATGGATATCGTAATATGATGGTGAAAACTGAGGCACTGCAAGAGTCCAGTTGAGTTCAGTACCACTGGCCTGTGAAGGCGGGAATGTGGCCAGGAGTTAGAGAACCCTGATGAGGAGGAGGAGAGACAGTACAAGCTGGGTGATGTCAACCTGGAATAGTGGTGAAGTGTTTGAAAGGCACAGTGAAGAGCCTGAGAGCAACTGTTAAGGAAAAGAACAACTTCATTTAATAAGACCTCAGAAAGAACACATCATGGAAGACCTGTAAGAGAAAACAATTCCTCTTTTATCCTTCGTGTGCTGAGTCCCTAAGAAAACAGCAATGACCACAGTCCTAGGAAAGCTGCTTCAAAACCCTCACAGGGCGCATCCAGATGCAACCAGATCTGCTCCTCAGACCCCACTGAAAGAGAACACAGGGCTTTCACAGAAATTTTTTATTTCCAAAAAATTGCATTTTAGAAAAATCCAAAAAATAAAGACTGGATGTGGTTAGAAATAAACGAAGAATCAGTAAATGTATTTCTCCTAAAGAACTTTATAAAATAATCAAGGAAAAGACTCTAACATCCAGACTAGAATTACAGTGTGGTTATGATCCATTATGTGTAAGTACCATCAGAATTGGAGAAGGAACGACAGTCAGTAAGAAGAAGGAAAGGACATCTTAGATTCTGGCCCTGTCTGAGGAAGTCTGGGACATTTCATCTTGTCTGCAAGATCTCTTCTTATCAAGGACAGAAAACTGTCCTTAAATGAAACCTCTCTAGAAACTTTATCTTTACCTTTGATAGGACTCCAGGTTCACCACTGTGACAGTTACTTGTGTACCCTGATGCTGGAAGGAAGAAGCCTGTTTGGCAAACATGGACATTCTGATAATCGTGACTTACTAAATTAGCCCTCTCATCCTAGATTTGAGAACTGTAATACAGAGGACAGGCTCAGGACTGCTGTGACTGCAGGGCTCTGTGATGTGATTTGGGGGAGGCCTTGTCTCTACACTAGCTGTTAACAATCTCTTATGGGAAAACAATCTAGCTGAGCAATCACTCAGATTCAGAATTTTAAAAGGGTTAACACAAACCCCACACAAACGAAAAAGTCACTCACCGTGAGCAACACACACCTATCCGTTACTCTAGGATAGAATGAAAATAGCCACACAGAACTGCCCACATAGGTTTTACATGCCGACCATCACACAAACTTGTACCTCGGCTCCCCACATGATGTACTCGCTCACTGCACTGCCACCATATACATGATAACTATACTTTCTTCTTTCCATATCCACTAGTTAAAATCAACTTTTGCAGAACCATGCCTTAATTCTGGGATATCTCTTATGTTTAAGAATCTGTCTAAAAATTATGCTTTCAAAAACCAAAGCATCTCATTATCTAAAGTGTACAATTTCAAAACTGAGAACTAGAATAGCATAGTTCAGTATTCCACATATAATATCCAGAAAGCACTGTATCTCTATTTTGTGCTTTTTAAAATAAAGCCTGTCCTCACTAACATTCACAGTACTTTGTGTGTTTCTAGTCTGGTTACCCCAAAGCACAGATACATATAAATACATATATAATAATATAGAAATGTCTTCAAATTTGCAGTGAGCAACCAGAAATATGTCTCTTTAGACAAGGTGTATCATATTAAAAAAAATTAAGATATAATTCACACCATACCATTTCTATTGGCTTTAATACCACCCATTTTTTATGACTAAATATGCTTTACTCAGAATTTTTTTTAAACACCCAATGGGACTGATTCAGAATGGATATCTATTATGAAGCTTGTATTTGCATACGTTCCTATTTCATGTGTAAAAATTAATTGGCATGCCACAGTCAGGGGAAAGGTAAATAAATGTTTCTGCATGAAAGCTTGAACAGAAAGAAAACTGTGTAACAGAAATGTTTCACTTTGAAAATGTCTTCCTAACTGGTCTTGGTGTGTCTGTCTGTCCCTCTCATAAACATAATTGTCACTGCTCTCTGGAAGGAAATTCAGTCAGGTGACACAGTTAACTGAGCAAATGTTATTCATCTGATAAATAATACATTAATTTTTTTCAAATTTATAGCAAATTCTCCAATTCACTCATTTATTCCAAAGGTTAGAATATTTGTTTTGAAGTACTGTAAGTTTTAGCATTCAAGTAAAAGTGTGCATATCAAATTAACCAGAGTACACTTTTGATCTACATAATACAGTTTGCATGAAAAACAAAAACCATTAATCTAAAGGATTTGAGAAAGGTTCTGTGAGGCCTGGTAACACAACAGTGGGCTCTAACATGGATTTTTATAGATCTTGCATGTTCCCTCTCCCCTACATTTCTCTCAGGGCTCGTCCCTCAACTTACCCAGGCTCACAATTTTCCCTGACCATTCTCTGCTCTTTTGAAACAAGAGGAATGGAGCTGGTCCTTGAAGAATGAAGGATGAGGAATGGTAGGAGAGCAGTGGAGGTTGCCTGCTACTGCAATAGATCACTAAAGAAACCAGAAGCCAAAATCAGGTGGAGATCTGGAAGGGAAGGGGCCTGTGTTTGCCTATCCCCAAACTGCAGGCATTCTTGCCAACAGCAGTTGCCTCTCAACATAGCCCTTAAGTATGGTGCTATTTCCAGGCCTTCAATCAGCTGCTTGAAGCTGGGGAACTGGAATCAGTCCCCTCCCCCGCCCCAAGCTGCAGCCCTGCACCTCCTATCATTCCCAACTCTACAATTAGGTGTAAAACCAAGCACAACGGCCGCCTGCATCAAACCACTTCTTCCTTCTACTCACAAAGACTTTGTAAGTGCCTCATCCTTAAGAAGGCATTCCTCAATGTGTTCTGGAATTGCCTCTTTTTTTGGGGTGGGAAGGGGTAGGATGACTCTTTAGTTCAACTAATCTAGTTAAAGTCTTAACAGCACAAAATACTCATTTTTACCCCCTTGTGCCTGCTCTTTAAAAAATTCCTCATCTATTTAGACTTAGACTTATTGAAACCAGGATACACATCTTATAGGTCTGTATTTTCTTTGGTGTCTAACACATGTGCTGGGACATTTCATACTATGCCTGCTGACAGAACTGGTTCAACTATGTGAGGAGCTGAAAACAGAAACTGGCCCTATACTGCTGCCCTTACGAAAAATGAGTAATACATTAGATGGCTCATGTTCAAAGACACAAAGAGCCACTGAACAAGCTGCTTCCCCAAAGAAGTCTTTTGTTCCATAGTTGGCATTAAAAATGTCAGAAAGAATTAGTTTTCATTTTCAATCTTCCTAATTAGGTAACTTGTTTCTTCATAGGTGAAGGTTTTGACATTCTTAAAGGAAGAACTTAGGAAAATAACCACAAGTCAGAGAAGTTACATTCCATTAGCAGGAGATAATACAATTTATATCACAATGTGGTCAGGCTGGTATTTCTAAATTCTCAGCTGCAGATCTAGTGTAGAACGGAAGTGTATTTTTAATGAGATCTTAACTCAGAGCTATGATTCCCACAATAACCTAGAAAGCTGTTATCAAGGTCTTGATTATGTCTCAGTATACTGAAATGTCACCTGTTCAGATTAAATGGTCAGGAAAATGAAGAGTAGATTATTCCATGTTTTAAAGATTTTTTTTTTTACTGCTGCTAATAAAAATACAGGTATCTGTGCCCTGATTTAATGGATTGATCAAAAGCAGCATTTACTGATTCTAAAACAGCATGGTGGAATACCTCAAAGATGAACTATGTTTCTATCAATTTTGTTACTTTTAAAAATTTTGCTTACTCTTCATTTATTCAGTATGCAAAGAAAACTCTATCAAATGCACTAATTACAAATTCAGAATCTGAATTAATATGACATAACCAAATCACAAAAAAAATTAGTATTTTGAGTTTAAATATTATCCCTAGATGTATTTTGTGTCATTTTAATTTGGGGGATGTGGAGGAGACTTACCTCTATTAATCTGAATATCATTAAGTGTGATTTGAAGTTCACTGATAAGTTGATAGGATATGGTCACATTTCTCTTAAATACTGCAGAAAATCTACCTGATGCCCTCTGAAAGGTGGAACATTCACCCCTGAAGTATGGCATTACAGAGTATAAATAAGTAATGATTGATAAATATTTAGAACTCTGGCAGGGCAAAGAAATAGAACACATGTTAGATGACTTTCCACAGCCACCTCTCTACAATTAAGGTAAAAGTGTGAATATAATGTCCAATCAGCCTAAGGATTATAAAGGCTGTCAAAAGTACCATCTGTCCACATCAAAGTATGTAACCTCACAACTCATAAGAATTACAGCAGCATATATAATTTTAAATATCAGAGGTACCATGAAAGATAAGACATTTAACATTTGTAAAGATGGAGCAAGCTGCCACCCTGATGGGGTAGAAAGAGACACTGAGGTGGCAATGTGCTCATTTCACAGCCCAACACTTCTCTCTTTCTGAGTCACGACTACACCTCTGAAAGCAGCTGGTTCTCTTTTTCTACCTATATATCAATTAAAAACTATTATAAACCACATGCAAGAATTGTCATTGGGAATTAAGAATTGCCTAGGACATACAGGGGTTTCTAATTTTTCCTCACTGGCGCCTTCATTTCTGTTTTCAAGGATCTATATGAAACGTCTAAGGGTGGGAACAACGGGCTGTACCTACTGGAGGAGAGAGGCAGCAGCCACCCTGCTATAGAGAGGCTCACCGTGGGGAACACTGTGCTCATATTACCCTGCAGCCAATTGGCAACAAAGATTTAGAGAGCTTTCCCTTGTAGCAGTCCACATTCAAGAAGTTCTATGGGCCCCAAGGCCCCCAACATTACTCTCCTATCAATCGCTTAATACAACATATTGCCTCTACTCTTCTGACATCTGTGAGAGAAACAATAGTTGCACAAGAACATCAGTGTTAACTTCAATAATCTGATGGGCAAGAAAGAACTGAAAAATACTAAACTAACCAAAGAAGCCAAAAGTCTGTTCCTCTGTCAAGGCCCAAAATTCCTTACTCAAAGAAAGTAGTTTTTCAAATGGAGCAAGTTAAACAGGGAATGGAGCTGGGAACATGTCAAATGAGACCCACCTGACAGAGTTAGGTGGAACAGACTCATGTTGCCATAACTGAGTCCCAGTTCCACACTACCCTGTTGATCTTCACCACTGTGATATCTAAACCAACTGGCTTTCAATTTACTTTCGACTAACAGCTGCCATGAGCAGCTACTGAAATTACATCACAACAAAGCCACTCCATTCACAGCATAAAGTCCTCTTCACATCTTCCCAGTGGTCAGCCACATAGAAATAAACGTTGATAAACATACAGGTTTCTCTCCTTGAATTCATGTATTCTGATTCAGGATGTGATACCAATCATTTATGGATAAATATATCTGCAACACTGCAAAATATATGGATGATAAATGTACAGAATATGAAAACACTCATGTGATGGGCATATCCCCTCAGCAAAAAAAAAGCAAAAGGAAGAACAAACAGTCTGTGGTTGGATGGAACAGGCTTTCTGCTGACCCGGGGAATCACTTACCCGTTTCCCACCCCTGACTTTCTGTAATTCCATGCTGTTTCTTGTGAGAGACAAAGCTGGAGCAGTAACTCACAAGACTGTCCTATAAAGTGAGCACAACCCTGAAGAACGGCCATAAACTAAACACAGTGCTTTTAGAAACACTTAGCAGTTCTTTTATTAAGCACTTCTGATTTATCATTCCTAGTCAAAAATAAAATATTTTAACCAGAAATTGGCTGGCCCATCCACCCTAGAAGTATACAAGATGAAATTACATCTACAGGAACTTCTTGGCAACATTTCACAGAAGCATTTTAGTCAGAAGGAATAGGGAAAAGTTCTCCTCTCAAAGTCCTTTCCTATTCTCTTCATGGTTTTAGAATATTCTAATTCATAAGGTTTTACTAAAAGGTTAAAAATAAATAGACATAAGAATAAATCTTGAAGAGATGACTATGTCAGTCCTTGATATTTCAGAAGTAATCACAAAATAAATAGTATTAAACATAGTAGACACTCTATCACTAAGGAAGCCCTTGTACCAAACAAGAGTAGTCAAGAGGCACTTCTGTCAGAAATGCCTGAGATCACCCACACGTATCTAGACATTTTTGTGGCTAAATTATGTGGTGGCAGCATATACTTGAGGACTAATAAAAACAAGAGCTTCACAGAACTCTAGAAACGAGAACTTTGAAGACCATTTAGTTGAGTGGTTTTCTAAAGTCCTTATCTTAGCCTTTTTTTCCTAAATAAACTCAAGAATAACACCAATATATTTAAAAAAAAAGCGGGAGCTACTCCTTCCTGGCCCTTCTTCATCTCCTCAAGCAGAAACACAGTAGCTCCCCTGAGGAAGAGGAAGATCATTTAACGTCAAGAGCTGCACCATGCAGACAGGGCTGGAGGCTCAGAGCTGGACACATCTTGCCCATAGTCTTGCTAATGGGCCTGCCGGGTTCTCAAGGCAGAGTTCTTTCCATTGTGGCATGCAACCAAAGCAGCACAATCCTAAAAGAAATACGCATTTGCTGTCAGCCAACTCAAAAGTACTTTCTTCCTACTAAACAGCCACTTTAAAATGCAAATTTCACAGTATAGCTTTGAGAAAAAGTGTTCAGATTTATTATTTTCCAAATGTTTTAGTTAATGTTTCACAATGAGGACTTCACACTGAGTTGAAGGATGTGCCTCCTGATATTTCAGAGGTCTTCCCCACAGGAGTTCAGGCCGGCAGAGAGGGGACAACAGCAACCTTTGGTGCCCCCTTGCCCTGCACCTGTACAGACCAGTACTCTCCCTCTCCCTCTGCGCCTGTGCTTGCTGCCCCAGGACCTGGCATGCTCCCTTTCCAGCTCTTTGTCCCTTGCCTCATACTGCTAAGTCACTTCACCTGAGAGTCCTTTTCGACCTTGACCCCCTGACACTGGCCAACCCCTTATAGTCCCCTATGGCCCTCATTCCTTTTCCCCTCTTTCTTTTCCATCTTAACACATACCACTACCCTATCAGTTTGTCTCATCCCTCTCATCTCAAATATAAGCTACATGAGTATAGTAGAGACATTGTTCACCTCATTTATCAAAAGCAACAGCTAGCAGCATGGTATAGGAGGAAAAACCTAGGCCTCGGGAAGCCCTAGTCATAGGACTAGAGTTCAATTTTCTGATTTTTGACTCCTGAGCTCCAGGAATTCCTGAGTTTGTCTGTGGTTTTCCTGGTAGGTCTACTTGTGGGTTGGGGGTGGAGGGTAAACTTTTAAGGCTTGGATGATCACTTCTAGACTAGCCACTAAAAATATGAATCTGGAGCCCTGGGCTCAGTCTCAATTTTTCATGTTTCTGCACCATCAACAAAGTGTCCTTCCAGACAGTCAACCTGAGCATGGCTACAGCTGAATTCATCATCTTCCTAAACCTCGGTGGTTTACACAGTACCTTTTTTATCAGTATCTTGTTATTCAAAATAGTTATCTAATTCACTCTTACAATATCCTCATGAAGTGAGCAGAAGCAGTATAGAAATATTTCACAAGTTAGAGTCTGTGAAATCATGGCATCAGAACCAGGAGAGAAATGGAACTTTCTCTTAATATCTACCTGAAAACACTACTAAACTCTTCTGTCCATTTTCCCATGTGGAAGAAGCAACTGTGTGAACACAGGTATGGACAGGTAGTTTAGGAACCTACAGTGACTCAATTTGGTATACTCAGCAAAACAGCCATCAAAAACAAAGTTAAAAGATCACTGAAATTACCAGAAAATGTAATGTAATGTATTCAGTATTTTGGGAACTATCATAGTAAACCTGGTTAAGATGCAATAATAAAGAATTGGAAATCCCTGTCAATTTTTAAGAGTATAAAAATAGTATCTAACTTGCTGTCTAATAAAGTTTTAAAAAATATGTATGTTTAGAAGATCATAAGGCCACTTGGAATAATGAACCCAAATAATCTCCAAAGTAACTTTTTTAAAGCTAATATTACCTATTCTAGCAAATAACTAAGTATTACTAACAAGCAAAAAAAAAAGTAAAGGCTTAATTTTATGTTTAACTTGTCTTCCACTCTTGCTAGAAGGGCTAAATTACCAGGGAGATAACTCAGAAATACCAGCATGAGAAGCAAAGATGGTAAAAACGGCGGTCAATGAACCAGATAACTCTCAGATATTGAGAACTGGATTAAATTTTCAAGCAGTAATTCCATTATGTTGGGGGAAAACGGGCTGCTTGTACATGAGCAAATGAATGTACGAGCATTTACTGGGCATCCACTACGTATCGGGCATTGGGCCATACTTCATAGAAACCTATTTACATTGAGTTTCTAATACTGATGCAAAGCTAATAATATAAAAGTCACTTCAATGTTCCACTCACCACCTCTCACATTATTAAAGAGAACTAGCAAATGTATATTTGGTCATTTATCAAGTAATACCAGTCATACTGTCAGCACTACATACGTTTAAATCAACATAATGCAATATCCTGAGAACAGCAAGAAAGAGAATATGACTAAAAAGCAACTTAAATATAACTTGTGAACCATAAAATCTACGGGACACTTTTCTTACCTTTTATGTTCTCTTGTACAGTGAGTTTGAGAACTCACAATATTTGAAAATCTTAACAGATCACTCCTAATCTAGACTTCCTAGATTATTAATTTACTAGAATTCAGTGATTCTGTAAGTGTAATTCAGCAGAATCGGCACCATCCCAGACCGACTTCATCGAACGCTCCTGGAGTAGAGCACCAGGACCTGTTTTTAACAATCGTTCCGGGTGATTCTGACACATGCTTAAGACTGAGAACCATCCCCAAACAACAAATCAGAGGTAATATAAAAAAAAAAAAACAGAGCGTGGCCATAATTGTATACATAAAGAGGGAAATGTATTTAGGTTTATATTTTTAGAAAATTTTATAATCAAAACGCTAAAAATCATAATTTCTTAACTATAGGAATACTGCTATACTTTTAGACTACCAATAATTAACTCAAAAGTAAATGAGGGATATAAACTTTGCCCAGCTGCTAAAATTTCCAGTTAAAAAATAAGAGGTGTTTAAAATATTTGGAATGTCCAAAATTTTAATGTAAAATTTCAGGGACAAACATTAAGATTTAATTTTTGAAAGCACAATTTAAAAACTTACAAGTGTATCTCCACTAAAAAAATATGATTTTCTAAAATATTAATTTATATGTGAGAATATATTTTCATTTTACAAAAATACTCTTTAATAAAATTACTTACGGGATTTACTTTTAGTAGCAAGTTCCCTAGGTCAGCCATTGAAATATTTGTTATAAGTCATCACAGTATTTTTGAATCCTAGGAGGAGGAAGCATCAAGGAAATATGCAGCTAAAGTGTTAGAGTCAACAGAGTCAACTACCAATTACATTAAATATAAAACAAATTAAAGTATCACTGAAATTCCTTTTGACGTATCTTCTACATGAGTTGACATGCATCTATGAAATATCAGAAGCATAGCAAGTTTAGTTAACAACTTGAATACTCCTTATATCATCTGACAAATGTCACTTCCAGGAGCTTTTCCAATTCCTTCATGTGTTATGGCTCAGAGTTTTAATTAGGCTGAAGAATTCCAACGAAGGGAGGTTCTAATTGGATTTCTGCAGAACAGATGTGGATAGCAAAGCCAGGAGAGGTTTAAGATAGGCCTCAAGACTTCAACACTTCTCACCAAGAATTCTCACAGAATTCTTAAATATATAAATAGAAGACCACAGAGCAGAAAGGCTCAAGATTTGTGTCAAAACTTTATTTTAAAAGAGGGAGAGCTTACTGTTATTTCCTTGTATGAATGTCTACTTTTATTCTTAGGAACACCATCTCTAACACACTGTAGAGGCTGTACCACACATGACCAAACATTCTGTATCACCATTAGCATGTGAGTTAACACAACTATGTGATCACCTTTTGTCTCTGAGTGCACTTGGGTATTTCTCTAAAGGGGAGCGCTGCCTTGGAAGTGTTTTGTTTGACATGAGACTAGCAGGCTGAGGGACTGGAGAGAAGTCCGGTGGTGGCAGCTGTGCTAGAAGTGACTGCAGTGACCCACGTGAAAGATGCGCAGCAGACTGAAGCGTGCTGAAGGGGAGGGGTGATGAGAAGACATCTGAACTGCAGACCAGATGGGACTTGGCGACAGGTAAGATGTCAGGGAAAGAGCAGAGGCAAGAACTGAAGGTGAGGCATTCCATGGAATTTTAAGGCTCAAAGGGACTTGAGTGACAATTCAAACTAAGGTTTCCAGCTCAGGGCACCAGCTTCTTTGAGAGATTTTTGGGAAGCCCCCACACTAGGAATAGGAAGATATAAATCTCAGAAGAGAGTAGAAACAGAGTTCTTATGGACCCTACAAAGGCAGGGATCTGGGTTCTAATGGATCACGAAGTCACTATCATGTCCAGTACTTTATTTCCAGGAAACATCATCTGATCAATGCTAAGTTTACATCATCAGCCAACCTGGATTTTCCCAGTTCCTAAAATATGATTGCTCTTATGTACTCGCTAAGATCTTGACGTTTCACTAGCAGAGTCCTCTAAATCCACGTGGATGGTCAACTCTTCATCATGAGTGCAGCAAAGCAAAGTCAAATAAATGGCTTCCATTTCAGTCTCCTTTCCTTCACTAGGTACTTTCATCCCTGGGAGAACCTCAATGAGACTGTAAGTATGTTAGTCTTTTTGGTGCAAATATTGTCCAGAACCTGCCCGATGCCAACCACCACTGCTCCTGAAGTACGTCTTTGGGAAAGCCCCTGAGTGATTACAGATGATCCTGTAGTCTTCAAAACACTAAGTTCTGAAAAGTTAAGAGGGAAGATCAAGGTCACACCCTGCTTCAGGCAAGAAAATCTTACCTACTCGAACATCTACATAGTGAGGCTGCACATTGTGGAGAAGACAGCATGAAAATGAATCAAAACCAACACACTTTATAGAGAGATTGAAAAATAACCATGTACCTTTCACAGAGTTCTAAAACTGAGTTCTGCTCTCACTAAAGTGTTTAAATCTGCCTCTTCAACAAAACACTTAACAACATATGGTGAGACAGGAGTGGCAAAGCCCTGGTGCATAGCCAGTTGACCGGCACTGAAGACACGCTCACTCCAAGTTAGTTCAGTTAGCTGGACATGTGCTGCAGATGGGTACCGGCAAAGCAGGCAGGCAGCTGCCGCATGAGAACCTCAAGCACGGCAGCTGTGTGGGGCAGGGAGCGAGAAATCTGGGAAGATGTACTAAAGCACAGCTCTGAGTAATGTGGCATCTGTGGAATGCTGAGAAACAGAAGCACATAAACCACCCCAGCGTGTAGCAATTAGAAATAAAATGGTTCATTTTAAGTGACATCAGTGGATACCCAGAAAGGCCAAAAAGGCAGAGTTATAAGACAACAGTAAATGTTTTTTTTGTTGTTCTTTCATTAAGTGAGGGGTTATCACTGGTAATGTGGGTTGTTTTGGTAACACATCTCAGAAGTCAAATAGCCCACCTGAGGCTGCAGCCCAGAAGGCAACGGGGCCTGGTGCAGCCACGCAGGGAAGCCTGCCCCAGAGAATGGTGTTCCCAGATTGCTGCTGGGCGAGGATCCTTCCTTGGGGAGTTTTGAAGATGCTTGCAGTCCTTGCCAAGTCTAATCTAAAGCCCATCTGTGCCCAGGTCTAGCAGCCATGCTAAATTTTCCTAGGTTTCTCAGGTCTCAGATAAAGCAGTAGCTCTACAAATGGCTCTTGGTGAGAGTGAAAGTAGGTAGGCTGGGCATTAAGATTTCAGGTCTGTCAGGGCCCTCTGGTACCCATTCTGCCCAGAACAGGGCTGCTCACCAGAATGACTACATAGCTCCATCCAAAGGTACAACTGTCATAGCTGCTCATAACATAAACACTTTTTCCCTACTCAATGCCATCTCCCAGACACCTACATCTCTCTAAATTCCTTTCCCTCTAATATTGGAGTCTAAAATGTTCTCTTTTATAAGAAATCTTCTCTAATTACCAGAGAAGAAGGGAAATCACTACTTATGGTAGTCAACCTTTAAAACTTTACCAACAAACTCCCATGGTTAAAAATATAAAAAGTGCATTTATCATATCTTACCAGATTGATTTACAGATTTATACTGCAAAGTATGAAAAAGTAGGGATATCTCCACATTCTACTTCTGCTATAAGAAGTCTACCTTTCCCTGCTTATAAATAGACAATAATGTTACCACAAAATCCTTACATATTTGGTTAAAACACAAGGAATATAAACTTTTATTATAACTGGTCAAGGATTTCTTTTCTTAACATTACTTTGTGCACAATTTTATAAATATTATTATCAATGGGATTTGTAGAGAACAGACCACAGATAAATGGGAATCCTAAAAATCAAGATCTCTGGATCCATTTGCTGATCTGTGTGGGGGGCACCATTCTTGGTACCCTGGAGAATAGAACAGTGAATCAGCAGCTAATTCATACCTCAAAGAAATCAAGTTCAGAAGTAAAAAAATAAGATGTATGGCTATAAAAATATTGTCAAAAGGTATCTGAGATAATTACAAATAAAGTAGGAAGTGGTGTGCATATGCACATATGTGCAGGGGGACCAAGGGTGCTAAAGGTTAGGAACACCTTTGTGGGAGAAATACTTTAGCAGGGTCTTAAAGGATGCAAAGCTCTTGGACAGTGAGTAAAAAATGGGAAGAATAAGATTCATGGCAGAGTGAAGCACATGGTCAAAGAGTGGGGCAGCATACTGTCAGATGTGTAGAGAGCTAACAATCACTCCAGTTTGACTCAAAGGCAGGGGAAAAGTCCTAAATTCTGGGAAATGCAAGGATGGCTGGTCTTTCAGATGAGGCCAAGACTTTGGACCCTGCCTGATGGACATCAGGGCTCCAATGGAAATATCTGAGCATGAGAGTGACATCACCTTCATATTTCAGGAAGACCACTTTAGCTACCACGTTAGGCTGACTGGAAAGACGAGGAACAGAAGGTCTGGTTGGGAGCTGATCACAACAGTTCATTCAGGTAGGAGAAAAAAAATGGAAGTGGTAATTTAGCTGAGCCTTTAAGTTCAGGAACTAGTACAGAAATAAGTCAATCAAACAAATAATAAAACTTGATAACTGACTGGACATGGGGCCATGAGGAGACTAATCAAAGATGAGCTATAGGTTTATGCCTGGTACAATTAATAAAACTAGAGAAAACAAGAAGAAGGGCCAATGATGGGAGCTCAGTTCAGACATACTCAGTTTGCAGACCTGGTAGGTCACTCTGACGGAGATGGCCAGAGAAGAATAGGAAGGACCTGCTTCTGGAATGACAACTTCATCAGCTACAGGCTGCTTTTGCCCAGCCCAGGCTTCAGCCCCATAGTGGCCAACTATATAAGAGCAGCTCCACATCCAGGGGGGCCCTGGGCCAACAAAACAGGCTCAGTCTCATGCAAGCTGTCGTGGACTTTGTGTCTGAAATAAGCCATGCACTCTGACTTGGAAGTACATCCATGGAAAAAATGGAGGCCATTACATTTGCAGGCTTGTATTTTTCCAGAGCATTGCTGCTAGGCTAAATAAGGACTGCATTTTCTGTTGCTCAGAGAAACAAAGCATCTATATAAACAGGGAAGGCTTTTGTGCCCTTTCTTTATAGAACTCAGGTTTTAATAAAGATAGGTTATCTTTATTTTTTACTATTATGCATGTTTACCATAGAACAAAAACATATTTGTAAGGCAAAAATGAAGATTTCTGCATGCTTAATAATAGACCTTGACTGGTATAATGAACAAGTTTGTCACCACTGGCAGTTTTTGGGGTGACTGTTTTTCTCTACAGAAGCAAGTGTGCTGATGGGGCTTCTTGCCTGCCACCGTGCTGCGGGTGCGTACACTGGGCCACGGTTAGGATGTTCCAACTTCTGGCAGTCGAGAAAAGAAATGATGGGAGTGTGAAAAATAGACTAATTAGGAAACAAACATGTAAGACTAGTCTTTCCTTATTATTCATGAATGTAAAATGTAAGACAGACAAATTTACCTTACAGATTGTCCTTAAGATAGCCAACAACTTACTACTGAGGATGATTTTCATGACTACTTTAGCATGAGTATAATAATTAAGAACTTTCTAACATTTCTGTGAGATTACCATCTCATTTTCTGAAACATGTTACTGTGCCTAACAACAGAATCAGAAATTGCAAATTCAAATCTGGAGAGGTGAGACTGATCCACTCATGCATACTGCTCTCTGAACTCCAATTCTCTATGCTCTTTGTGCTCCAATATCCTTCATTTTATTCAAGAAGTCTAAGACAAATCTATGGGCCAAGGGCACTCTTTTTACTTGGTCCAAGTATGACCAAATATTTCTTCCCAGAAATATCTGGCCTCATTTCTAACCAAGTGGATGAAGAAGTAGGAAGACAGTGGCATGATTTAGGACACACTAGAAGGAAGGTAGGCCACCGAGCTTTCAAACTGTAGTAGGGTCAATGGTGCTCTGCCACCCACACAAATACCAATCTACTCCAGGCCAGTGGACACATGCCCAATTATTCTTTAGGATTATTGTAACACTGACCTCTGCTATTCTAGCTTAAATGCAGGCACATGTTAAATGTTATCCAGCCAAAATGGAGTGGTGTTACAGATTCTCCAGAGCTAGAGACACAACTGGGTCACAAGGAACTAACTTCCCCTAAGAACAAGCTAGGAAATTGAGCAAGATGGGCCAACAGCATGCTTCACTGACAGAAGGTACGGGATAGGGCAAGCTGCCCAGCAGGAAGGGTACTGAGCCGGCTCTGGTTCAGGGTGGGCGCCCCAGTGGAACAATGCCCACCTGGGTTGGTGACTCTGCACCCTCAGGCAATGTACACATCTACAGTGCTGACATAAAAAGGGCCCCTTTTTTAATTAAAAAAAAAAGTCCCATGGGTCATTAAGTCATATGCTTTTAAAATTAAGCTTCACAAACTAAGCTTACCCCAAGTTAGCCTCCATAATAAGTGACTCTAACATGTAGAGAAGCTAAAGTAACTGCTCTTTTGGATCCCTGAGAGCATGCCTATGGCAGATTTCCAAGCAGAGTATTCCACTGTTCTTACTGCACATGCTTCCACACTGACTTTGGATTCAGGAGCGCTGAAGTGATGCACTAGTCCCATGGGCTCAATCCATGGGTGAGGAAGGGACCTCTGCTCTCTGCGACCAGGGCTGTGAAGCCATCACCACCTGCTGTGCTGCAGAAAGTCATGCCTGGTGAGGAGAGGCAGGGCATTGGGATCCCCCCAAATCCCCCACCTCTAGAGAAAAAAATACTCACAACCATCCCACTGCTGGCACAGGGGAATAGCATTATCTGAACAAAAGGAGCAAGAGTTACATAAGAGCAAGGCAGAGTGGAATACATTCTAGAACAACCTATGACTGTTTTCCCTACCAACTTTTCTCCACGATTTAACACTGTAGAATCCCCAAATACTAGAAGCAACACCTTGGGGAAGATGGCTATATGGCCAACACCAGCAGAGTAAACTAGATTCCCAGTGACACTTGCCACTCCAGGAATGCTGAAAAGAAAAATGAAGCCTGAGAAACCAATTTACTTTTCACAACGTAATTAACGTTTTTTGGAACACCATGAAAAACTGGTACCATGATAAAATTCTGAAACTAAGTACTAAAATACAGAGCCCATCAGGAGAATGTACTGAAGACTAAAAATGTTTTTATATTTGAACAGTTTTTCTTGGCCCACTCAAAATACCTATGACTTATAATTTCATATTCACATTCATAAAAAATGTGTGAAAAGATGTACAATTCTGAATTCCCCCACTTTTGCCCATCTTTACGTGGGCTTAAGGCAGTCATCCATTCATCATTTTCATTTTTTTATTTAGTCAGAAGCTAAGACTTGTTTTTTTTCCCCTTCCCCATAATCCCTTCCTCATTCTCTTTCTACCACACTCCATATCTAAGTTTATAATACTTATAAAATATTTGAGCTCTACCCACGCTTCTGTTTTGTTGATTTGTGTTTTGGGATTTTTGACAGAGTAGGCAATGTTTACGGATTTTTAATGTTGACACAGTATCTGAAATAAGATCTCGTCTCCATCTCATCTTTGAAAAGTTAATGCTATCATACCAACATCAGCAGCCATCTGTTGAATAACTGCCTATGAGTCAGACAGTGCTGAGCACTTTACAAACATTATATCACTTTATCTTCAAGGCGAAACTCAGTTACACATTATCCCTGTTTCAATGCTGAGAATACAGATGCCAGAGAAGTTAAATAACTTGCCTAAGGTTACACACCTAGCAAGTGACACATTCTGGATTTAAGCCCAGTTCTACCTGACTGCTAAGCTCTTAACCACCACCCTATCAGTTTCCAGGAAAACTGGGAGACCATATTCTAAAGCCATACTCTATAGTATTGGAAGACTTCTTTTTTAAAAGAGATAACTTCTCCACATAATGTAGCAGGGCGGGGGGGGGAGGGCATGGGGAAGGCACTATAACACAGAGAAGACAAGTAGTGACTCTATAGCATCTTACTAGGAGGAGTCTGGTAACCATAATGTTGCTCATGTAATTGTATAGTAATGATACCAAAAAAAAAAACCACACTAATAGAAGTATTGAGGTGGCATGGTGGGGGTGGAGGGGGGCGGTGAGAGGGAGGAGGTAGATGGAAGAGTTTTCACTGTGAACCTTTTTATAGCATTTTAATTTTTGAACTATGTGGCTACATTACCTATTAGAAACAATTAAATCACATCAAATTTTAAGTGCTTAAAAATAAACAAGTGAAAATAAAAAAATAAACAGATAACTTCTCTTCAATCAGTATTTATTTTCTCCCTAAGATTTTTATCTAGCACTGGGCAAGCAAAAGCAAAGGAATAAACACAAGAAGGAAAGCAGGCAAGAGAAACAGGAACTTGGAGCTGTAAACTAGACAAAGAGCCAAGGGAAAAGGAAGGATACTCAAAAATGCGTAGATGCAAATAAATGTAGCCCAACACAAAATAGCAAAAGTTGGCATATCCCTGAGGCCCTTTAAAAAATGTATGCTTAAACTGATATCCATTTATCATAATGAAAGGTTAAAAATACATACATACACATCTTTTTTTTAACATATGACTATCTCTAATGGCTACACAGAAATCTACTGTATGATGTATTAATATGGTTTTCAATACTGTAAACAACTCAGCAGAAAAATGATCTGTGTCCACTTGAGTGATTGCTGCCTTACGGTATATTAGAAGCCATGGGCCAGATGTACTCTTGGGATATTTTTAAGGCTATTGCTGGCTTGTGCCACCTTCCTCTCCAGCAGAGTTGTGGCAGAGTGGGCCCCACTCGCTGACCTCATCTGCAGGAGGGTCTACCATTCTTCCCAGTCTTTGTTAGTCTGAAAGGTACCACATAGTCTTAACAGTTTCATTCTATTACTTAAAAAGCATAACTTAAAAAAAAGAATCGCTACTTATTTCACCTTGAGTTAAAAAATACCATAACCTAAGGGAGGAATTATCCTGACCTCATTGAGAAGGAAATAGTTTCAAAGTAGTTAAAATATTTGCCCAAATCTACCAGACAGGCAAATAGGAAAACAAACTTTTATTTGGTTTTCAAAAACCATAACTGTTTACTTACAAATTAAAAGAAGAGTTAAATGCATTTTATCTAAAATGAGAATACACAGTACCTCAAAAAAGCCTTTGCAGTTGGGGTTAGAAAGTTTCATACTTAAAAATCTAAACAAAAGATAATGGAATAATGAAAGCAACCTACCATCATATTTTAAAGTGTTTTTACTATCTGCGATTGCCTAGTTCAAATACTTTATTCCAAAACAAATCATCCTTAATGTTATTAATCATCACTTCAGACATATTAGGTTCACAATTTGCTCATCTACTTTCAAATAACTAAGGTATATTTTAAGTTACTTATTCATACTATTGAAAATAACTTTCTAGTTCAGTTTATTTTTGGCACAGTTGATATTTCAACTGAACTTCAGGTAAGACTGTATAAGGGTCACATTTTTTTTTTTTTACCACTAAGTCTTTTAAACAGAATTCATTTCCCCCTCCATAGTTTAAAGAAACAATTTTAGTGAAGTAAAATGATTTTCAGAATGCACATAATGAAAATATATAACCTCTTGTCCTAGAGTGCTAAAAACAGAGCAAAATGCCTAAAGTAGCATAATAGATGAGTATCTTGAGTTGAAGTATGATGAGAAATATGCTAAGTGCAAACAGCTTTTCTCTCTTCATCAGTGAATCATTTAAAGTTCCTAAATTTTAAAGAAAATGATCCAATTTTTATAATGGCAAGAGTGTGCCTACTTCCTGAGTCTGAAAATGTCAGCCTCATTTTAAATGAATCTTGCACCCCTGGATTCCCTTCCCTTCTTCCCAAAAGACCAAAAATGTTAGCAGTGCAATCAATAATCACACAGGAGATTAAAAGAAGATTTAGAGAAAGGAACTACATGGGGCAGAGAGAAAGGAAGAAGGGAAGAGTGACCCATGGTCAGACCTAGACTAGAGCTCCTGAAACATCAGGGAGCAGTGTGTTGACAAGTATATAAGCATGCAGATCGGAACCACTGTCACCACAAGCGCTTGACACCTACAGGGACTAGAGACTTCCTGAGATCTTCTCAAGTCCCTAAATTTGGTAATAACCTCAGAGCCACTGAATTTACCTCCTGATGTGCAGGAGTGTCAGGGATCCACTCACTGCCCAGCGGAGGGCTCTTCAGGTGCAGTGACCCTGAAGCAGGCGCAGAGTGCAGCCAGCCCAGTATGGAGCGCGATGACAGAAGGCTGGGAACACAATAAAACTCACTATCTGTGAGACTGACCATCACACGGAAGTTTTAAACCCAAAGGTAAGGTCTTAAATTTTACTTAGTAAGTACTCAGGGGAAAAACAAGATGCAGAACAATATGTTTGGTATGACCATTATAATTTTTGAAAGTGTTGAAGAGTTAGTAATTCTAATGTTGGCTGCGTATTAGAATCTCCTAGGGAGCTATTAAAAATACCAGTGCCTGGGTACCACCCCCAGTGATTCTGGTTTACTTGGTCTGGAACATGGCCTGGATATTGGGATTTCTGACATCACTCTCTGGCCCTCTACCCAATGATTCTTGTATAAAGGAGAAAAGTATGAGAGGTTCACAATTTTTTGTTTCTTACTTTACACATTTTTGTATTGTCTGACTTCTGAAATAGTGCAAAAATGTGCTATCCTTATAATTTAAATACAATTTCTATTAAAAATTATGAAAAGGAATAATACCTTTTTCTAGGCTTTAAAATGATTTAGGTAGGAAAAATACCTTTTGAGTTATGTCACATTGCTCACTTTTTTGTTAGAGGGTATATTTAGAGAACATCAAATTCTGTGCACCTGGAGTATGAAGATAAGAGGCAGTGCGGGCACATTTGAGCGCGAGGAAAGGTTTTAGACAGATCTTGAGGGGCTTCATATGCCCTTAGAACACTCAGCTCAAGTGTTCTGACTTCACTCAATAGACAACTGCAGCCACTTGATGACTTTTAATCAGGGTAATGACATGATGTGGAATCCTGATGAAAGAAAGCCAAACTGTGAAAAGACTATAAACATAAAAGAGGAAAATGTTGGAGGACATCTTTGAAAGCAGTGGCCTACAAATCATAAGGCAAAAAAAATTTTTTTAATAGCACATTTAAGAGTTTCTTTTCAATGGATACAGTTCATAGGTAGATGAGAGATCACAAAATTTTTGCAATACCCTGATAATGAACTAATATCCACAATGAGAAGGTCCCTAAAAATCAACATAAGATGGGAACCCCCACAGAAAAATGGGCAAAAGGTATAAAGAAGAAATTCACATAAGAGGATATCCAAAAAGGATAACAAACGAAGAGATGATGAAGTTCACAAGTAGAGAAATACAAACTAAGTATGAGATATTTTATATCTGATAGATGGGCAGACATTAGAAAGCTGTGCCATGCCAGGTGTTGGTTGGGTGTGGGGATATATACATAGATGCTGCCATTACTGAGATTGTTAGGCAGAGCGTATGCAAATGAAATGTACTCAGAGTTTATGACCCAACAATTCTAATCCTAGGCATAGTTCCCGAAGAAAATGTCACAAAGGCCCCAAGGGACGTACAGCCCACTTTGTGTATATCATGAAATACCCAACTGCAACTGGAACCAACAAGCTAATATTCACACAGGACCCGGAACAAATCTAAACTGCTGCATGAAAATATTAACTAAATGAGAAAATTACTATTTTTGTAACAACTGACCTAGTACAAACTACATATTATATAAGGGTACACACAAACAAAAAGAAACATACCAAGCACATTAGCATAAGTGCCTGTGGTAGTGGGGGGAGTATATGTAGAGGATGGTGATAACAAGGGACAAACACACCACTGGCTTGGCCCAGACCAATGATGACAGTGTCACCAACAGAGATGTATTAACAACTCAACCCTCACTGAAGTCCAACTAAAATTTTTCTACAAAATAAAGGTTCACAACAGGAATGACACAGAGAGAACAAGTGAGGAGAACAAATGGAGGCAGTTCCGTTGGTCTTGTAGGCTGCTCACTGCTGAGAACCAAGACTCAGGCCCTCCTCAAGCCAGAGTACACGCAATGTTTAAAACCATTCCCTGCATTGACTCTAAAGGAGCACTGCTATTTATAGTTCTTCCTCCAGAAAAATGCCTCCATATCCCAACTTGCTGTTTCCCATTTCCAAACTCCAACCATCTACAACAAAACAGTTATTATCACCATTGAAAGCCCAACAGCAATTTTAAAAAACAGCTGCTGAAAGTGAAATGTTATGTTTTTTTAAACTCTATGAAAAAAACACATAAACTTATGTATATTTTAGCCCCCCCAAAGTATACTAGTAAATATGTTTTTCCTTGTAGATATTGCCTTTTCTTTCCCTCTGAAGATATTTTAAAATTTTGATTTGGTATGTTATGTCTGTTATCAAAGAGGTACCAGAGGCCTAGCAGGAAAGAAAGGTAGCAAACTAAGATCCTCAAAGCCCCTTGCACAGTATGTTCACAGTGGCACTGGCCAGCCTGCCAGCACAGTAACTGCTCATTAACTCAATTCACAGATTTGGGCTACAAGCATCCCCATTTCACCCTTCAAAAATCCAAGGTAGATGCCATCTGCTATTAAAGATTTGCAGGCCCTTAAATTGAATGAAAATAGTTTAAGTAAATCCACCTGTTTGGTCTAGTATCTTTAATGTGTCTACTTGAAAACACAATTTGGGAATAAGATTTCCCCTAACCATTTATCCTTAATAATGACCAACAGCTAAAGAAAAATGATTCATAGTGTTGTTTCCTCAAAGGAGCCAAACCTGAGGAAGCCAGACCCCCATCACCTTCATGTCCACCTACTGTATCTTATTCAAGTTTTGCTGGACATAATTATATTTGGCCAGCAAACACAGCTCTAAAAATTATTTCTGCTAATTCCAACTGGCAATCAAATTTCATAAGCAAGCCACATGAACAACAAAGGGCTTTAAATGCAGTGAGGATTTAGTTTCTGATAATCTGACACTGAAAAGAAAGGGCTTGTAAACCCTGGACCTGAATGGGACACAGACAGGTGGCCTGCACTGCATTAAGGGGTCAGGGGAACCCCACATCAATATTTTGAGTGCATTTGATACCAGGAACATTTTAGAGTTTAAAAGATAGTTTCAAGCATGCCATACCAACTCCACAGGAGGAACAAAATACATACAGTATAAAGAAAGGGACACATATAATCTTCCCCAGGCAAGTAATTCTTAGCTTCAAAAAATTCTTTGTCGGGACAAACTCAAAAACATAGTTTAAGGTAGTGTGACCATGTTAAAACTGTCTTCCTAACTGTAAAAAGTTTAACTCTAGGAAGTTACTGTAAATAGTAACTCAAAAGAGTGAAGCTCATATATGCTAATATCCAGTGTAATACCAGATTTAAGATGGTACGCAAATGTCACACCTACAACATACGGTTTTAAAGGAAAAAGTTCACTTTACCTGGATGGGCTTTTGTTTTTGTTTTAAATGAAACCTCCTTATCAAAAAGCAAAGCACTAGATGTCTGAAGTAGCAAATGTGAATCCAAGTGATTTATCGAAATCCTCAAGTTTACCTCCATACACTGTAGATATGAGAAAATAGTGACTCAGAGAGATGTAATGACTTCTCCAAGACCACTTAGGTGGTCAACAGACATGAAGACAAACCTTGATTTGAAGGCACAGCCCCTCTCTGTTTCCAGATGCCTTTGGACAGCTCTTTTGAAATGGTCACAATCCTCCTCTTTTCCCTGACTCAGGAGCAAATTCAAAGTTCTGTCACCAAAAAAGCTATCAAGAATCATGACATTAATAATAATACTGCTGTTCTTGGAGGTGACATTCTATCATCCCAAGGAATATTCTGTTCATTAGAAGCGAATAATACATTCAGACCATACTTAAGGGGAAAGAATGACACCAAGGCGTGAGTTCTAGGAGGTGGGGACATTGGAGGCTATCTTAAAAGCTGTCCACCGTTGACTATCATATACTGGACCACTGGGTGTAAGTGAGACTGAATATCTGAGCCAAGACGGGGCTGGGGAGGATCCCTTATTTGTGAATGCTTCCTCATGTTATTTAGACGTGGTGGGACAGTATAAGTAATACAGAAAAAAATAGAAGGAACAAGCACACGGTGTATATGCGATCTCAGCAAGGCACCGTCTCTGGGAAAGCCTCAGTAATCAGAGTAGGAACAGATGTCTCCAGATCACCTCTGAAGGAAATGAAGAAAGTGCTGAGGAGAAGGCAAAGGAATTCTAGCAGGGATAATGTGTGCTAGTGAATGCTAAAGAAGAGGATGCCCCTTGCATATAGTAGGTGCAACAAGCATTTGTCAAATTAAGCTTTTATACATTTTTAAAGTTTAAACCCTATCTGAACCTTACACCTCTTCCCTCCAAAATATTTTTATAATTTGGTTTCATGAGAATGTTAAATTTGATTTGCAATGCATGTGTACAGAGATCTACTATAGGATCACACAATCATTAGAAATAATTTAAATAATTAAATTAATAATTTCTAATCATTTAGTTAGAAATAATTTACTAGTAACCTACTAATAACTTAGTAGGTAAGAAATAACTTGTATTTTAATTTTGCAAGTTAAAATAATTCACAATTTATTATGAAATAATTTTATAGAATTTATTAGTGATAAGTCATTACTAATTTATTTAGTAAAATTATGAATAACTTTATTATTAATAATTGGTTATTAACAGTAATCAACTATTAATGGCTAGTGATAATTTAAATTAAATAATTTATCATTTTAGTGATAAATTTGTGGGATGGAGGGAAAAAACTGAAAACGTGGAGGGTCTACTTAGAATATGATCTGATCCTATGGAATGAATTCTGAAGTGAAATCCTTAACTGATGAAACAAATCAACATTTTCATTTATGATTAAACACATCTCCGGAGTTTCCTATTTAATTTATTTTACACATAGTATTTTATCACCATATTTATTCCCAAAAGAGCTTCTCTTACAAGACACAAACATCTGCCAAATCTCTGTTTTTCATTCATTCATTCAAATCATTGAGTTCCTATGAGTCAAGAGCATGCTTGGCAGTATAGTACAATGTCCTTACTCAGCAATCAAAATGGTATAAAGAAAAAAGTGTGGAAGAGTCTTTGTGGAAACTATTCTAACATTCAAGTTTTTTCAGCAAAAGCTTATCAAAATTTAACTTGAGCAAGTATGTAACATTATACTCAAACAGACCAAAACTCTAAGCTCATGGGTACTTCCTACACATGACATTGCCCACATTAATGCAGAGTGGCAGCGTGGTCATACAGAGGCCTTTCCTTTTTACATCAGAAAACTAACTTTTGATTCTGATTCTCTTACTTGCTAGTTGCAATATCTTAGGCAAGGCATAAATTTTTCTCAGTCTGTTTCCTGGCATAAAACAGACATAATGATATTATTATATACTCCCAAAGACTATGGTGACAACTAGTGAATGAGAAAATACACAAAACTATTATTATGCTGTTCATACAAATGCACTTTCAAAAGCCAGTTAAAAAACTGTCCTACTTATGGCCTTACAGCTCCACCATGTTACTTGAAATTGTTTTTAACTATCATACAAAGCTGACAGGCAGATGCTGAAATCAGTACTATGGGTTGAATCACTGTGTGATAAACTCCATGCTCTGGCCACTTACTTTTCTGTGTTCTTTACACCACCCTTGTTTACAGTTGCATCTCACATAAGGATGTTGATGTAACATTACATAAGAAATATAACACAGAACTGGAAACATGTTCATGACTGTGAAGTTATATACAAATTACATGGAAGACACTTTTCTTTGTGTTTAAGATGTTACCGTAATTCTGACAATAACCATTCTTTGCGAAGTTATATACAAATTACATGGAAGACACTTTTCTTTGTGTTTAAGATGTTACCGTAATTCTGACAATAACCATTCTTTGCAAGCATCGCTATGGCTAAACTAACAAGTGCCCAAATAGCCTTATTCAGCCTACAAAGAATGTCATTGGACTTACATTATTTTCTTGTTTATGATCCAGCCTCAAGCTGTTAGTGCTCAAGAGAGACCATACCAAGCAAAATAGAATGACTTTCAATCACTGTTACTGACGGTGTATTGCGGGTGATACAGAAAGGTACATCTTTCAAGTATGTTTCTAGAGTGCTTCCCAAATTCAGTTTGCCACATAGCAGGCCACTGATTTATTATGCTTTATTTAATCAACTCTCCATCTATGGTTTAGCTGAGAAGGGCTGGATTTGGAGTATGGGCCATTTTGTTCTACAGCACACTTGACCCTCCACACCTTAGTAAGCTGAAACACTGCTCACAAAGCTAGATAAGGTCTGTAGGTCTTACGGATCTGTTATTCAAAACTTTGTCCTTTAAGTCTTCAGCCTCACCTAAAACTCAGTTCTACACTGTCACTAAACTTCCAACTATCAAAAACCCATTACATTTGATAAAATAGAAGATGTCATATTTTGTTTCAATTTCTTGACTTCACCATGATTTATTACTTTAATAATAACCTCAAAGGAAAAAAATATTCTACTTTTTATGACACAATATTGTCTCCATACTTAATATAACTCAATATAATAAAGATTTTCTTCTTTTATCATATCTATATATACTCAAATAGAAAGAAACTAGTTAAATTATAGGCTATCACCAAAGAATATAGAAATTGAGCTGCCAAGTATCTCCAAAATTCTTTTACTATGATTACAAATTAAATGTTATCAAGTAAAATTCTCCTTACCAAATTCTATTTCTGTAATTCTTTTAGTTTGAATGCCATTATTAAAGATTACATAGATTCAGTTAAAAATAAAAAATTCAAGGTAGCCCAAATCAGAGTATGCATTTTCTTTTTAAAGCAAAATAGGAATGCTGCTTAAAAGTTTTAAATAAATTAAAATAACAATTTACTATGAACATAACCTTAATTAGATTACATATGCCAATGTATTTTAATTATTGCCATTATGGGTGGGTGTTACTGAAGAAAGCTAATTAATACCTATGCTCATACTCATGATCAAAATAAAATTACAAAAACAAATCTTTGGCCATTATTAAGTTACACATTTTTTGTATTAGAATATAACATGTTTTATAGAAATTTCAGTATCATTCCCTGATCTTACAGATGATAATAAAGGATTAAATATTTTTGCTTATAAAAGGACCTGGTCTGATGTTCAAGCTCGGTGATGGGTCACATCAAATTACTTTCATTTATTCATTCAATAAATAATACATGGACTATCTAGTACTTGCCAAATGCTTGTAATAAGCATTAGAAACACAATGGTAAAGAGGGAAGGAACACAGTTCCTCCTGCATGGAACTTAAAGTCTTATGGGGGAGAGAGACTTAAAATAATCCTATAAATTAAGGTTAAATTATCAACAGCGGTATTATGGGTTACACTGAGAACCTAACTTGGGCAGCATACTCAGTGGTTATGAGCACAGAATCTGGGATTAAGTGGCCTGGACTGAAATTCCTGCCCTGTTACTTCCTAGCTACATATTTCTAAATGACATATTTCCCTGTTGTGTGTTTCTCTATTTTCTTCTGTAAAATGGAGTTAATAATACCTGACTTGTAGAGCTGTCTTGACGATTAAATTAATTCACATAAAATGCTTAGAATAGTTCCTGCCATATAGTAAGCACTTAATAAACAATGACTATTATTTTAAAAGAAGCTGGAAATCTGGACTTGTACACAGACCAGGCTGCCAATTTGGAACCTCTGGTTACAGAGGAAGGAGGGCCACACAGACCTTGTAGGTCATGGTCAGGTTTTTGGTCTTTATCACAGAGCAACAGGAAGTCATGTAAGTATGGAAGTGACTAAATCAAGTGGCACTTATTTTTCTTTATTAAAGATCTGGTGTTTTGGGACAACTGAGTAAGGTCCACTGAGGTCAGATATGAGTATACTAGGTCAGATGACAATATTTTAGTGTCTTCTGACAGCTTGCAGAACTTTTCCTACTGCGCATACTCCCTTCCAACAAGGCCTTTTGAGGTTGTGCAAATCCCCCACTTACTAGCAGTTTTCAGTGTTTGCAGAACCAGGCAATTCTGCTGATACTTACCTGTAAGTATATTTCAAAGAATAGGTTCATAGCTAATAACCCACTTAAAAGAAAGTCCATTTATTACATCTTTCTAAAATGCCATTTGGTGTAAAGGTCAATTATCGCCATCTTTATCATAGAAAATACACAAAGGCCTTATTAGGTAAGGTCCTCTTGGAGAAAGCCAGGTACTGCATAGCCATCCATGGGCCAGGCAGTTTAGTCATTAAAAGTTCAGACTGCAAATGCAGGGGAAAAATATCTTCCTGAGAACAGCATATATATTAAGAAACACTAACTCTGAACCATAACCATTTCTTAATACATTTGCCAAATAGGGCTACAATGGATACTTCGAAAAGCAGAACCTAAGTGCTTCAGTTCTCAAAGGCAAGGATAACTGATGTAGAGTTAACTCAGAATCAAAAGGCCTTGAAAAATATGCAACTCACGTTCTTATTATGCTGACTTTTTACTGTTCCTATACACACTATAGACTCACCAGTCAGGCTGACAATAGATGATAAAATAAAACTCAAACCAGCTGACAATGAATTTTACTGGCACTTTCAAAAATACTTTGTATAACATGGATGAAAACCAACATTTTTCAGATTATCTATTAATTTCTCTATCTTCTAATTTACCTGTATTCATTCTTAGAGTAGAATATAATTCCAAATTCATTTGGTTTAAAAAGATGTTAATAAATTCAAGAGTTAAAAACAATAATACAAATTATGTCCAATAGTATTTTTTCTAACATTAAGTACTACCAATAAACACACAAAAATCACCCTTCCAGAAAGTAGTTCCTGAACACCATCTCAATGCACAAAACATTATTTGCTTTCCAACCTGCCATATTGATGGTCTCTACAATGTTATGATACTACATTTTTTTGTCACTAATGTCTAACTAGAGCTAATTAATGTCCTGATGTCTACTGACTCATGAAATTTGTATGAGATGATCAGGGACCATGTACTGCCAAGTTGAAGGTACAAACCTCAACAATATAAGGACCAAATGAGAGGACAATGATAAAACAAAAACACATGATAGAGCAAACTGTAATATAGAAAGGCAAATGCAGAGAAAGAATCAAGAATTCCCATAACTCACTAAAAATTGGAGAGCTTTTGAGAAAAACATATTAAGAAGTATAGGACAAGTAACCGAGAATAAAAATAAATAACTCCCCATGTGAATTGGTCAAACAACAAAAAAACCCAGTCCCTAACCCTTGTCTCAATTTTTCAAATGACACCAACTTCCCCAATTGATTTTTTTCTAATGACACAATAGTGAGCAGACAGCTGTTCACTGAGGACTTAGAGACAGGCCACGTGGTAACTTCTGATGTCTAGATTTCAGGACCTAGCCAAGAATATTTACTACTTTCACACTTGATGGGGAAAGCTATTTTAAATAACCCATTGGTCTGTACACAGTCTAAGAGCCCCTGCACCCTGAACCTTCAGGTGTCAGTTCTCTCCCTTCACACTGTTGTCTGTAAGCGCAATTTCAAGGAACTTTGAGAAAGGTCACAAGTTATTAAGAGAGAAGTCAATCTGACCCATTTGTGGAAAACAATAATGGCAAAAATTTTTATACTGCAAATGACTTTAGAGATTTAAGAAGATTCTACAAATATCAAAGACACATGAAATGTGCAGGAGTGCAGGGCGATGTTAACAGGAATAGCATGAACATGGGTCCTGCCATCCAACACAATGAACTATACTTTCTCTAAAGTTTCTATTTCAAGTTATAAGGTGCTCACTCAGACCAAAAAATAAAAATTTAAATCCCAGTGATGTTTTCCTTAGAGGAAGAAACTTCAGAATAAAATAAATATAGACCAGCACTGTCCAATTGAACTTTCTGTGATGGAAATGCTGTATATCTGTGCTGTCCTCTAGGCACTAGCCATTTGTAACTACTGAGTACTAGAAATTGGCTAGTGTGACTAAGGAACTGAGTTTTTATTTTGATTAATTTTAATTTAAGCTTACATAGCCAAATGTGGCTAGTGGATATGTATTAGCACAGATAATTAAGGCATGACAGACCAGTTAACAAATCTGCAAACTTTATCAATATGACTCTGAGTACAATATAGTAAAATATCACTAATATTAACAGTAATGTCTTAAAACCTGACACTAATGCTATAAACTAATGTGGCACCATTTCAATAATACATATGGGTGGATAATGTTCATTTGTATGACCAGTTTTGCTGGTTTTATGTTATGTGGCACTCCATTCTCTACATGTACTTTACTCACATATTATCATTCATTCCTACAAAATTTTATTTCCCTACTAGTAATCATAGTACTTACAATAAAGCCACTTGAAATAACTAAAAAATGGGCAAAAGATCTGAAAAGACATTTTCCCAGAGAAGATATACAATGGCCAATAAACACAGGAAAATATACTCAAATGCCTTAGTTACTAGGGAAAAAACAACAATGAGTTATCACTTACACCCCCATTAGGAAAGCTGTTAATTCAAGACAAACAATACTAAGTGTTGGTGAGAATGCAGAGGATTGTAAAACTCACACATTGCTGGTGGGAAAGTAAAACAGTGCAGCTGCTTTGGACTCAGTCTGTCAGAATCTCGAAAAGTTAAACACAGAGTTATCATATGGCCTAGCAATTCCACCCCTAGGAATATACGCAGAAGAAATGAAAAGATCATTTACACAAAACACTCGTGAATCTTAATCATCCAAAAAATGAAAACAATCCAAATGTCCATTAGCTGATGAAAGGATAAGCAAATTGTGGTAGATCCCTAGAATAGAATGCTATTCAGTCTACTGATTTATGCCAAAACATGGATGAATCTTGAAATCATTATGCTAAATAAAAGAGGTCTGACACAAAAGTCCAAATATGGTATGATTATATTTATACTGAATGTCCAAAACAGGGAAATCTATAGGGAAAGTAAATTAGTCATTTCCAGGGGCTGGGGGGAAAGGGAAATAGGGAATAATTGCTTAACAGGTATGGGATTTCTGTGAGGGGTGAGAAAAAATTCTGGAATTAGATATTGATGATCTACGTACAACTTTATCAAAATACAAAAAACCACTGAACTGTACACTTTAAAAGATAAATTTTATGGTATGTGAATTTCTTCTCAATTATAAAAAGCACTTCAATTTTTGGTTTTAAAATTTGCTTAATTTCCAGTTTATAATTTTTAAAAATACCTTGGGGGTATTTTTTTCCTATATAAAGAAATAACCTGCCAATTTAATCTGTGGTTTTATATAAGAAGAGATAATTTCAAAGGTTCTATATAAAAGCAAATTTTAGAGGTTGCTAGTTACTTAAAATTAGAAGAAAGGAAATATTCAACAGAAATCAATAAACTCTGAGCTGGCCTCAGCTGTGGAAAAGGTCAGGTATACCCTCCTGACCTAGAGACACACGGTAAGTCTAAATGTGGCTCTCTCTGTGAAGCAGTAGCAATTCTAGCTAAAGTATGAGAAGAAACACCTGAGTCCCTCTCTCTGCCATCTTCCTCAGCTCACCAAGAGAGACAGAGATGTAAGCCGCATGGTGGCCCTGGTTGACCTACAGGTGAGGCAGAACTGCGGAGCAAAGTTATACGCAAACCCTGGATTTCAACTTAAGTCAAGTAAATACGAGAAATGGGTTAAAATTTCTCTCTTTGAAGATACAAAAAGAAATTGGGCAAAAAATAAGGCAAGTAAGAACAGGGAAGTACAAAATTTGCATAAATCTGGAAGAAAAATCATAAATGTTTTAGAAATATATTTGTATTCCATGACTTGGAAAAAGGACTGCTTGTCTGGGTAATAAATAAATAATAAATAACTCAAAGAGTAATACTTATAAATACTCTTCCAGTCTTATAAATACTGATAAACTCTTACTCAAAACTGCCACCTGTTGTGGGTTAAGTGTTTTTCCCTTAACACAGTTGCTATTAGTTGAATACTTTGCCAAATTGATAAATATATCAAGATTCTCATTTTAAGTACAGAAATGTCAAACTCCCTATGGAAGCTTAAATAGAGAAAAATAAAATTTAAAAATTATGCTACACTTAAAAATCAGCTAGTATTTAACATCTAAATCATTGGAGACCTGAAAAGCTTGAAAAAAATAATGCTGCTTTAGTAACTCCTACTAATGGCAAAAGAAAAATCAAAACTGCCTGACGATGCAGGCTCGGCAACCCAGCCTAGAAAAGGAATGGGAACAAGTAGTAGAGAGAAATCAGTAACTCTAATACCCAGGAAAAAGTGACAGGAAATCTTACAAGCACAACAAAGATTTCCAGCATCTAAAAGCTCCTATTTATAAAAATAGACATACATAGTAAAAATTAAAAACACAATGAAAAGGATAAGCACCAACTTCAGAAACCTTAAGCAAATTTGGCAAAACAAAATTTCTTAAATTTGAATGACAGATTCGTGGATGTTCATGACATTATTCTGTGCTTTCTTGTATTTGAAACATTCCATAAAAACCCTAAAGAAAAAGTCTCATTATCATTAGTGATCATCAAATTCATTTACCCTAAAAATCAAAATTGTTTTTTTAATGGAGGTATTGACATATAACATATTAGTTTAAGATGTACAACATAATAATACAGTATGTATACATTATTGAATGATCACAATAACTTTAGTTAACATCCATCACCATAATCATAATTGTTTTTTCTTATGATGAGAACTTTTAAGATCTACACTCTTAGCAACTTTCAAACAGGTAATACTGTATTATTGACTATTACCACAATGTTAACTATTGTATCCCTTGACATTTTTTTTATAATTGGGAACTTGTCCTGTTGACTTCTTCAACCATTACACTTCAAATTATGTTTTTGGACAACTACCAAAATATTATGTAGATAATTCATAATTTGTGCTTTGCCATGTTGATACAGGTTTAAGCCATTACTAATAACTTAGGATTCAACTGAAAATATTTACAAAGCTGTTAAATAAATTAAAAAAAAAAGAGATAATGCCATGGTAGAGCAGTGGACAGTAGGCAGATGACTCATGCTTGTATTTATCTTGTTTAGTACAATACTTAGTACAACACTTCTAAAATGTATGAATATCTTTTAGTACAAAGAATTTAAGGGCCACATACACTGTCAGTATAGTCCAAAGTATTTATTAAATTCTGAGAGTCAAAATCATACATAGCAAGTCATCTTGTGAGCATGATTATGCTGAGCATCTCATCTTACAATATTCTAACTCACTGAATTAGAAAAAAAATTATATAACAAATGTGATAAAGGTTCAGAAGTAATTTTTTTGAATGCCTCCCCAGTTAAAAAAAAAACCTCAAAGTAACCTAAATAATGATTATGTCTTTATAATCTGGTATAAAGCTACAATCCTCTTTATTCAACAACTTCACATCTTTTAGCTGTCATGAGGTTGAACTTCAGACCCCTTCAAAAACAATACTGCGAACTTAAGATCTCTAGCCTTTATCAGTCTATTTAGAATACTTAAAATGTGTTTAGCCTGAACCAGAAATTTTTCTCTAGAATGCAGCTGAGAGAATAAACTTTGTCCCTGGCATATCAGTTACATATATGAAGCATATTATAGTTATCAACTTATTTATTGGCATACCTCAGAAGCTGGTCCCTACAGCTTAGCTGGCATGGGGCTTTAGCCATTTTTTGTATCAGGAAAATTTTACCAGGAAATTGAACCTCAGCTTCATCCCAGTTGATGAGTATGATAGCAGAATTTTAGGGGACCCAGCCATAAGACTGATACTTCACTTTTCTTTACAGGGTCTATCCCTTGCTGCTCGGCTACCAGAGAAATCATGCCATAATTAATACTTCATTGATACAAGAGGTGATACTTCTGCTGCACTGAATTAGTTTACTCACTTTGGCGTGGCTTTCTTCCAGTTCCTTATTTGTAAGAAGCACACCTCCAGCTGAGTTGGCCTAGATCAATCCCTGCTTCTAAATTTTTTTCGGGGAAGGGAGGAGATTAAAGACCTGAATTCTCTTCTAAGTTAGCTAATGGGAAACATGATAGCTCGCCCAGCATGCTGCTCTGCGATCACACTGGATCTGCAGTTTTGAGAGATTCCTGTGGCCTTGAAACAGTTGGGCCCCCCAGCTACAGCTGTCTACAATTTTTCTTCCTCCCCTTGGTACACTTGATGGAGGCAGATCATAGGTTAAAAGCTTATGGAAGGCACCGAGCTCCCATGTGTGTTTTTGTTATCAGGCACAGCACTGTGCATGTAGACATCTATGTGTCTGAAGCAGGTTCTGACCAAACAAAAAGGTCAGGGTCAGATTCGATACATAAAGATCTGGCCATTGCCAGTGCTTCTAAATCTCGGACCCCTAACCAGCACTTCAGATTTCTGGAATTACTGATGGTGGTTTTACTTCTTTACTTTGATTTAATGACTAATGGCTATTAACTGGTCCCTACCCTGAATGTTTCTGATCACCAACAAACTCAGGATAGGAACAAGTCTGGTACTTATGAAGGGCTTTATATAATGAATACATCATATGACAAAGTGCCTCACAACAACACAAATTTGGATAATGTGAATTCATATGTAAAAAATTTGTATATAACCAAATTTGCACCCAAACTCCTGGAACCTGTGGTTAGCTGGCTTCATAGGCACACTGACTTTGGTGAGTTCATTAACCCTGCAGTGATCTGACTTCAGGTTTCACAGGTCTGAATTTTTTATATCCCACTAATACTGTCAGGGCAGGATTTGACTGTGCCACCTAGGAGATTATTTTTTAAATTGGCTAGCCAGGTGGCATGGACAGACCTCCCCTAACCCCCAAATTTAATTCTTAATTACATAAAATGACCATAAAACATGATACTTGAAGCAACAAAGGAACTAAACTATGTTAATACAAGACAAATCCTGACGCCAATTTCTTTAGCATATCACTCACTGCCACCACGCCAATTTCTCCTATGCAACTTTTGGACCTAAGATTTTGTTTGATACTATCTTTAGTTTAGCTTCTTATATTCACTTGTCAACATCACAATGCATCACCAGACCAGAGCTTCAAGTTCTAAGGCAGGCTATTTGACATGAAGCGGAAAGATTTTCCCGAGTTAACCCATTTCATCAAGGAAGTAAGTCCAAGGATAAATAGGAGGTACCATTTGAATATTCTGGTGAATAGAATGAATGATTCAGGGATCAACTACTCCATTTATCTTACATGAAACATTTGAATCGTTCATAAAAACTATGTATCTTATATTTACCTTTTAGAAAAGGTACATTTTGAATATATAAAATACTGTGATACTATTTTTTTCAAAGACATTTGAATGCCAAATCTGGGGCTACATCTGGATTCCATAATGCTTGTGTGTGTGGTTGTTTATTTAGTACTTCCTAAAACTTAAAACCATGAAGTAGCAGTTACTCTACAAAGATAAAAAAGAACTCAAACAACCTAAAACCTTAAATCAAAATTGATCTATGAAATTAACCTGAAAACAAAATTAATCCAAGAAATGACTGAAAGAGAAGTTAACTCTCAATAAGATCAAATATCTTTTACATCCTGGCTAATAATTTTGGGATATTAATGTGGTATCTTATTTAGGCTTCAGGCCAAAACAGGTCTCACCGTTTTTCAGCTTGAAGACTCAGACCTGCCTTGGAGACTGGATGACAAAAGGGCATCAATAACACAGACTCCAAAGGTGCTGCACACCTGCCACTCATCCTGAAGTCAAGGCTCCCAGAGAACTTCTCCAGTGACCTAAGGCAAGGGGACCACTGGCACAGCAACCTGACTACCTGAAGAAGTGAAGCAGTGATGCAGACCGCAGAGAACAATCCAGCGTCCATCAAGGGAAGGACTCTGGGAAACAGGGGTTCCAGCCTGCACAGCCTGTTCCCACAGCGGACGACCAGGCTGCAGTTACACACGAACACAGCCAGCCAGGAAAGCACTTTTGCCTCCCGATCCAGGCACGCGTATGACCCGAGTGACCAGCTCTCCAGACTCAGGGTCTTGGCCAGTAAAAGGAAGGCACTGCATAGGGTGATCTCCAACATCTTTCTTTAGTCTGAAAATCTTTGATTCTATAAGCATTAACTTTGTCAGCAGTGTTATCCTTAACCAAGTGTGATCATGGTATCTGTGGCTGAGCTTTGAAAAGGCGTAAATCTGAAAAAGGAATATGATTATTTACACCAAAATGCAATCAGTAGTAATCTCTAGATGTAGGTAAATACAGGTCAGCTTTACTTTTTCTTTTGTGCTTCTCTGCATTTAAAGTTGTTTCTACAAAATTATAAATTAACATTTATTAGTTAAAAACTTAAGTGAATATTCCTATATGTAAAAATAGAAGTTCTCTAATCCAAGATTAACACTATTTTACTTCAATTAAAACTTCGTAAGATGAGCCCCCCATTTCAAAAGTGCTGGAAAGGAATTGCAAATGGGAAACCACAGCATATTTCTGCTGTGCGTGTGGATGATGGTGAGAACCTAACGTAAATGTGAACCTGAAATCATATCTTTAAAGTCCATTTCTTGAGGTAAGATCACATGTGTAGCTCTACTGCTCCAGTGATATCCTGACTGCATCTAAAAAGATTCAGTGTATCAATTCTCTAAGAGAGAGAACTGCTCTAAAGGCTTAAGCTAAAAAGAAGTGAAAAAAAAAAAGCGATGTTTCTTTTCCTTTATTGCAATATATCCTAACCCCGTGGGGATGAGGAGAAGCAAAGAGCCATTTGGAAATCGGGGAAAGGTTATAACTACCCTTGGAAAAAAAACAAAGCTGCATACACTCAAGTCTCCTTTATTTTGTAGACTGTTTCTAATACACAGAACTACTTCAAATGTCTGTATATGTATGTGGATTGCAACTGTCTGTATTGAGTTAGAATTCCTTAGAATCAGACCCCAAAACAAGGATTTCAATGTAAATAACTGACTTGAGAGGTGGACAAGTGAGGCAGGCCAGGGAAGGAAGGCAGTACAGGGTGCATGAGCAAGCAGCATACTGCTGTGAGTCACAGACCCAACTCATGCTGCAGGCAACTTCTGGAAGTCTGCAGAGGGCAAGCCTCAGCAACATCTAAACTAAGGAGACTGCTCCAGCTCCAGTTAGTTAGCAGTTGAGGACTATGAGGGCCCCTAGGGGCCATGACCTTCTGCTACTTCTGACCTGACCCAACACTGGTGGCAGAGCAAACCTGCAGGCTGAAAATCCCAGTGGCTTGCAGTGGGAAGCTGCTGAGTCAGAAGACGATGAACTGATGGTGAGTGCCATGGGGCATGCATAGGGCAGACGGAATACGCCGCCACCATTAACTACAATAAGAAAAATGCCCTTGCTTGGATTAAAATACCTACAGTTACCGCACCCCACTCTGTGCCAGGCACTCTGCTAGACACTGAAAATTAAAGGAATGAAGTCAGTTTCATGACTTCACTTAGACTTTTAGTGGGGAGATAGCACCCAGACAGAATATGAAAAAAATAAAAACTCTAATAAAAAGATTTAAAAAGTTAAGCCAGGCGTTCTTGGCATTTAAAGTGGGGATGATTAGCTTTCTCAAAGCAGCTGTTACAGTATGCCATATGACTTCCAGGAGAAAGGAAGAGAGCAGAGACCTCACCCTGATGGGAGCCGCAAAACAGCACACAATCTGCCAATTCGCAGTTTTCTCCGGCCCACCAGAGAGCCGAGACCTCACGATGACCAACTAACTTACCTCGGCAAAGAGAGGCAGCACCAAGGTTGGACGTGTTTACCCAGGCAGACGCTGCTGAATGCTGGTAAGAAACAAGATGGAATTTTTAGCAAATTGGTAAAGGCTGAATGTGGGCAAGCAAGAGATTATAAAACTTGGGGGGCCCCAGACAGAAGGTGAATTCACACTCAGGTTCTTCTACCTGGACCTCCCCAGGTGCTAACATCAAAAACCAGCCAGAGCCCTGAGACTGCCTGCCCCTGGGTGCAAGCCTAGGGGATCTGAGAGCGGCTGCTGCAGGAAACACGAAATCTCACCTGGGCCCTCTGCTTCTAGCTCTACTGTGGGACAAAAACCTTACATTGCTGAGGGAAAGGCAAAAACCCTGTCCTCCTTAGGGTGAAAGGCCACTGCAGCTGGGAATTTCTTGTCAGTATAGCCAGGTCACCCTATTTTATGAGCTGTCTCACTTAAAAAGAGCATGCTTGTTACAAATGTATTTTCAAGATCCTCATCCCATCCTTCAGCCAGACTTCTGGCCTACAGCCCTTGTTCTTTCATCAAAGACTAGGAAGCCTTCCAGGGTAGAGGAATCTTTCAGAGTCTTGGAGGTACAGGAGAGAAAATTATGGCCCAAGAGGTGGCACTGATGGCAGAAAATCTTTAAAGATGAAGACCTGAGCAGGGTCATGGATGGAGGGAGGGAAGTCCAGAAACATGATTAGTAATAACTTATGAGTAAGGAGGATGAATTTTCTTCTGAATGTTACATCAATGTAGTTGCTTATACATGCAGGTTTAATGTTTGTTTAAAATGAGGGAAAAATCCTACATCAATAGATTCCTGGGTTAAATTTAGTATCAGGTTTAATTTTTATGGTCAAGAACAATTAAATTGTCGGCTCGAATTTTCTGGATCATGAGAGCTATTCATGCTGAAACATCTAACATTTTGTTCATTGTCAAAAAAAAAGCCTTCAAGTGCTGACATGAAGAACTGTGCTTTATTCCAAATTGTGCACATCACTGCAGTAACAGAAGCTCACCACACATATGAGAGGAGACGCACTGGAAGTAAGACTCATCTCTTCTTTAGCTGATTTGACATAAGCAGAGCATCCAACCAGATATCAATGAGTCCTGTTTTAATATTTTTCCAAATCTCATTCATAGTTACAAAATCAGGAATAATTTCCTTCTTCTATTAACTGCTATTTATTGAACTAAGCATTATTTCAGAGAAAAGAAGCACTAGTCATTGAAAGGTAATCCCATTTTACACACCACATTACATTTAACAAAAGCATTTAAATGCTCCTGATTATTGAAAAATTAAACATGCTGAAATTATTCAATCTCATTCTCCAGATAGCCAATACTTCAACATCTTATCAAATGGTTTCTAAAAGACAGAGTGAAAATGTATTCTTCCTTAGCTCTTTCTCTGCTCTAAAAGCTTTAAAAAGCTTAGCACAAAACTAAAAATTAAAATGATTCCAAAAAAAGGTGAATGAAAAAGTATCTTCAGACTATCAGTTCTAATGTCTTTACAATCAAATTGAGTCAGATAGAGACCAGGAAGGAACCTGTACGCTAGTTATGGCCTATACTTTCCCAATGCAGAGGGTCAACTTCCTAGTTTCTTAAGAGCAGTGGAAAAGACAGACCATGGCTGTAGCATAGATTCCTATTATCTGTTAAATACTAAAATCATTAAATGTTAAAATATATCAATTTAAAGCAACTCAAATTGCACACCAGCATATTTTCTTGCTTTGAAGCTAATTTATGGAAATTTAAAAATCAGATGAAATTTCTGTGTTTTAGATCAGCATTAAGTAAAAAAAGAAGGGAAGGGGGAAGACTCTGCTTTGAGTTTCCAGGTGATTATGAAGCAAGGTAATACTCTAGATACTAAATGAATTATATTTCACATGTGGAGAAACTTTACTCTGTATACCCAAATTTCTGTGTTCCAGGTAGTTGTACATTTTGATTTTTGAAGCAAAACTAGAAATCAAAGATGTTCAGCACAACTGTTGTCCTTCTTTTATCCCTAAAATCATGGAGAAGTTCTAAATCAAGCTTCTTGAGGACAGTCTGCTTTTCCTTTCTTTGCTGCTCCTCCAGGTCTCAGCATGCAGATGGAATGGATGAGCATAAAAAGCTCTCGCCAACTTGAAGCTGAGGCACAAATGAAGACAATGAAGCCTTTCTGTAATCAGTAATGACATTGCTGGGATCTCTGGGGCTCAACTGCTACTATCACCTCACCTCTAAGAACTAAGATCCTCAGAGGAGGACATAAACAAAGGAGTCAGGCCTTTTCTGCATCATTTCCACATCCCTCCCCACACCTAGCACCGGGCCTCAAAAATAAATGGTCACTGACTAGAATTCACTGAATTCTGCTGAAAATTTCAAAACACAAGCCCAATAGAGATTTTTTTTAACTTGATGAGATTTTAAGTAAAGACAAAGTATCACACACTTGTATACATCAAATGCTTTCCATAATTCATTAATCAAATATTTACTAACAGCTAAATAACAATTTCTTTGTTTCAGTATGAAGTACTGAACCACAAACTGAACATAGAGCATATTTTAATACCCTTTATGAGTTACTCTTTTTATTCCTGTGATTCTCTTATAATTTCCTTCCTTGCAAAATGAAGGGAACATATCACCTATCTTACAGACTTATTAGAAGGATTAAATGAATGTTACTATAAATGCTTTGGAAACTGTAAAGATATTATTTTGCTTTTTATTCTAAAAGCATCTATAATTTTATCATTTTATTCATAACTGGTTCCAACTACTCTCTATACCAATTTCAACAGAATTTCCTGCAGTGGCAGAAAAGTTCTGCGTCTGCCTATTACTATAGCCACTTGCCATAACTGATATTTAGCACTTAAAATGTGGCTAGTGAGGAATAGAAGTTGAATTTTTTATTTTAAAATTTAAATAGCCCATGTGGTCAGTGACTACCATAGTGGACATCACAACTCTGTAGCTTCAGAAACATATAATCACTTCATCATTAAAGCAAAAATTTTCAGAGATAGATTTGGTTTTTTCACAGTTTTCACTCTTTAATATGGAGCAGTAGTACATAAAAAAGACAATAACTTAGGAAAGCAAAACCCCACTTAAAACAGTTTATTTGGCAAATGGGGTCTTTAAAAACAAACCAACAAAACTTCTTTTTTGATGTAGCTAACTTGGCAGCTGAGGTCTCCAAAAAATGGAATAGACCAAAGACTAGCACATACTAGGTGCTTTGCAAATAAGTATTAATGAAAGGACAACTGAGAGACTGCCTTTTTGTGTACACCTCAGTATGCCTAAATTAGATGTTGACCTCACCTTCCAACATCACCAACAGACACAACCTTAACTTAAAATGTGTCACTTGGGACAGCAAAGAACAACGCAAGGACTCTTTCTTCAAGCAACTTGGAGGAAAGACACAAGAACAAAGTTAACCAGTAGAAATTAACAGTCCAATACAATAGAAAAACCACCATGGGGAGTTTATCATTACAAGCAAAGACATGCGAAGGAGAGATGACTGCCAGCCAGAGAAAGTCACACACACAAGAAAGGATTTGACTAGGTCTTGGAAGACTGCAAAGATTTAAATGTAGAGTGTAGGGAGGTCTCAGAGAACAGGGAGTAGAGACTAGTTTGCTGATGGCGAAGGTTCGGAAGGGCAGTAATTAGGGTCTCATTGTAAAGGGCATTACAGGGTAGTCAGGCTAGGAGTTTGAAGCGATCCTGCAGGGCAAACAATGGGGAATCACTGCAGGTTAGAGAAGGACAAATAAGGTTATAAACAAAGTATTTACTTATTCATTCACCCAAAGCAGGCATCTGGTGCTTAATATATGTCCAACACGCTGCTAGGTGAAGAGTTACAATGATGGCTGTGACACAGTTCCAACCTGGGAAGAACTCACAACATAGCCAGGAACACAGACACAGAAAGAACTCAAACACAATGTGACACATGCTCATAGCAGAGTTACATGTCAAGTGCTAAGAAGCACAGGTAGGAAGTTTTTATCTACAGAGAAGGGCCAAGGAAGCCTTTGTTAAGGAAGAGTCACTGAATTAGACCTTGAAGGAAAAAAACCATGGGATCAAAAAGCATACTAAGGGGGCCAATTAAAAAATGGGTAGAGGACCTGAACAGACGCTTCTCCAAAGAAGACATTCAGATGGCCAACAGGCACATGAAAAGATGCTCCACATCACTAATCATCAGAGAAATGCAAATTAAAACCATGATATCACCTCACAGCAGTCAGGATGGCCACCATCCAAAAGACAAACAACAACAAATGTTGGGAGGATGTGGAGAAAAGGGAACCCTCCTACACTGCTGGTGGGAACGTAAACTAGTTCAACCATTGTGGAAAGCAGTATGGAGGTTCCTCAAAAAGCTAAAAATAGAAATACCATTTGACCCAGGAATCCCACTCCTAGGAATTTACTCTAAGAATGCAGCAGCCCAGTTTGAAAAAGACATATGCACCTCTATGTTTATCCCAGCACTATTTACAATAGCCAAGAAATGGAAGCAACCTAAGTGTCCATCAGTAGATGAATGGATAAAGAAGATGTGGTACATATACACAATGGAATATTATTCAGCCATAAGAAGAAAGCAAATCCTACCATTTGCAACAACATGGATGGAGCTAGAGGGTATTATGCTCAGTGAAATAAGCCAGGCCGAGAAAGACAAATATCAAATGATTTCACTCATGTGTGAACAAATTAAAAACTGAAGGATCAAAACAGCAGCAGACTCACAGAACCCAAGAATGGATTAACAGTTACCAAAGGGAAATGAACTGGGGAGGATGGGTGGAAAGGGAGGGATAAGGGGGAAAAAGGATCTTTACGATTAGCATGTATAATGTTGGGGGCGGGGGAGGACACGGGGAAGGCAATATAGCACAGAGAAGACAAGTAGTGACTCCATAGCATCTTACTATGCTGATGGTCAGTGACTAATGGGGTATGTGGTGGGGACTTGATAATGGGGGGAGTCTAGTAACTATAATGTTGTTCCTGTAATTGTACATTAATGATAGTAAAAAAAGAAGAAAAAAGCATACTAAGGGCATACTAGTTACCTACAGAAAAGCCTTCAGGAAATATACAAATTGTTAGGAAAATCATACTTCCCTGAAATTAAAGACGTGCTGAAGTTATGTCATTCAAATATAGTGAAAGGATCAAATCCTTAAAAGCACAGTGTTAAAGAAGAATGTTAGTTACTATACAAGCTATATTTTAGGATTGATTGTAGTAATCAATTGTCTTCTCAACTATGATTTCAGAAGACTATGAATGCTAAAAGTATTGATAAAATATCAGAATAAAAATAAGCAATACAGAATAAGATATAAAACTAACTAAATGATCTGGTGGTATTTTAAAGTATGAGAAGAAACACACTGAATATTCAATGTAGAGAGGACATTTAAAAAAATCAGATTATCAATAGTGAAGGCCAGACACAATTTCAGTATTTTTCTCTGGCAGAAATTGTATACAATTATGCAAAAAGCAGGTGGAAAATGAGAGAACTGTGCTTTAGAAAATGTCTTCTCTTCTAGAAAAGAAAGGAAGAGTCCTTGTCTTTAAAAGTATCAGGTATGTTTGTTGGCTTCCACAAACATACTGGATCAATTCCAATCACATACAAGGATACGTCATCACTTTACATCCCCAGTTTGCCTGTTAGCACGGTACACAGTAAACATTTTTTGCAAGAATATTATCCATGGTTGTTTACATCATATGAATGTGAAATTCTGATAGAGCTAACATTAACAATTACATTTTAAAATGCAGTATTACTGAAATTTAAATATGCCTGCTGTCCAAAACAAAATGAAAGGTAAAAGAGACAAGCAAATAGTGAAGTTAAGCTACAAAGCAACTCCATGATTTCCACTTAAAATCAATGATGGGGTTTTGTTAAAAATAAGGTAAATTCACAGGAGGTTGTATTTGTAAAACAGAAACAAAAGATAAAATTTTCTAGACAAGTTTTTGCAACTTAACAGAGCTATACATCTAACTTTAAATTACCAAGGCCTCATGTAATTCAGTGTATATTATAAAAAGAAAGCTTTAAAAATTATAATTTTAACCCAGTAGTTGCATTTCTGGGCATGTCCCCCAGAGAAATGTAAACTTATTATAACAAAAATCTGTACACAGACATTTATAGCAGTTCTATTTGTAAGTGGAAAATTACTATAAATTGAAAATAACCCAGATGTCATTCTACAGGTGAATGGTTTAAACAAACTGTGGTATATCCCTATTAATGTATTACCAGTCAGCAATTAAACAGAAGAGAATATTGACACATGTTTAACAACCAGGATTAATCTCTAAAGATTTATACTGAGTGAAAAAAAAGAAAAATCCAAAATTACATACTATGATTCCATTTACATAACATTCTTAAAACAACAAAATTATAGAAAGGGGAGGACAATTAGTGGGTCCTAGGGATTAAGGAGGGGGTAAGGGTGGGAGAGGAGTGGGGGTGTGGCTGTAAAAGAGCACCATGAAGGATGCCTGCAGTGATGGAAATGTTCTGTATCTTGATCATATCAGTATCAATATCCTGGTGGTGATACTGTAGTTCTGCAAGATGTCACCAATGGCGGAAGCCAGATAAAGGGCACTAGATCTCTGTATTATTTATTTGTTAAAACTGCATGTGAATTCATAAATATCTCACAATTAAAAGTTTATAATTTTTTAAAAGTATGATTCGTTCAAATTTGATCACAGTGATGATGTGAGGTTGGGGGAGGGACCACCAAAATGTTTAAGAGGATTTCTAGCTACACTGTGAAAGCAAAGAAAGGTTTGCTGCCCCATCAGGTCAAAACAAGCCATGAAAATTTCCTGGTTTGTTACTTTTAATGTTTACATAATTTTATAGTACTAACTATACTTGTATCGTACATTTTAGTAACATTTTTCCTTTGAAAAACATCATGTGCTTAAGTTACATTTACTTTTGAATTCAGTTCATCAACTGAGAATACAAAAGGTATGACTAATTCACAAAGAGCAAGGACACAAAAAGTTTCCTCAATGTCATACTGCCCACGCCTGACCAAGCTGGTCTTGGTGCTTGATGACTGCATATAAATAGTTTGAGAAAGAGCACTATGTAAACTCCTCTCACCATAGTTATAATCCAGGCAGTAAAGGTTAAAAAGGAATAGGCATCAATTTGTTTAAAATATTCTAATGAATGTTTTTAGTAAGGAACTTGATATGAATTACTTATCTAGCAAGTTGTATTACAAAGGTAATTTTTTAAATAAGGCAAAAGCAATTTTTCCATGGAAAAATGCATGATAAATAGTTATGAGGGTCTAAAACCAAAGTGTTTACAAAAGGAAACGGCTGGTATGAGTCAGAGAGAAGTTTATCCAAAAGTAGTAGGTGAAGGTAATCCAAGATTAGAATTCAAAACTCATTCATTCACTTACGGTATCTAGGAAGACGAGGGGCCAAGGATAAGTTATACAAGACAAAGTCCTTGCTATCGAGTAGCTCAGGGAAGGAGGATCATAGCAACACAGAACCAATATACTCCAGATACCTCTTAGGATAGTGGCTTATGGATTTGTTTCTATGGAAAATTGTTTTCAGAGCTCCAAGCAAGTCATTCACAAACAATATTCTGGAAGACTGACACCTTCCAATATATTGTCCAAAAGATTTCAGACTGATATATATTTTTCATCTGCCAACAGTCTGAGTTACATATTTAACAGCTGAGTTTTTATCACAGGTCTCAAAAAGATAGCAGCTCTTGTGCAAGTCCAGTTGGGTTTTCTGATTTCTTTTTCTGTGCTTCTTAAACACTGACTGTGATGCTTATTCAGTCATTGACAAATTGACAATAAATGGAAAATTCCCACCAGTGCATCAGTCTGCAACTCAAGGTAAGATTCAATGAGACAATTTATTCTAGCAGATGTCACAAGAGAGTTTCAAAACATTTTTCTGTTTATTCATAACAATGGAAGGGAATATTTTCAATAATAGTTAGGTTTGGATTTATAAAGGCACATAAATTTCACAAAGAATAGAGAAAAACACAAAATACAATACACCAAAGTACTGCTGTATGGAAATGAAAATAAGAACCTACTTAAAATGGTAAAATCTTGAGGCATAAATTACGGTTCTTCATAAATAATTCATTCTCATGGTGATCAGTTATTTTACTTAGGCTATGTGATAAAGTATTCCAAGAACTATAACCAAAACAATCAAGTTCATGATTAAAACCTTTTCTGAAATCACTATCTCATTATCGGTAGGGAGCATTTTGCAGATGCAGGTTTTCTCCAAAAGAAGCCACTGACAGTAGCAAACACAACAGCTATCTACCTAGATTCTGGTAATGGATCAAGTGATGCACACTTAAAAAGGTTCAACTAAAACCTAGTTAATACAAAGTAATTTTACAGCTCATCCTTAACACTTACAGAACAATTTTGCATGTTTATTTATATACCAGTTTTCTAGGACAATTTTTTTCCAGTTCATGTGTCTTATCTTTCTCAACTAGATTGTAAAATTAATCATAGATTCCTCAAAGATGGAGACTCTCAATAGAGAACCCAACACGGACTGTAAAACTCCCTGGGGGGAATTGTTTTTGGCCATGAGGCAGAGCACAGAGTCTGATACAGAGCAGGAGACTAATTAATGTTGACTGAATGGAACTAATATGAATCGTTTTAAAGAGGAGGTATCCAAAATGTAACACAATACTGACAAACATTAGGACTCCAGTAAATTAGCCCTAACTGGGCTCAGTTCCCTCACTTGGACCCCTGGTGAGTACTCAGGAATAAGAAGTTACTTCTAACTAGATTAGTCATTCTTTCCCATTCAGTCCAGGGAACAGGTGTCAGAAAATATGATGCCCTTCACTGCAAAGTGGTTGTTACTGGTCTCCATTTTACAAATGAGTGTCATAATTCTTGTGAAGGTATGGAAACTGCAGAGCCTGTTCAAGTGTTTACTTTGATCATGTCACAGAGAATTCATTTAATATTGCATATATAAGTAGTATAATTGATTCTTTTTTTATTTGAAAATAATGTATTTATTGCATTAGCAAAAGGAAATGGCCAGTCTCAATGTTTTAAAACTACTACTTATGGATGTATGCATATGTAAATTCTATACAGATTGTTTCTTCCACTGTGTGGGGGACAGCAGGATCTAGGAGAAACTCATTTCACTGGATATTTTAACTGCTTTTTTTTTAAAGCCACAAATCCAAGTAAAATATCATCCTTTTGAAATCCACCACAATTTCTGATCACTGGTAGGTTGTCTATATAGAAATATTAAATAAAAAGTACCTATATTCTATAATGAGATATTGATCAGTAAGCTCCTAGGAATATAAAGTATTCATGGAAAAGCAACATGCTTTCAGAAGAACAAACTCCATCTCAGTTAATTTCTTTGAGGACAAATCAAAACAAAGAAAATGATACATGGGTCTTTCTCATTTTAACAAGACTAGTCTGCTCTACCCACTACCTAGATTCCCCTTCTGTTTCTACTCAACGCCTCGAAAATTTAGTCTCAATCTGGGGTTAAGCCTCAAATGTTCACAGCAGACTGGCTATTAACAAAATGAATCTAAGCTGGCAGGCACTAACTCAGTCAGTATGGAGGCAAATGTTTATCAGGCTACAATACTCAGTTTTAGGAGCTAAGTAATTCAAATATACACCTTCAATTTTCTCCCTCATCCCAGAGGGTAAATTGTAATAAATGCTTGAGAAGACAGTCGCATTCTGGCTGACAAAAAAAAAAAATGTAATAGAATGAGAATGCTTCAAGTTCTAAAAGTACTAGAATGACTCCATAGTGCATCTAGTCCAACTCCCTCATTTTATAGATGAGAAGAACTGGAACCCAGTGGAGTTAAATGACTTGCTCATGGGACACCCTCCTGCTTAGCAGCATAGCCAGCATAGCCAGGGCTAGAACTAGAAACACTCTATATCCACTAAACCACTGTCTGTTGGGTTACATCAGGTGTCTTCCAAACTTTTGGTCTTCACTTTGACAGTTTCCTGCCAATTTCAAGTGTGATTAATTTGGGACAGAAAAGGCAACTTAAGGATTTAATTTACAAGCTGCATTTTGTCCATAAATTATTAATACTTTCTTCATGCATTGACTAGCAAAGACATGGTATAAAAAACATCTACTACTTGGAATTACTAGTGCAACAGTTATACACATATTTAGGCATGCTTCACATTTTGTGTTTCTACTCTGGCTCCTGCAATGTAGAAGTTTTTATTTTTTAAACATAACAGTTTATTAAGATGTGTTTACCCAAACCTCCTACACATGATGGTTAGTGGTATTTACATGCCTCTAAGTAGTGTCTACCTCAAGAAGCTATAACTTGCTTGTTTTAAACAGGCCTTTATTTATTTTTCCAGATTCTCTTTCTTACAGGCAATTTCTTGAATACTACCAAGCTCATAATAATAATGCTTCCTTAGTAGTTTATTTCTTCCCTGGAAAATCCTGTTTAGACTTATAATCATATTAACTAAGATCACAGAAAGCAAGCCAATTACTTGCCTTGCATATAGTAGATGCTACAGAAAGCATCACTAAGTACCACAAAGTAAGAATAAAAATAGTAGCTTAAATTTATTAAGTGCTGGCCTGGAGCCAGACCGTTACAAAAATTAAGTCATGTAGTCCTCAAAACAACCACACTAGGTGTATACACCAATCACTCTGTTTTGCAGATGAGCAAAATGATATCCAGAGATTATAACATACCAAGTTACACACCTACAAACAGAAGTGACAGAACTGAACTATGACAGCCTTGGTGCTGACCATGACCCTTTATTACCTTAATGACATTTTTTCAGGGGCTTCCCTCAGTGTGAAGTTGAAATGCCAACTACTTTCCCTGGCCTAAAACTACATGATTAATCTTGGATGGGGAGCTGAGGTAGACAGCTAAGACCCTGAAAACATTATATACTTTAATCCCATCTCCTCACATCCCAAAATGATACTGTTTAGAGCAATTTTTTTTTAAATAGATGAACATGAAGGAGATTCAAAAGTCTCAAAGGGAACTTAACTTCCCTGTTACTATGATTTGGGTAGGAGAGGGACCAGGATTGATCATTTACGTGAATGCTGGGGAAACCTTTTTTTCTTAAAAAAAAAAAAAAGGCAGCGAGGATTTTGGGAACCTTGAGCTGCAGTGTAAGAATCCAAACCGTGCACCTTGAAAAAGAGAAAGCTATCACCCAGATGCCAAATGGCTTGTTGGGGTCATAAAGCTTAGTGGCTGATCTCCTCATTTCTGACTTGCAGTACTTTCATCTCCCTCTCATTGTTTGCAGTTTAAGAGAGAGCTTACAGTAGACCAGAATTTCAGACACCACCTACCCATTATTTTAAAAATCTATATGTAAATGGATTGTGGATATCTATGAAAAACTGTATTCCAACTTCCAGGCCAGGCTCCCAAAGCCTGCCCAGTACTTTGAAAGCCCCCTCTTCAGTTACACGTTTCACCTAACTTTCATACATGAAATCATTTTTATGACAAAACCCAACATTCACCCTAAATTCAACCTGGAATGCTAGGAATCAACTTCTATATTGTATGAAGGTGGCCCCTGAAAAGGGGTTTTCTCTGCCTCTCTAAGCAGGCAGATGCACGAGTGTGTGTGGGTGTGGGTGTTTGCGGGACAGAAGGCAGGAGAGAGGATCCAGATTAGGGAAAAGCAGGATAAGCACCTTGGATATTTTCAACTCACTAAATTTTTTAATACAGACAATAACTGTAGAAGTCAAACATGTCTTGGCTGTTGAAGAGAGGGTTACTGGTTCCTGTGACCCTTCCCTCCCCACCCTTCATTTGTGAGTTCTGGACTTTGTGAGAGCTACATGATATAGTATCTGCCTAAAGGGACTGGCACCTACCCAATCAGCAGGCATTATTCAGTTCAAGAAAAATGCTTCATGACTTAAAAATAATTCAGACACTTCCATATTTTAATTTATACATATTATCATATTAAAAATTTACAATCTGATCGAATGACATTTGATCATCTGCAGGGTATCATTATGTATGAACATAATAAACTATAATATTATCATGACTATGAATAATAAAGTGATCAGCAATGTAGCCAACATTTGTTAGTGTATCAAATAAAAGTAGATCTAAATTATAAAAAGAGAAAACAACTTAGACCAATGACAAATGGAATGTCTGCAGTATTCTAAGTTGACTTGAAGAGTACCATCATGTAATATCCCCAATTTAGTTATGGAAACATAGCCCCCAAAAGATGAAGATAATTCCGGAGTCATTAAAATGACAATGTGAGCAACATCTGAATGTTATATAACTTCCCAACTGAAACAAGCACATCAATTATTGCTCTTTGTGACTTAGGGTCTCATCCCCTTAGCCTAAAACAGGCCTGTTTTTTCTTACTGCTAGGCATCAAATTGACCTGCAGATTGCTATCATCACTTACTGGCAGTAGATGAAGCCTTATATCCAGGTAGGCTTAAAGTTTTACTACTCACCGCACCCCCTTCCCCCCCACTGCCCCTGGGTCCCCCAGCCTCCACCATAGCTATCTGTAGTTACAGTTTGGGCATGAAATAGTTACGTAATGTTCCATACATATCCAGTCCACTGGTGTTATGTATTAGATTTTTCTTCCCCCTTCAGCGCAGGAAAGACACTACAAAACCACTTAACACATTTAAGGAGTAATTATCTCCCAGTACACTGAAGGCGTGAAGGCAACTTCCCAAAGTGCCATACAATTCCATGGATGTTTATGCCCTAAAATAACCTTTACTTCATCTTCCAGTTCAGAATGAAGGTATGATGTCTATTTTACAATTAAACAAATTAGGGATTTACCTACTGAGTGAATTAGAAAAATCTAGATTATAGAGCACTCTCAAAATACTTTAATATTTCAAAGCAGTAAGGTGAGGGACTGGACTTATCAAATGACGGGCATCACTGAGGGTATGAAAATTCTCTATTTAAATCAACAAGGAAATAATTCAGTTTTAAAATTGGCAATAACCGGATTTTTAAAAAGTCAGTGAATTTTAAAATTTTCAAGGTATTTTCCCAATTAGTATAGAAAAGATGGAAAATTACAATTCTGATTTCATACAGACTTAATCCAAATACTCAAGGTCATACAATTGCAGAAGCTTTTTAAAACTGAGATTGGTAGTAGTTTCTTTAAATTTGAATTATATCAGAACTAGATTTGGTTGAAGCTTATAAATGCAGTAATAACATTTTTGGGGGGATGAATGCCAGCTGCTACTTTTTGCTTACATTCTCTTTTGCTTTCCATCACTACGTGGCTCTATCTCCCCTCAAAAACAGGATAGGAAAGAATAAAGATACCTGGACACTTAGTTCCTGACTTGAGAATCTTCAGTATAACATATAAAACATAAAATGCAGAACCTTCTCCTTACATAATGGGGGTTGGAGAGAGAGCATACTTTGGTCAAAACAGTTTATGGTATTTTTGACTGTGAACGATTACCAGTTTTAAAACTTTCTCTCTTCAAATATATGTAACAAATAGATTTCTAGCTGAAAGCCTACCTTTACTTAAAGCAGGTAAAACTATTTGCATACCCAATCATGTATATACATTTTCTATATACTTGAAAGGGTTATTTCAATTTCTAATGTAGCAGAGAAACAAGATTTTTTTGCTTTCTAATTTTCACATCAAATCAAATAAGCAAGTGTTAAGCTCTGCTGATATGATATTGTTACATAATAAGTTTCCTCCTGGCATCTACAAACATTTCCCAATAACCTACACAGTGTTAGTAACTTTAATTTACAGTTAAATCTCTAAATTAGAAGGCCCATTGATTATGGATACAGGTGAAAAACGATGTAGCAGCCAAAAGACAACCTTTCCCAATGCAAAGCTTTTTCTTTTCTTTCCTTTCCTTTTCCATTTTTCGTTTCTGTTGAGTCCTTAGCTAAAAGGCTCTCATCTTACACTCTTCAATGCCTTTATCCACACAAAGTAGGTGCTGGGAGACAGCTGGACATCAACTCTCTTCCTGAATCTGATACAAAATAACCAACTGTACAGAGGCTTATAGTATATTCAACCTCCAAAGAAAACTGTGTCAAATAAAAGCATACATACTATGCTTTTCAACATCGAGAAACACTTATTTTGGACACCAGTTGTTCACATTTGTGTGTTACCATTTTCAGTAACTGTTTCACAGGCACCAGAAACGAAGATACTTCTACAGCAATATACTGCATTCAAAAAATGAAGCAGTTTTCTACTTTCCTTTTTAAAAAAGAAGAATCTAAGTCCAATTCTAGAAAAGCACTTTCTGTCTAAAATGTGCTTTTCTGGATTAAGGAAAATAAAATTTGACCCAAAATTTGTATCAGTCATTACTGATTTTATACATAACTACTATTCTTTAAAAGTTGTAGGACTGTATTTTTTTCAAACTCAGTAACAAAAAGAGAAAGAACTGAGACCTCAACTAATAAATTGCATCTTGAAATATACATGATTTGTGTTGTCCCTGTTACTTCCATTGGTAACTGGCACGCCCCGAATTTAACTGTACCAGACAGTTCTATCTGCCCCATCGCTGACCAAACACTGCTTCTCTGTTTCTATTCATTATTATAAGAGGTCTAAACACAGCCCAGCATGACAAGCAAAAATTACAATTCTTATGACAGCAAAGTGATGCATTCAAGTTCTCTCTTGCAGTACATCCCCATCCAAACATGAGAATTAACAGACATTTTTGAAGAGCTAAAATACGTTGGCTGCAAGCTCATTACACTAAGAACCTTCGACACCCTTTCCTGCAGGTTTTCAGACAACCCTCGTCAAAACCAGGCACTATTAAAACCTTGCAAACCAAACTTGCCAAGAACCTTGTACAACGATCAATAACCTTGGCTACACGGCCCTCGGCTGCAAATTCACGGTCCCGGAGACCAATGCAGCAAAGCCCAGTAGAAAAGCTAGTTAAAGCCCAACAGAACTGCCGCGCTTCCCCTCAGCCGCCCTCTCTGCCGCATGGAGAGAGGCAAGGGGAGGAGAGGAGTGGAGGGAGGCTCACCCAGCTCCGAAGATGCTCCGGTGACCTCTGGCTGCTGGGAGAGAACTGGGCCGGGTAGGCGCTAGTGCAGCAGCGGCCGGTGGGGTGGACTATGCCCCTGGTGCATTCCTCGAATTCCTGCACAATCTGTCGCCAGCCGAGGAGCCCGCGGCGCGCGTCCCCCCCGGACAGGCACACCTGCCTATTGCTGCGCCCCAAGCTGCCGCGGCCGCCACGGCGCCTCCACTGCCAGCGCTCGCTGTTTGTCGCACTCAGCCAACACGCAGCCAAATCCCGGCCCCGCCGCTCATCCCCTTGCTTCCCCGAGTAAGGGGGAAAAGGGAGAGGGCCGGGAAGCCCCAGCGACTGGGAGGGACACCCGATCCGTCGGAGGGTGCCGCAGCCCCGCTTCAACTCCTGGCAGGGAAAGAAGGAAGCGGCGGCGCAGGAGGGCAGCCGGGGAAGCTCGGGGCTCGGGAACCAGGAGGGGTGGAGCGTGAGGATACGCTGCGAGGAGAAAGGGGCGCACTGGACAGAGGAGGGTGGGCAGGACCATCAGGAGCGCGGGACTCAGCGGGCAAACGCGAGACCCTGCAGGCAACAGGGGCATGGGAGAAAGGGGTTGGGGCCGGAACGCAGGACCGGGGCTGGAGGGGCGGAAGGCGGCCCCGAGGGCTGGGAAGGCGGGCGCCCCAGGTTGTTGGGGGCGCGGGGCGGCTTGCCAGGAGGGCAGGAACTGAGAAGCCTCCCGGCAGACGTCCAGAAGGGCTCCGCATGGCGCTCAAGTTCGGGGCTGGGGCTCTGGACCCGAAAAAGGCCCACGTGGGGAGGGTCGTGTACGGCGCGGCGGGAGACCGGGGAGAGTAATCGCCGGGAAAAGCAAATGGAGGGTGAAACTTGCGAGCCTGCCGGGGGGAGGGGAGCAGGCGAGTGCGGGCAGGAACACGAGGCGGGGCAGGAAAGCCGAGGCGGCCGCGAGGCGGTGGGGACTGAGTAACGGGAGGGAGGCGCTGGCTCCTCCGGCGTCCCTCGCCGGCGGGTCCCGACTGGGGCGCAAGGGGACGAAGGCCTGGGGTCTCGTGGGCAGGAGTCTCCGCGCCCTCCCGCGAGCCCACACACTTACCTTCCAGGTTAGGCAGCGGCTGTCGTCGCTCCGTAGATCAGGGACACCGGCGCGGAGGGGTCGCCGCTGCGGCACCCGAAAAAATTTAAAAAGTGCCTCGGCGAAGCGGCTGCCTGCCCCTCCCTCCCCCACCCGCCCCCTCCCCCGACGCGGCTCTTCCACCACCCCCGGCGGCGGCGGTGGCCAACTTGCCCCTCTACCCAGTGCCCATGGTGCCCCCTCCGCGGCCGGCGTCGTCGAGGACTCAGCACCGGAGCCCCCTCTACTGCCCAGAGGCCGCCGCCGCCGCCGCCCGCCCAGCAGCCAGCCCGCCTGCCCGGCCAGCCCAGGGCTCCCGGGAACGTCAGCACGCCGCCGTCTCCGGACCTGCTCCTCGCCAAAGCCATTGGTCGGAAGGAGCAGGCTGGGCCTCCCATTGGCCCGGCCCTCATATTGAACAGGCCAATGGGAACAGCGATATCAGGTCGCCATAGAGACCGATGCTGTTAAGACCGAGAGGGCCTGAAGAAGGTGCGGAGTGAGGATGAAGGTATCTCTGGCTTTGGGCGCTGGAGGGGTTTGGGGAAAGAAGTACGGGGATGCTTCAGAGCGCTGGCTGAAATCTGGGGCAGCTTTTGCCTTGTTTTCGTGTTAACCCCAGCTGTGCAGGGTGGGGTTTATCCCTAACATCAAAGGCAAGATCAGCTGAGTCCCCACATGAATCCCTGAACGCCTAGGAGTGGGCGTTCCACTTTTCCTGCTTCTAGGAAGCCCCTGAGGCTATGCCCTTTGACCTTTGACGTGTATGCCTCTACTGCTTCTCCAGGTGAGTTTACGCCCCATCCTTTAATTTTGCTGCTTCTTCCCGACGTCACTGATCCACCTGAATTCTACTTGTTCTTCACAACCACACCCCCTTCCCTGGAGTGGATCTTGCCTCACTATTTTGTATCTGAAAGTTACAGCCTTATGGAGAGGAGGCTCAGGGATTTCCTTTGGATGATATTTTGATAAGGAAACAGGCTGAGGTATAGTATAATGGATGTCATTTGGTCAAAACAAGATTATGTGCTCCCTGCTACCCATAGAAAACCTCTAATCTCGTCATTGAATGATATTAAATATCCACCTGTGTGTGCATTACGCACCATGAGCCTGACAGGTGCATGCTCTTGTCCCTAAGAGTTTACAGGCGGGGAAAACAGCTGATGGAGTCAGTCCTTCATACCTTCTCATTTCACAAGAGAGTAAAGGAAATAGATTACAGCTGATGGATTTTGTCTTGGCATTTTCTAGTTTATCTCTAAAAATAATGAGGAAATGACTGAGGCATGGAATCGGTACACACAAAAATCTTGAGCTTTAATAACAAGTACCTTGCTTTCATTTAAAGGCACTTTGTATGCTTCATAAAATACCAATTGTTTTTTGTAAGTAAAGTTCATATTTACTTACTGGCTATCAGTGGAACTTAATAAAAATATTAGGTTTTTAAGCATTATATTACTCTGTAGCCACTGATATATGAGGTTCCTACTTTTGGTGATTCTGCCATTTTTATACTAATCCCTTTAGTAAGAAGACAATGTTTATGTTACTGCCCTTCAAGTTGGAGGGAACATATTGTGTGAAAGGCTGATACGATTTTGGAAATCACAAATATTTTGAGAGAAACAGATTAATGTGTGTGCAAGCTACATATGTCTAACTACTGTCCTGAATTTTAAGTTAGGTAATATGCTTTGCAGTTGGTTTTTACTGTAATTGCAGATTACAAAAATAGATGAGATTTATTAAATGGTCCCTTGATTAGCAAACATCTCTCATATTTTGTAGTAAAATTTGAACTTCGTTGACAATCCCATGCAGGGTTCAACTGTGGAACAAAACAGCTGAACATGTGTGTTCCCCCTAAATATTTCCAGAGTTGGGAAGTAAACGGGCCATGGAGTGCCATCTCATGACTTGCCGTCATAGAAATTAGCTCATAATGCTTTTGATTTCTGGCTTTTGTGTGTATGTGTGTGTTTGTAGAATAGAAAAAGTAAAACACAAATTTTTATAAGTAAGACTCATTTTTAAGGTATTAGGAAGATACCAATGATTTGGTTTTCAAAAATTTTAATACTGAATGAGTGGAAGATGGGTCTAGTGGGAAGAAAAACATTGCTATTTCCTTTTTTCTTGCCTCCAGCATAAAAAGAAGAAAAGAACTATTTTTTTGTATGAAATATTTTCCTTTTGTGTTTTTCTTGAGTCATGTTTGATGAGTATTTTGATATTGTTATTTCATGTTTGTAATGGTTAAAATATTACAAAAGTCCACGGTGAATATAGTCCCCTAAAATGTTGTCATTCAACATCTTATTATTGTAATTCTTCTACTCAGTTGAAAGGTTTCTTTTGAACTTCCTCCTGTACTACCAAGCATTGTGGATAAGGTTATGAAATCACTTTGTTCCACTAAAAGTTTATGCTATCCAGACATCTCTGGACCCTCACTGATTCTCTAAATTCCTTTCCTCATCAGGAAGGTGATTATCCAGGACATTTATCCAGGGATATTATCCAGGGCACTTCTCCCAAACCAGCCCTATATATCTGCTTTCCACCAGCCTCCACTATACTTGGTCTTCTTCCAGTTCTGCATATGATTTTGCACCACACTTGATTGAGGCATCCACCTCAGTCCACCATCTACTTAACTTTCCTAAATCTTAGTCTTCATTTTTACACTTCATCACTTCCTTTAGTTCTGCCTGAGAAAGGGTGCCACCCTTCTATTCTAAGATCATTCTACACTTGGGCTTCTAAATGTGGGCTGGGCCATCATCCCTCCTCAGGATTTGCCTCTGTTGATTATAATTTTTCTCTTAGACCATGTGTTACATCCTCTCCTCCAAAATTTTTTTCCTACACCTTACAAATATCTGACCTATTGTAAAACCACCTTACTTATAGCTCACCTCCATCTCCATCAGTTGACTGTTCTTTTCACCAAAAAACAGTCTGAAGGGAATTTCTTGAAACTTCCATTTTTACACCACTATTTCTGGCCCTTGAATACAACTGAAATGATTCTGAAGATTGAGCTCTTTTTCCTCAAAATGTTAACTCATTTTGCCAATACAGTTCTCTCTTACAAAAGTGCCCTTTACTTACTAATTGCAATGCCTCAATTCCAGATTTCCAGTGAAGGGTGAAATTGTCTCTCACCCTGAGGGTCCATAGGAATGCAAATGACCTATTTGAGAAGAAGAAGCATTTAAGCTGCTAACCAGATCCCCTTGGTGGTTATAATTGCTAGGAAGGAGAGGTGAAAGAGGGACCTCTACTCTGGCTAACAGACATTTAGGACAGGGTTAGAAAGACTGAAGAGGTTTGGTGAACACCAACCTCGAGAAGAAAAGTAAACAGCAGAAAGGGAACTTTTCAATTACCATCTCAGAGAGAAGTCAACATGAACCTTTCATGATTATTCAAATTTGTAACTTTCCAATGTTTGTTATTTTTATATTCGCCCATAATGTTTAGTAACAAGTTCCTGAAAAAGAACAGCAGAGGGCAACCAGGAAAACAGGTGAGCAGGAACGGTCCCTTTTTTTGTTCTTCCATGCCTATGGAGAAGGTGGGACAGTGCAGATAGAACTCCAAAAGTTCACTAATTGTGTTTTTGTATTTGTCTTTTAAAAAATGATGAAACAGAGGCAGATGGCAAATAAGGGAAAGAAAGCAGTGGAATAAACTAGTCCTGCGAAGGATTGCTAGAACTTCATAATAGTTCTGATTAGGCTTTCAGGATTGACTGTGTCCCATCTCCAGACTGTTCTCTGAATATGCAAATTTTCCTCTGCTCTTAGAGGCCCAGTGCAGACTCACCTGTGCAGACTTTTCTGAAAATTTCCTCCCCTTACCCTCCCTGAAAAGCGTAGTTTTCTGCCTTAGTATTTTATTGTGGCATTTAACGCTGTACATGGTGGTGTAGTTATTTGTGTATGAGCCTTCTCTCTCAGAAGATAGGATTCACGTGAAATCATGTCTATATCCTCCACAGTGCCTTGGAATACTGAAGTGCCTCTCACACTAAGAAAAGTCAACATTCAATCATCCTTTTTTTTTTCTTAGTCCTTCGAAGAATTAGACTTAAAGCAATGAAAAGTTGGAATCAGTAATGTTGGGAGCTAGTTAGGAAGAGATGGGATTAGAGGGTCAATGTGCAAAAGTGATGTAACATATGGCAGAGCAGAGTATAGGTTTGTGCAATGTAGCCTCCTAAGAGAGAAAAGCCTCAGATCTTAATGACACCAGGACTGATGTCTACCCTTCTATGACGGTGAGACCTGTGTGAGAAGGGCTAGCTGCATGTGCTTAGGCATGAAGTTATATTCAGAGCTAAGGCTATAAAATTATATATATTGAAGAAATCAGTTAAAACTCAGCTTTGTTAAGCAAGTTAAATAAGAGTTATCTACATTTTTTTTCCATCTGAAGTATCCAGGTTGCTCTGGTTTCTAGAACTCAGTGGAATCATGAGAATTTAACTTTATAAAAGCAGAAAGGCATCAGACATCTGGTAAGTGTAATAGACACACTTCCAAAATACCTAAATCCACAGCCCTTGAAGTAAAAACCCTGCATACCTCATGACCATGTATGTGGCTGTGGTATCAATTCCACTGGGAACTTGATTCGAATGTAGCCAGTCCCCTGGAAGACCATTGACCATAACCTGTAGCAGTGCCAATCAGATTCTTCTCCTGGGAATCTGGATTTGAGAGAACAAATGAGCCAGAGAGAGCAGTTGCCTTGATCCTGATGTTTTCTGGGTTCCTAGTCTCCTCATGAAGCCAGAATATACTTAATTTTTTACTGTTCCATGAGGTTTCTGTTTCTTATTATTACCCCTAACATTCTTTTCCTGGTTTGCTTTTAGTGATTCTTTGTTTCTTAGAATATTATGCAAATATTTTACAATAAAACAAAACCTATATCATAGTCATGTTTTTGGACTATGAAGAGTAACTAAAATTTCTAACAAATGAATAGAAAGTGAATCCTCAGTCTAGTTCTAAATGTTGCCAGTTGTAGTTGGGTTAGATAGTTTTATTTGTGTGGTGCCTATTCTTCACCTTTCCTAACTTCACAGCTTCATTTTCTTCAACTTCAGTTCTCTTCCTGTGAAGTTGGGAGCTAGAGAAGAACTTTGAGAAGATGAGCGATATAATTGCTTTTTCTATATAGAATCATTTTGCCACACCACTGATATAGGAAGAAAATATCAGAGTTTGTATTTATTTTATATATTTATACTAATTAGAACCAGGCTAAAAAATAAAAAGAGAAGAAAATTTATCCAAGACATCAGTAGCCCCACAACTCAGAGGAATCAGATTCTGAAGTCTAAGTATTAGAAATTTATAAAGGAAAACCAGACTCAGTCCAAAATTGCTACAATATTTTATCTAAAATGTTCAGTTTTCAATAAAAAATTTTGAGACATGTAAAAAAAAAACCCAGGAGGGCATGACCCAAATTCAGGAAAACAATTTTCCAATAGACATGGTGAGTAGGACCATTTATTAGTTTAGCAGACAACTAATTTAAAACAGCTACTGTAAATATGTTAGAAAACTTAAAGGAAAAATGACTCAACAAATAGAGTCTCTCAATATAGAAATAGAAACTATGAAAAAGAAACAAATGGAAATTCTAGACCAACAGAAACTATGCAATCAGAGGAGCAGAAAGAAAAGACAGAATTGAAGAAAAATGAGCAGAGCTTCAGAATTTTATGGGATAGCTGGAAGTACAAGAAGGATAGGAGAAAGAGAAAGGCATATAAAAAATATCTGAAGAAGCAATGACCTAAAACTTAGTCTGACTATATATCATAAACTGCTGAAAGACAGAGATGAGAAAATTTTGAAGTAACAAAAGAACAATAACTCATCATGTACAAGGGAACCATGATAAAATTAACAGATGAATTCTTATCAGAAACAAAGGGAACCAGAGAAATGGAAGGACAAATTCAAAGTGCTGAAAGAAAAAAACCTGTCAATCAGGAATTCTATGTCATGCAAAACTATCAGTCAAAAATGAAGGCGGTAGTCCCCATAAATGGACTTAGGTTGGAAGTGTGCTGCCTACTAACAGGATCCATATGGCTGCCAGCTTTGAATGAAAACCCAAGCAAAAGAATGCTGTCAGACAGATGCAGGGTACATGGTAAGCCAACAATCTCCATTTATAAAGTAGTTCTTGACATAATGCCAACCCTGGAACATCAAATGATCACCACACTAAAGTGCTGTTTAAAATACTAGATTTGAAATTCTTACCATAAAATTAATTCTTGGAAAATATGACCTCATTATCCTCATAACTCCAGAGTTATCTGACTGCTTCATAAGGGTGGCAATAAGCTGACTAGAGCAGTAGGGGAGAAAAAATAAATCACACACAAGAGCTCTCTCCATATCCTGTCCTCTGAACATGGCATCTAGCCCTTTGCATTCCTGGGCCCCTGTTAACTTTACCCATTAGGTTAGCTAGCTGTCATCACAGGGCTTTCACATGGCTGGTTATAGCTTCTGTGCATCTGTGGGGTTGGATGGAACAAATCAATAGTACCTGCTAGTACATCATCTTGTCAGGAACCAGAAGTCAAGAACTGCCATGTTTTTCTGTAGTTTAGTAGATTTTGAAAAGAAAAAAATGATGAAGATAGGCACATAAAAAAGAAAATGACACTGTCTAACACCCATTCATGATAAAAATGCTCAAAAAACTAGCAATAGAAGGGAAATTCTTCAATTTGGTAAAGTCTGTCCATGAAAAACCTGTAGCTATCATCACATTTGTGGTAAAAGACAATGCTTTCCTGCTCAGATTAAGAATAAATCATATCCACTCTCATCTCTTTTATTCAACATTATTCTAGTGATAATAAGGAAAGAAAAATAAAAGCATATAGATTGGAAAAAGAAATTAAAGCTATCTTTATCCACAGGTGACATGATCCTATATATAGAAACCTGTAAAGAATATGCAAAAAAGAAAAAGTAATACTAGAAGTAATAAATGAATTCAGCAAGGTTGCAAGATATTGACTAATATATAATACTCAGTTGTATTTTATGCTGAGAACTAGCAGTTTGAAAATGAACTTAAGAAAGTAATTCCATTCATAATAACATGAAAAAGAATATGATACTTAGGAATAATTTTAGAAAAGAAGTATAAGACCTCTAATCTATAGATTCAGTGTAATCCCTAATAAAATTCCAGCAAGCACTTTTTGTAGAAATAGACAAGCCAATCTTAACATGGATGTACACAGGAACAAGAATACCAAAAACAACAACAAAGGAGGGATAACAGTATTCAATTTCAAAACTTACTATGAAGTTACCATAATAAAATACAGTATTAGATAATAATAGCCATTTAGGTCAATGAAATTGAGTAGAAGGTACAGAAATAAGTTCTTACATTTGTGATCAATGCATTTTCAACAAAGATGCTGAAGTAGTTTAGTGAGGAAAAGGGTGTCTTTTTCAAGTAATGCTGCTGGGAAAATAGGACATCCATATGCAAAATAATGAACTTAACTCTTACCTCGTACTATACAGAAAAATTAACTCAATATACATCATAAACCTAAGAACTAAAATTCTAAGATTTTTGGAAGAAAACAGTACATATTTCTGTGACTTTGCTTTAGGGAAAGATTTCTTAGAAATGATACCACATTATGACCCAGAAAAGAAGGAATTGATAAATTAGAACTAATAAAAAAAAAGTTTTGTCCTTCAAAAAGGCATTAGTTAAGAAAATGAAAAGTTAAGCCACAGACTGGGAAAGAATATTTTCTAGTCATAGTCTGATAAAGGGACTTATTATAAAAGAACCTCTAAATATTAAAAGTAAGAAGGCAAGCAACTCAATTAAAAATAACATGCAATGTATTTGAATAGACATTTTACCACAAATTATATAAATGACTAGTAATCATTTGAAAAGATGCTCAGTGTGATTAATCATTAGAGAAATACACATTAAAACCACAATACAATGTAACTGAATATCTACTATAATGGTTGTAAGGTAAAAAATTAATAGTCCCAGGCGATGATAAAGCTGTAGAATAGCTGGAGCTCTCATAAATTGCTGATCGGTATACCCACTTTGGAAAACCATTTGACAGTCTCTTAAAAATATAAATATAAACTTACCGTATGACCCAGCGATTCTACTTCTAAAAATTCACTTGAGAGAAATAAGAACATACGTCCATACAAAGATTTTTATTTGAATAATAGCAGTATTAGTCATAAAGGAGAGAACTGAAAATAATTCAGATATCCATCAAGTAATGATTATATAAAGCGTGGCACAATGGAGTACTATTCAACAATAAAAATAATGAACTAATGCTACAATGTGGATAAACCTCCAATATATTAAGCTAAGAGGAAAAAAGCCAGCCACAAAAGGCCACATGTTGTATGATACCATTTATGTGACACTTCCAAAAGAGGAAAAAAATATAGGGACAGAGAGCAGATCAGTGATTACCTTGGGCTGAAATGGGAAGATCGAATACAAATGGTTATGGGAGAACTTTTTCAGGTGATGGAAATATTCTAGAACTGAATAGTAGTGACGGTTGCACAACTGAACATTCATTAAAAATAATTTCATTGTATACTTAAAATGTATGCACTTTTAGAGACTGTAAATTAGATCTTGATAAAGCTATTATGAATAGTTAAAAATGACATAAGCACATTGTCTTAAAACTCTCATATCAACAGTGAATTTGGAAACAATTTTCTAATATGATTGAAAACCTTCAAAATGGCAGTTCAGTGGATTTAGACCCCATTTTTTAAACATTAAAGAAAAAAGCACTTTGCAAGGAAAACTGATTGACATCAGGAAAGTCAGATATTTACTAGAGAAAATAACTAAACTACAACCTTTGTATAATTGGTGGATGGGATTGAAATGTGAGTGTCACAGTTGAGTACCTAACGTTAATTTTGCACGTCTTCCATGTCTTTTTGTGGTATTGATTTTAGCAATTATAACCCTTATAACCAAGAATGGGAATAAACTGACCTTAGATTTTGAATCCTTGTGTGATAAGGTATTAAAGCAAGATTTTCAAATAAAGCAACATTTTTTCATCATGTAACTCTCACTGTAATTTATTAACATTGTCGTTACTATATATGTCAGTACAATGTATTTTTTGTTATACTTATGGATTTTTCTATGTTTGTATTTTATAATTTATATAATGTTAGCATAATATACTTAAAGAATTTATAATAATTTTAGGAGCATATGCTCAAAAATGTTTAAGAATAGAGGTATGTGATGGAGAATGTTTGGAGACTTTAGTTTTAGTAGAATTATCTTTGGACAAAGTGTACATTCTTTCCCTCTTGTTCTGATTTGTTTGGTTTTGTTGTTCTTTCAGTTTTTCTCTTCTGTCTACCATGGAAGTAGAAATAAGACTTTGGAAAACTACATTCTAAACTTACTCTTTTGCTGTTTTCTTTGTTTTGAAGATATTTAGATCACACCTCCAATCACATTTGAATCTCCAACATCATCAGGGACACTGATCATTATTGTGATTCAACTTGAGAGACATCAGTGAAGTCTCAAGTGGTATTAAGACTAGTCTTTTGACACATCTAAATGATTTGGAAGTGAGACATAAATAACAAAAATATAATAGAAAGAAAGCCAAGGGATTGCTATGAAGAAGTGAATTTGAGAAAAGAAAAATGTCCATCCACATAGAATTAATACATTTTTATAGTAAAAAGAAAAGCTGATTTCAAAATCCTAGGCTTTCAATGATTTACTGTCTGGCCTTGGAAAAGCCACTTATTTTTCTACTGTCTCTGCCCCACTTGGATGAAAATGAGACAATATATTTCTCCATTCTTACAATATTAATTATTTGCTTCTAAACTTAAAAAATGTAAAATATGTGAACTTTTGAACTTTTAATATGAGAATGCTATTGTACCGGTACCTGACCATAAACACAGGGGTCTTTGGCATCTAAGAGTTTATCTCAGGAAAAGCTCCTCATTTCCACTTTACATCAACCTTTTCCTTTTGCTTGCTTCCTTCTATTTGTTAACATTAGGAAAAAAACTTCTGACTTAACACAGTCTGAAAGACCGTAAATGACATAATCATCATTTTATCAACTCCCTTTTTTGAAGCCTCTATAAACAATTTTCTCATAGGCTTATGTTAGGTGCTATATCATAATCTCATAGGTCAAGTACTTTTTTTTTTAATTAAGGTATCATTGATATACAACCTTATGAAGGTTTCACATGAGCAACATTGTGGTTACTATATTCCCCCCTATTATCAAGTCCCCACCGATACCCCAGTGCAGTCACTGTCTGCCAGCATAGTAAGATCCTATAGTCACTACTTTTCTTATCCATGCTATACTGCCTTCCCCGTGCCCCACCTATATTATGTATGCTAATCATAATACCCCTTAATTCCCTTCTCCCTCCCTTCCTGCCCACCCTCTGCACCCACTTTCCCTTTGATAACCGCTAGTCCATTCTTGGAGTCTGTGAGTCTGCTGCTGTTTTGTTCCTTCAGTTTTTGCTTTGTTCTTATACTCCACAAATGAGTGAAGTCTCTTGGTACTAATCTTTCTCCGCATGGCTTATATCACTGAGCGTAATACCCTCTAGGTCCGTCCATGTTGTTGCAAATGTTAGCGATGTGGAGCATCTTTTCATCTGAATTTCTTCTTTGGAAAAGTGTTTGTTCAGATCCTCTGCCCATTTTTTAATCAGGTTATTTGCTTTTTGGGTGTTGAGACATGTGAGCTCTTTATATATTTTGGATGTTAACCCCTCATCGGATATGTTGTTTATGAATATATTCTCCATACTTTAGGAGGGCTTTTTGTTCTGTTGATGGTGTCCTTCACTGTACAGAAGCTTTTTAGTTTGATGTAGTCCCATTTGTTCATTTTTGCTTTTGTTTCCCCTTGCCTGAGGAGATGTGTTCAGGAAAAAGTTGGTCATTTTAATGTTCAGGAGATTTTTGCCTATGTTTTCTTCAAAGAGTTTTACAGTTTCATGACTTACATTCAGATCTTTGATCCATTTCGAGTTTACTTTTGTGTTTGGAGTTAGACAGTAAGTCAGTTTTATTCTCTTACATGTAGCTATCCAGTTTTGCCAACACCAGTTGTTGAAGAGGCTGTCATTTCTCCATTGTATATCCATGGCTCCTTTATCATATATTAATTGGCCATATATATGTGGGTGTATATCTGGACTCTATTATATTCCATTGATCTAGGAGTCTGTTCTTCTGCCAGTACCAAATTGTCTTGATTACTGTGGCTTGAAGTAGAGCTTGAAGTTGGGGGCATAATCCCCCCCACTTCATTCTTCCTTCTCAGAATTGCTTTGGCTTTTCAGGGTCTTTTGTTTTTCCATATGAATTTTAGACTATTTGTTCTAGTTCGTTGAAGAATACTGTTGGTATTTTGATAGGGATTGCATTGAATCTGTAGATTGCTTTAGGCAGGCTGGCTGTTTTGACAATATTAATTCTTCCTACCCATGAACATGGGATGTATTTCCATTTATTGGTGTCTTCCTTAATTTCTCTCATGAGTGTCTTGTAGTTTTCAGGGTATAGGTCTTTCAACTCCTTGGTTAGGTTTATTCCTAGGCATTTTATTCTTTTAGATGCAATTGTAAATGGAATTGTTTTCCTGATTTCTCTTTCTGATAGTTCATCATTAGTATATAGGAATGTAACAGATTTCTGTATATTTTGTATCCTGCTACTTTGCTGAATTCAGATATTGGATCTAGTAGTTTTGGAGTAGATTCTTTAGGGTTTTCTATGTACAATATCATGTCATCGGCAAACAGGGACAGTTTAACTTCTTCCTTGCCAATCTGGATGCCTTTTATTTCTTTGTGCTGTCTGATTGCCGTGGCTAGGACCTCAAGAATTACGTTGAATTTAAGTGGGGAGAGTGGGCATCCTTGTCTTCTTCCCGATCTTAAAGGAAAAGCTTTCAGCTTTTCGTTGTTAAGTATAATGTTGGTTGTGGGTTTGTCATATATGGCCTTTATTACGTTGATGTACTTGCCCTCTATTCCTATTTTGTTGAGAGTTTTTATCATGAGTGGATGTTAGATTTTGTCAAATGATTTTTCAGCATCTATGGTGATGATCATGTAGTTTTTTGTTCTTTCTGTTGATGTGATGGATGATGTTGATGGATTTTTGAATATCGTACCATCCTTGCATCCCTGGGATAAATCCCACTTGATCACTATGTATGATCTTTTTGATGTATTTTTTAATTCTGCTTGCTAATATTTTGTTGAGTATTTTTGCATCTATGTTCTTCAGGGATATTAGTCTGTAATTTTCTTTTTTTTGTGGTATTTTTGCCTGGTTTTGGTATTAGAGTGATGCTGGCTTCATAGAATGAGTTTGGAAGTTGGAAGTATTCCCTATCCTACTTTTTGGAAAACTTTAAGGAGGATGGGTATTAGGTCTTCTCTAAATGTCTGATAAAATTCAGTAGTGAAGCCATCTGGTTTGAGGGTTTTGTACTTGGGTAGTTTTTTGATTACCAGTTCAATTTCATTGCTGGTAATTGGTCTGTTCAGATTATCTCTTTCTTCTTGGGTCAGTCTTGGAAGGTTGTGTTTTTCTAGAAAGTTGTCTATTTCTTCTAGATTATCCGATTTGTTAGGATATAATTTTTCATAGTATTCTCTAATAATTCTTTGTATTTCTGTGTGTCCATAGTGATTTTTCCTTTTTTCATTTCTGATTCTGATTATGTGTGTAGACTTTCTTTTTTTCTTGATAAGTCTGGCTAGGGTTTTACCTATTTTGTTTATTTTCTGAAAGAACCAGCTCTTGGTTTCATTAATTTTTTTGATTGTTTTATTCTTCTCAATTTTATTTATTTCTTCTCTGATCTTTATTATGTCCCTCCTTCTACTGACTTTGGGCCTCATTTGCTCTTCTTTTTCTAGTTTCATTAATTGTGAATTTAGACTGTTCATTTGGGATTATTCTTCTTTCTTTAGATAAGCCTGTATTGATATATACTTTCCTACTAGAACTGCCTTTGCTGTGTCCCAAGGAAGTTGGTGTGTTGAGCTGTTGTTTTAATTTGTCTCCATATATTGCTTGATCTCTGTTTTAATTTGCTCATTGATCCATTGTTTATTTAGGAGCATGTTGTTAAGCCTTCATGTGTTTGTGGGCCTTTTTGTTTTCTTTGCACAATTTATTTCTAGTTTCATACCTTTGTGATCTGAGAAGCAGGTTGGTACAATTTCAATCTTTCTGTATTTGCTGAGGCTCTTCTGTGGCCTGGTATGGGATCTATTCTGGAAAATGTTCATGTGCACTTGAGAAGAATGAGTATCCTGTTGCTTTTCGGTAGAGTGTTCTGTGGATGTCTGTTAAGTCCATCTGTTCTAATGTGTTGTTCAGTGCCTCTGTCAACTTAGTTATTTTCTGATGGTGGATCTGTCTTTTGGAGTGAGTGGTGTGTTGAAGTCTCCTGAAATGAATGCATTGCCTTCTATTTCCCTCTTTAATTCTGTTAGTATTTGTTGCACATATTTGAGTGCTCCTATGTTGGGTGCTTAAATATTTATAATGGTTACATCCTCTTGTTGGACTGACCCCTTTATCATTATATAATGTCCTTCTTTGTCTCTTGTTCCTTTCTTTGTTTTGAAATCTATTTTATCTTATACAAGTACAGCAACACCTGCTTTTTTTTTTCCCCCTATTGTTTGCATGAAATATCTTTTTCCATCCCTTCACTTTTAGTCTGTGTATGTCTTTGGATTTAAAGTGAGTCCCTTGTAGGCAGCATATAGATTGGTCTTGCTTTTTTATCTATTCTGTAACTCTATGCCTTTTTATGGTGCATTCAGTCCATTTACATTTAGGGTGATTATTGATAGATATGAAGTACACTTAAATTTAATATCTTAATCTAATGTTTATTTCAGTTATCGGTTTTCTAAAATTGGAGAATTTTAGAACTGGAAACAATATTAGAGATTACAAACCAGCATTAAAACTGGCTGTATAATAATGCCCAGCCTAACATGAAAAGATGCTCCACATCGCTAATTATCAGGGAAATGCAAATTAAAACCACAATGAGATATCACCTCACACCAGTTAGGATGACTAACATCAAAAAAACTAGGAACAACAAATACTGGTGCGGATTCGGAGAAAGAGGAACTGTCCTGCACTGCTGGTGGGAATGTAAACTAGTTCAACCATTGTGGAAAGCAATATGGAGGCTCCTCTAAAAAGCTAAAAATAGAAATACAATTGACTCGGGAATTCCACTCCTAGGAATTTACCCAAAGAAAACAACTTCCAGATTCAAAAACATATGTACCCCTATGTTTATTGCAGCATTATTTACAATAGCCAAGATATAGAAGCAACCTAAGTGTCCATCAGTAGATGAATGGATAAAGAAGAGGTGGTACATATACACAATGGAATACTATTCAGCTATAAGAATGAAACAAATCCTACCATTGCAACAACATGGATGGAGCTAGAGGGTATTATGCTCAGTGAAATAAGTCAGGCAGAGAAAGACAAATACCAAATGATTTCCCTCATTTTGGAGTATAACAGCAAAGCAAAACTGAAGGAACAAAACAGCAGCAGACTCACAGACTCCAAGAAGGGACTAGTGCTTACCAAAGGGGAGGGGTGAGGGAGGGTGGGTGGGTAGGGAGGGAGAAAGGGATTGTGGGTATCATGATTAGTGCACATGGTGTGTGTGGGATCGCGGGGAAGACAGTGTAGCACAGAGAAGACAAGTAGGGACTCTATGGCATCTTACTACACTGATGGACAGTGACTGCAGTGGGGTATGTGGGGGACTTGATAATAAGGGTGAATGTAGTAACCACATTGTTTTACTTGTGAAACCTTCATAATATTGTATATCAATGATACCTTAATAGAGAAAATTAATAATTCCCAGCCTAAGACTCTTTCCATCCAACCGTATCAATCTAATACAGAAGACATTACAATGATTTAGACATTTCACTGTTTGCTATATATTTGTGTGTGACTAAATTTTCAAAAAGTGAAATAATTTCAGTAAAAAAATGTTATAGGGGTAAGATATTAGAGGAAAAGTGTATGCTGTTATACCAAGATTTTGATTCCTTACCATTGTAAATGTCTACTTTATTTACACTGCTCTCCTGTAATACTATTTGACTATTGAGAAGATGATAACTTCAGTTATTTTGTATTTAATCTTCAATATGTATACACTGTAATTCTTTTTTATGTTCTTGAAATTGAGTCAAAACCTATTGACCACTACTTCCATGTTTTAAAAGCTGACAAATTATGTTTGGTATAGTTGGAGGGAGAGCACTCAGCTCACAGTCAAGAGGTCTGGTTGGGTTCTAGCCTTGCCTGTGCTCCCTGCTTCTTCATGTCTTGGACAAAGCATTTAATTTCTCTAGCCCTGTGTTTACTGATCTGTAAAATGTGCCACACTAAAATCTTTTCTGGGCTTAGGTTAATTCATGTGTAAAATGAAATACTTTATGATCTCATTCTAAATCTTGGCTGTGTTTACTTCTGAAGGAAATTTATCAAAAATGTTTATCACTTTGTGATAGTTTATTTCCACCACTCTCTTTGTTTTCATTTTTCCATAAGCTATCTTTGAATAGACTTATTTCTTTTTCTTTGTGGTAGACCTACCTCTCCCTTTAACTCCCTCTTACATCTTGCCTTCCTTTCTCTCCATCTAGGATCTTACTCTTACCTTGATAAGGGAGCAACTGTTTACTAAAATAGTATTACACAGGTCTACTTCTATGTATTGCTGAGGAACACCATCTGGGAGTTGTCTCCCTTCAATGAGGTGGGTAGAACAGTTAGTGCCTGGGCTCTGGAGCCACACTGCCCGGGTATGCATCTGGTCTCTGTATCATCTTTGACCTCAGTTTCCTATTCTGTAAAATAGGAAGAATGGTGTTACCTGAAGGTTATTGTGAGTTTTAAATGAATCAAAACAGATAAAGATATTAGGATAGTGGCTGGTCATAGAAGCTGCTCAATAAATGTTGGTGATTATTGCCTCGCACAACAAAGACACACATAAAAATGGTAATCCTTTAGCATAGGCTGGAAGAGGAAGGGATAAAGCTGAGGTGTGGGAATAGCCCTGGGTGAGTGGAATGGTGTGTTACACTTTGGGGCCTTTTGCAAAACACTCTATTCCCTATTCCCTGGCCTTTCGTTTCCATCCTCCAGGAATATAAATGTTGAGAAAAAACATGATGAATAGGAAGGCTAGTATAATTTGTGGGTGACGTGCTTTTCATGAAATTTGTAGGAATGGCTACCTAAGACAACTTTTTCTCCAAGGAAATTATCTGTTTAGAACGTGGTATTTTTTGTTTTCTACAATAATTCTGAACTGGCATACCATAGTTATTATACTCTAAGGCATTAAAGAAAAAAGCCTAGGAATTGTCCTTTGGGCAGGCCTATTTGAGAACCAGCACTGGAAAAAACTGTTCTCAGCAAAGAATGTTAATTGATGAAAACATTTCTTTGCTAACAATCTAAGGGACACAAGCTGTTCCTAGCTTTTTCAAAGCACAAAATAGATTTAGCTTCGCATGAACAAAAGCCATTTATTTATTTTCAACACTACCTTTAACAAGTCTTTGTTTTGATAATGGGGCTTTTTTTTTCTCTATCAGAGAAGGTTTTTAAAATGTAACAGCTCTTTTAAAGAGGAAAAGGCAGCCAAATCTAATAGTAAGATTCTGATTTGGGGGCAAATGCTTCTATTTCAATATTTAACTATATGAGCGGTTTTTTTGGTATCATTAATGTACAATTACTTGAACAACATTATGGTTACTAGACCCCCTATTATCAACTCCCCCCCACATACCCCATTACAGTTACTGTCCATCAGTGTACTAAGATGCTATGGATACTGTAAATACTGCCTTTCCCATGTCCCCCCACTGCTTCATTATGGGTGCTAATTGTAATGCCCCCTTTTCCCCTTTATCCCTCCCTTCCCACCCATCCTCCCCAGTCTCTTTCACTGTGGTAACTGCTAGTCCATTCTTGGGTTATGTGATTCTGCTTCTGCTTTGTTCCCTCAGTTTTTTCATGTTCTTATACTCCACAGATGAGTGAAATCATTTGATACTTGTCTTTCTCCACCTGGCGTATTTCACTGAGCATAATACCCTCAAGCTCCATCCATGTTGTTGCAAATGGTAGGATTTGTTTTCTTCTTATAGCTGAATAATATTCCATTGTGTATATGTACCACTTCTTCTTTATCCATTCATCTACTGATGGACACTTAGGTTGCTTCCATTTCCTGGCTATTGTAAATAGTGCTGCGATAAACATAGGGGTGCATATGTCTTTTTCGAACTGGGCTGCAGCATTCTTAGAGTAAATTCCTAGGAGTGGGATTCCTGGGTCAAATGGTATTCCTATTTTGAGTTTTCGGAGGAACTTCCATACTGCTTTCCACAATGGTTGAACTAGTTTACATTCCCACTAGCAGTGTAGGAGGGTTGCCCTTTCTCCAAATCCTCGGCAAGATTTGTTCTTGTCTGTCTTTTGGGTGTTGGCTCTCCTAACTGGTGTGAGGTGACATCTCATTGTGGTTTTAATTTGCATTTCTCTGATGATTAGTGATGTGGAGCATCTTTCATTGTGCCTGTTGGCCATCTGAATTTCTGCTTTGGAGAAGTGTCTGTTCAGCTCCTCTGCCCATTTTTAAATTGGCTTATTTACTTTTTGTTTGTTGAGGTACATGAGCTCTTTATATAATTTGGATGTCAACCCCTTATCAGATATGTCATTTATGAATATATTCTCCCATACTGTAGGATTTCTTTTTGTTCTACTGATGGTGTCCTTTGCTGTACAGAAGCTCTTTAGTTTGATATAGTCCCAGTTCTTCATTTTTGCTTTTGTTTCCTTGCCCGGGGACATAGGATCATGAAGAAGTTGCTCATGTTTATGTCCAAGAGATTTTTGCCTATTTTTTTTCTAAGAGTTTTATGGTTTCATGACTTACATTCAGGTCTTTAATCCATTTTGAGTTTACTTTTGTGTATGGGGTTAGACAGTAATCCAGTTTCATTCTCTTACATGTAGCTGTCCAGTTTTGCCAACACCAGCTGTTGAAGAGGCTGTCATTTCCCCATTGTATATCCATGCCTCCTTTATCGTATATTAATTGACCGTATGTGCTTGGGTTTATATCTGGGCTCTCTATTCAGTTCCACTGGTCAATGAGTCTGTTCTTGTGCCAGTACCAAATTGTCTTGATTACTGTGGCTTGAAGTAGAGCTTGAAGTCAGAAGTCAGGGAACATAATTCCTCCTGCTTTATTCTTCCTTCTCAGGATTGCTTTCGCTATTGGGGGTCTTTTGTTGTTCCATATGAATTTTAGAACTATTTGCTGTAGTTCATTGAAGACTGCTGTAGGTATTTTGATAGGGGTTGCATTGAATCTGTAGATTGCTGTAGGCAGGATGGCTATTTTGACAATATTAATTCTTCCTAGCCAAGAGCATGGGATGAATTTCCATTTGTTAGTGTCCTCTTTAATTTCTCTTAAGAGTGTCTTGTAGTTTTCAGGGTATAGGTCTTTCACTTCCTTGGTTAGGTTTATTCCTAGGTATTTTATTCTTTTTGATGCAATTGTGAATGGAATTGTTTTCCTGATTTCTCTTTCTGCTAGTTCACTGTTATTGTATAGGAATGCAAAGATTTCTGTGTATTAATTTTGTATCCTGTAACTTTGCTGAATTCAGATATTAGATCTAGTAGTTTTAGAGTGGATTCTTTAGGGTTTTTAATGTACAATATCATGTCATCTGCAACAGGGACAGTTTAACTTCTTTTGGCAATATGGATGCCTTTTATTTTTTTGTGCTGTCTGATTGCCATTGCTAGGACCTCAAGAACTATGTTGAATTAAAGTGGGGAGAGTGAGCATCCTTGTCTTGTTTCCGATCTTAAAGGAAAAGCTTTCAGCTTCTTGCTGTTAAGTATAATGTTGGCTGTGGGTTTGTCACATATGGCCTTTATTATGTTGAGGTACTTGCCCTCTGTACCCATTTAGTTGAGAGTTTTTATTATGAATGGATGTTGGATTTTGTCACATGCTTTTTCAGCATCTGTGGAGGTGATCACGTGGTTTTTGTTCTTCTTTTTGTTGATGTAGTGGATGATGTTGATGGATTTTCAAATGTTGTACCACCCTTGCATTCCTGGGATGAATCTCACTTGATCATGATGTATGATCTTTTTGATGTATGTTTGAAATTGGTTTGCTAATATTTTGTTGAGTGTTTTTGCACCTATGTTCATCAGGGATATTGATCCATAATTTTCTATTTTTGTGGTGTCTTTGCCTGGTTTTGGTATTAGAGTGATGTTGGCCCCATAGAATGAGTTTGGGAGTATTCCCTACTCTTCTACTTTTTGGAAAACTTTAAGGAGGATGGGTATTAGGTCTTCACTAAATGTTTGATAAAATTCAGCAGTGAAACCATCTAGTCCAGGCATTTTGTTCTTAGGTAGTTTTTTGATTACCAATTCAATTCCTTTGCTGGTAATTGATCTATTCAGATTTTCTGTTTCTTCCTGGGTCAGGCCTTAGAAAGTTGTATTTTTCTAGAAAGTTGTCCATTTCTTCTAGTTTATCCATATTGTTAGCATATAATTTTTCATAGTAATCGCTCATAATTCTTTGTATTTCTGTGGTGTCCGTAGTGTTTTTCCTTTCTCATTTCTGATTCTGTTTATGTGTGTAGACTCTCTTTTTCTTGGTAAGTCTGGCTAGTGATTTATCTGTTTTGTTTGTTTTCTTGAAGAACCAGCTCCTGCTTTCATTGATTCTTTCTATTGTTTTATTCTTCTCAATTTTATTTATTTCTGCTTTAATCTTTATTATGTCCCTCCTTGTACTGACTTTGGGCCTCATTTGTTCTTCCTTTTCTAGTTTTATTAATTGTGAGTTTCGACTGTTCATTTGGGATTGTTCTTCTTTCCTGAGGTAGGCTTGTATTGCAATATATTTCCCTCTTAGCACAGCCTTTGCTGCGTCCCACAGATTTTGAGGTGTTGAATTATTGTTTTCATTTGTCTCCATATATTCCTTGATCTCTGTTTTTGTTTGGTCATTGATCCATTGATTGTTTAGGAGCATGTTATTAAGCCTCCAGGTACTTGTGGGCTTTTTTGTTTTCTTTGTGTAATTGATTTCTGGTTTCATACCTTTGTGATCTGAGAAGCTGGTTGGTCTTTTTGATTTACTAAAGGTCTTTTTGTGGCCTAGTATATGATCTATTCTTGAAAATATTCCATGTGGACTTGAGATGAATATGTATCCTGTTGCTTTTGGATGCAGTGTTCTGCAGATGTCCCTGTTAGGTCCATCTGTTCTAATATGTTGTTTACTGCCTCTGTCTCTTTACTTATTTTCTGTCTGGTTGATCTGTCCTTTGGAGTGAGTGGTGTGTTGAAGTCTCCTAGAATGAGTGCATTGCATTCTATTTTCCTTTTAATTCTGTTAGTATTTGTTTCTCATATATAGGTGATCCTGTGTTGGGTGCATAATAGTTATATCCTCTTTTGGACTGACCCTTTTATCTTTATGTAATATCCTTCTTTGTCTCTTGTGACTTTCTCCATTTTGAAGTCTATTTTGTCTGATACAAGTACTGCAACTCCTGCTTTTTTCTCCCTATTAGTTGCATGAAACATCTTTTTCCATCCCTTTACTTCCAGTCTGTGGATGTCTTTGGGTTTGATGTGAGTCTCTTGTAGGCAGCATGTAGATGGGTCTTGTTTTTTTATCCATTCAGTGACTCTATGCCTTTTGATGGTGCATTCAGACCATTTACATTTAGGGTGATTATCAATAGGTATGTACTTACTGCCTTTGCAGGCTTTAGATTCGTGGTTACCAAAAGGTTCAATGGTAATTCCCTTACTAACAGTCTAATTTAACTCACTTCATATGCTATTACAAACACAACCTAAAGGTTCTTTTTTTTTTCCTCCTTTTTCTTCCTCCTCCTTTATTTGTATGTTATGAATCATATTCTGTACCCTTTGTCTATCCCTTGGGTGACATCTATTTAGCCTAAGGAATACTTCCATGTATAGCAGTCCCTCCAAAATGCACTGTAGAAGTGGTTTTTGGGGGTAAATTCTCTCAGCTTTTGCTTATCTGAAAATTGTTTAATCCCTCCTTCAAATTTAAATGATAACCTTGCCGGGTAGAGTATTCTTGGTTCAAGGCCCTTCTGCTTCATTGCATTAAATATATCATGCCACTCCCTTCTGGCCTTAAGGTTTCTGTTGAGAAGTCTGATGATAGCCTGATGGGTTTTCCTTTGTATGTGATCTTTTTTCTCTCTCTAGCTGCTTTTAAAAGTCTGTCTTTATCCTTGATCTTTGCCATTTTAATTATTATATGTCTTGATGTTGTCTTCCTTGGGTCCCCTGTGTTGGGATATGCATGAACCTCCATGGCTAGAGAGACTATCTCCTTCCCCAGTTTGGGGATGTTTTCAGCAGTTACCTCCTCAATGACACTTTCTATCCCTTCTCTCTCTTCTTCTTCTGGTACACCTATTTTGTGAATATTGTTCCGTTTGGATTGGTCACACAGTTCTCTCAATATTCTTCCATTCTTAGAGATGCTTTTTTATCTCTGCTCCTCACCTTCTTTGTATTCCTCTTCTCTAATTTCTATTCCATTTACCATCTCTTCTACTACATCTTATCTGCTTTTAAATCCCTCAATTGTATGTTTCATTTCATATATGCAATTTCTTAATGATTGAACCTCTGACTTAAATTTGTTCCTGAGTTCTTGAATATTTTTCTGTACCTACATGAGCATGTTTATAATTTTTATTTTGAACTCTCTTTCAGGAAGATTGTTTAGTTCAGTTTCGTTTGGCCCTTTTTCTAGGGTTGTTAGATTTTGGTCTGAACCATGTTCTTTTGACGTTTCGTATTTCTGTGTGGTGCCCACTAGTGCGCAGAAGCTCCTTTCTGGAGCTGCTCAGCCCCTCAAGTGAGGGTGCAGGTCATAGTGGAGCGGAGCTGGTGCCTGGGGGGAGGAAAGATCTGTTTCCTGATTCCTGTCTGTGGTGCCTGTCTCTAGTGTCAGAGCCAGTGGGCCAAATAAACACGTCTAAGCTTCTGTGCTTTGTGTCTCTAGCTGTTGTAGGTAGGGCCTCTTTCTGGCTGGCCTGACACCAGCACAGTGACTGCCAGTTTGCAAACCGGTGCTGGCAGGCTAGGAGGAAGGTGAAGCAGGCTGTGTGTCACAGTGGGGGGCTTTGGATCTGAGCAGGCAGCCAGGGGGATGGAGCACCTCAAGCTCCTCAAAGTTTCCAACCAGCTGGGAAGAGCGCACCCAGACAACCTTGTCCAGCTCTCCCTTCTCCCATGTAGCAAGCTCCGTGCAAACCCCAACCTTCAGCGGCCCTCTCGCTGCCCGGAAGCCTCTCAGACTGCCTGCCTTTCCTCTGACACAGAACGGCCAGATGTGGATACCCTCCTCCACAAAGGGCTGGAATGTCAGGCTCTCAAGCACTTCGCCTGTCTGAGCTCCCCAATGTCCAGAGCACCACACAATATAGGTTTCTGCTCACAAAGCAGATCTCCAGACCTAGGTGTTCAGCAGTCCCAGGCTTCCACCCCCTCCTCCACTCTGTTTCTCTTCCTCCCACTGGTGAGCTGGAGTGGGGGAAGGGCCTGGATCCCGCCGGATCAAGGCTTTCATACGTTACCCTGTTTCATGAGGTCTGCTCTGTTTGTGAGGTCTGTATGCAGTCTGGTTCAGCCTTCTTTCTTGTTGCTGTTTTAGGGTTAGTTGTATTAATTAACTATGTTTTCTGTACTATTTGTAGTTTTGGGCGGAGTTCTCTGTCTCACCTCTCACGCTGTCATCTTGAATCTCCAACTGAATAACTATATGAGTTTTTGAAGAGAAGGGGGGCTTATCTATTTTGATTAAGGTACCTCATTATACCTAATGTTCTGTGTTACAACATTTCATGTCACATGAAAAGTTAAGCACAAGAAAATGTTTTGATAAGAAGCCGAAACTGTATAGTATTTAGTACATTATAATACTGTACATACCTGATAAACATGGAAGATATTGAATCTGGATAAATTAATGATTATTTTACTTTTCTTTACACTCTTCTAGGATGGAAAGAAAATGTAATACTAAACAATATTAATAAAAAGTTAATTAGTACATGTTATTTTCCAATCATAAGTATTGTGTTTGAAATTCAAAAGGAAACGTACCAACAAAGGTAGAAATTAAATTCTCAAGTCATAGGATGTCACATGGCAAAGAATTTGCGTTTTAATAAAATATCTTCAGCATATTTTTATCTCCAATACTAACATAAGAGAAAAAGCCATATATTGCATAATTATGTAAACGATCAATATGCAACTCAATAAAAAACAATCTAATTAAAAAATGGACAAGGGAACTGAGTAGACATTCTTCCAAAGAAAACATACGAACAACTATTTAATAGGTACATGAATAGGTGCTCAACATCACTAGTCATCAGGGAAATGCAAATCAAAACTACAATGAACTATCACCTCACACCTGTTACAATGGCTGTCGTCAAAAAGACAAGAAATAACAAGTGTTGTTGCAGATGTAGAGAAAAGGGAACCCTTGTGCACTGTTGGTGGGAAGTAAATGGGTGTAGTCATTATGAAAAACAGCATGGAGATTCCTGAAGAAATTAAAAATAGAACTACCATACGATCCAGCAATTTCACTTCTGGATATATACCTGTAGGAAACAAAATCACTATCTTGAAAAGATATCTCTACCTGTCATTTGTAGCATTATCTATAATAGTCAAGACATAGAAACAACATAAGTGTCCATCAACAGATGAATGGATAAAGAAGTTGTGGTATTAATGTACACTGGAAATATTCAGCCATAAAAAAAGAAAAAAATCTTGCCATTTGTGACTGTATGGATATATGCTAAGTGAACATATACTGGGGACATATGCTAAGTGATAGGCCGAGAAAGACAAATATTCTATGATCTCACTCATGTATGGTATCTAACCTGCAGTCATAGGCACAGATTGGTGGTTTCAGTGAAACAGCTGAAGGTGGTCGAAAGGTACAGCTTCCAGTTATAAGATAGATAAGTCCTAGGAATATAATATTACTCCTCCTAATAAAAAGAAACTACAATTATATGTAAAAATGAAAGAAATTATTAAACTTTTTAGGATATATAAGGCAACTAAATTTTGTGCTTATTTTACAACCTTTTAATAAGACATTTCTGATTTTAGAATGGAACATTTGGTTTAGAGATGTTATTTTTAATATAATTAGTTATGAGAATCTCAATTTTGCTTCTTATGTATTGTGCATTTAGTTCAGTTTGGTGAATTCTCAGTTCTTAGAAATGAAAATCCCATTTTTATCAAGACCCACAGGAAGAAATGTTGAAAATCTCTCTAGGTTTGTCCAAATTTAGGACTCTGTGCTAATATGTCACCTCAGGATTAGACTATAATTCAGTTTCTTTTTCAAGTTCTTTTTCCATGAAATCATTGGTCTGTTTGCTTATGTAGCATATAAGAGGTCATCCTCAGTGTGATGTATGTTACATTTTCTTTTTAATAGACTATTGAATATCCATCAGATGAAAACAACTTGGGTATGAACAGCCTGGATTATTTGTAGTCATTTTGATTTGTGTGGTAATAGCTAACACATAGAATTTACTGTATGCCTGACACAGTTATAAGCACTTCATTTATATATTTAATTTTATCTCTATAAGAACAATATGAGATAGGTATACTATAATTATCCTTACTTTATAGTAAATTATGGCACAGATAAGTTACTTAACTTGTCCAAAATTACTCAGCTCCCAGGTGGCAGAGCTGGGATTTGAATCCAGGTATTCTGGTTCTAAGTCTGCCGTTATAAGCACTGTGTTACCTGACAGACTTAGAACTGAGTTTCCCATTTCCAGCTTATCAAGTTTCCTGATAGATCTTCATCTTTTTTTCCTGTTTCATACCTACTCTTCTCTGTTTTTCAGTATTGGAAATTAGGATAGAGGTAAGGTGTATTATTTTTATTTAAATCAACTTTATTGAGGCATGATTTACATAAAACAAAAAGTACCTATTTTAAGAGTAAAGTTTGATGAGTATTGACAAATCGGTCACTCACATAAGCAGCAACAAAATCATTTCCATCACTTCAAAAATTTCCCTCACTACTCCTTACCAGACAACTATTAATCTGCTTTTTGTCAGTATAGATTAGAATTGTTTCGCATAAATGGGATCATACATGTAGTCTTTTATGTCTGACTCCTTTCATCATTTTTTGTGTGCATCATTAATTCATTCCCTTTTATTGCTGAATAGCATTCCATTATATGTATATACTACAGTTTGTTTATTCATCTGCCTCTTGATAGACAGTTGAGCCTGTTCAGTTTTTTGGTTATTAAGAGTAAGGTGCTATGAACATTTATGTATAATTCTTTGTGGATACATATGTTTTTGTCTCTTGGAATTGCTGGGCCCTCTTGTAAGTTTATATTTAACTATTTAAGAAATTGCCACAGTTTTCCAAAGTAGCTATACCATTTTATACTCCCACCAGCAATGTATGAAGTTTCAGTTGCTCTTTGTCAACACTTTTCATTTTAAATATTTTAAATTTTAGCCATTCTAATGTGTGTGTAGTGGTATCTTATTGTGGTTTAAATTTACATTTCCCTGAGAATTAAAGATGTTAAATATCTTTTCATGTGCTTATCAGGCATCTGTATAACATCTATTTTGAAGTATCTGTTCAAGTAATTCGCCTTTTTTAGTTAGGTTGTTGGTCTTACTATTGAGGTATAAGTTCTTTATATAATCTGGGTACAGTTTCTTTGTCAGATACATGTATCACAAATATTTTCTCCTAGTGTTTTGTTTGCAATTTAAGTTTCTGAATGGTGTCTTCTGAAGAACAAATCTTTTCATTTTGATTAAATGTACTGTATCATTTTTTTTCTTTAGTGGTTTGTGCTTTAGTGTCTTATCTGAGCAATCTTTTCCTACGCCAAAGAGATGGAGATTTTTCTCCAGTGTTTTCTTCTAGTAGGTTATAATTCTAACTTTTATGTTAATTTTTATGTATGATGTAATACAAGATTCGACTTTCTTCTTTTTTTCAATAGACATCATCACCATTTGTTTAAAAGTCCATCCTTTCCTCTTTGAATTATCATCATACATTTGTCAAAATCAACTGAACATAAAACTTCACTGAGCTATCACTTACACCCAATATGGCTATAATTTTTTTTTTAAAGACCCAAACAACAAACAAACCAGAAAATAAAAGTGTTGACAAAGATGTGGACAAATTGGAACCCTTGTGCATTACTGTCGGAATGTAATAAAACAGTGCAGCTGCTGTGGAGAACAGTATGTTAGTTTTCTCAAAAAATTAAAAATAAATTTATGGTATGATCCAGCAACTGTACTTCTGGGCATATACATAAAAGAATTGAAAGCAGTGACTCAAACAGATATATGTACACCCATATTCACAGCAGTATTATTCACAATAGCCAAAGGTGGAAGCAACCCTGGAAAAACAAAATGTGGTCTATACAAGGGAATTTTATTCAGCCATGAGAGGGGAGGAAATTCTGACATATGAAACCTGAAAACATTATTCTAAGGGAAATAAGCCAGTCACAAAAGTAAAAATACCGTATGATTCCACTAATGTGAGGTACCTGGATTAATCAAATCCAGAGACAGGAAGTAGAATAGACAGGTTTCTAAGGGCTTGGGGGAGGGGGCAATGTAGAGCTAGTGTTTCATGGGTGTGGTGCTACAGTCTGGGAAAATGAAAAAATCACGGGTATGGATGGTGGTGGTCGCACAACAATGTGAATGTACTTGATGCCGCCACGAACTGTACACTTTAAAATGGTTAGAGTGGTAAATTTTATGTTACGTATATTTTACCACAATTTGAAAAATCAATTTTTCTGGACTCTATTCTGTTTCACTGATTTATGCCTATCCTTGCACGAATATCGCAATGTCTTGATAATTGTACCTTTTATAGTAAGTCTTAAAATGAGATAGTGTAAGTTCCCCAACTTTGCTCATTTTCAAAATTATTTTGGCTGTTCAGTGTATTTTTACTTTCCAAATGTATTTTAAAACCAGCTTGTCAATTTTGATTTTTAAATAGTCAGCTGGCAAGTTTATTGGGGTGGCATTGACTGTTTACATATTATTATGCAGAGAAGAGACATCATCAAATTTTTGATCTATGAATATGGTATATCTCTCCTTTTGTTTAGATCTTCTTATGTCTTGGGAATATTTTGCAGTTTTTAATGTACAAGTCTTGAATGCATATTGTTATGTACTCCTAAGTATTTCATAGTTTTGATGCTATTGTAAATGGAATTTTTTTCATTTTCTAATTTTTCATTGCCAGCATGTAGAAATATAATTGAATGTTGTATATTGTTCTTATAGCCTGTGACTTTGCTAAACTCATATATTAGTTTCAGTAGCTTTTTTCTTTTTCTTTTTTTGGTATATTCCTTAGTATTTTCTATAGGCGCAGTATGTTTTCTTTGAGTAAAGACAGTTAATTCTTCTTTATAACATCTCTGCATTTTATTTCATTTTCTTTTTCTTATTTGTACTAGCCAAGACAATAGAACAGTGTTGCCTTAGGAATTGTCAACATCATTGCCTTATCTCTGATTGTGATGGGAAGCATTCTTTTACTCTTCAGTATGATATTAATTGTAAATTTCTTACAAATGCCCTTTATCAGGCTAAAGAAGTTCCTTTGTATCAAAGTTTTTTGAAAGTTTCAATCATGAGATGATTTTAGATTTAGTCAAATGCTATTTCTGCATCCTAAGATGATCAAATGGTCTTTCTGCTTCATCTTTTAATATCCTTAATTTAACTGATATTCTAATGTTAAACCAATACTACATTCCTAGAATAAACACTACTCAGTCAAGGGTACTTTTATTTATATATTTTTTTGGATTCAGTATGCTATTAGGAGTTTTCTGTTTCTGTTCCTGAGTGATATTGGTCTTTAGTTTTCTTTTTTCCTGCAATATCTTTTTTGGTTCTGGTATCAGGATAATGCCAACCTATAAAAAGATTTTGGAAATGTTCCCTTTCACTTTAATGACTGAAGGCGTTGATTAAGAATTGGCATAATTTATTTTTTAAAAGATGGATAGAATTTACTAGTGAAACTGTCTGGAACTGGAATTTTGTCGTTGAGAAGGTTTTTTTAACAATTAATGTAATTATTTAATAGGTTTAAGGCTATTCCTATTCTCCAGTAATTTTTGATAATTTGTGTCATTTGGGAATGTGTACATTCCATCTGTGGTGTTATATTTCTTGGCATAAAACTGTTTATATTTCCTTTTCCTTTCAGTATGTATGTGGTCCATAGCACTGGCCCTCCTTTCATTCCTGATATTGATAGTTTGTATCTTTGTCTTGTTTTTTGATCAGTCTATCTAAAGATTTATGACTTTTACTGAGCTTTTCAAAATTCTAACTTCTGGTATCATTTATTTTCTTTCTTTGCCTATTTTCTATTTTAGGAGTTGACAGCCTATAGCCTGTGGGCCAAATCCTGCCCACTGCCCATTTTTCTAAATAAAGTTTTATTTTAGCATAACCACACTTATCCATTTACCTATTATCTGTGGCTGCCTTCATATTTACAGTAACAGAGTTAAGTAGTTGCAATAGAGACACTATGTCTGCAAACTCTAAAACATTGACTACATGGCTTTTAATAGAACAAGTTTGCCACCCCATTCTATTTATTTGTTTCATTCATTTCTTTTTATTTTTCCTTTATTTTGGATTTAATTTGCTCGTTTTCTTTTCTAACTTCTTAAAGTAAAAGCTTATATAATTGATTTTTGGCCTGTCTTTTTTTTTCTTCCTAATATAAGAAGTTTAAGCAATCACTTTTCTACTGAGCACTGCTTTAACAGTATTCCCAAATTTGGATATACTGTATTTTCATTTATATTCAGTTTGAAATATTTCCTATTTTCCCTTGTGATTTCTACTTCAACCCACTTGTGTTTTGTTTATGTTCACGACCCAAATATTCATCAGCAGATGAATATATAAACAAATTGTGGAATATACATGCTTTTGAATATTAGTAAAACAAGGAAGGAATTATTGATACACACAACATAGATGAAAACCAATATAATTATCCTGAATGAGAGAGCTATGCACAAAATACATTTTGTATTATTGTATTTATATAAATCTCTAGAAAATGCAAACTAATCTATAGTGACAGAAAGAAGATCTATAAATTCTTGGGGATAAAAATGCAGAGAGGGATAGAAGGGAATGATGACAAAGGGCATGAGAAAAGTTTTGGCGTCATTCAGTGTCTTGATTATGTGTAGTGATGGTTTCATGGATATTTGCATATGTCAAGACTAATTGATATATATACTTTAAATACATGTAATATTTTCATATCAACTACACTTGTTCTTAGAAGTATGTTAATTTTCAAATATAGGGGGATTTTTCCAGTTGTTTATGTTATTGATTTCTAATTTAATACTGCTCAGAATTTCATTCTATTCAGAGAACATATTCTATGATTTAAAGCCCTATACATTTCTGAGTTTTGTTTGAAGACCCAGAATATGGTCTACCTTGGTTAATGTTCCATTTGTACTGGTAATATATACATATTCTGCTACTGTTGGAGTGCTCTATGGATGTAAATTATACAAAGTTGGTTGATAGCATTGTTGAAATCTTATATATCTTTGCTGATTTTTCCATCTACTTTCTACAATTACTGTGAAAGGAGTTTTGAACTCTCTGCTATTATTGTGGATTTATTTATTATTTCAATTATTCCTGTTTTTGTTTCATGTTCTGTGAAACTCTGTTACTGGGTGCAAACATTTTTAGAGTTATTATCTCATCTTGATGAGTCAACCCTTTTATCATGAAAATCTCTTCTAATCCCTCATCAAGACAGATCAATAATGATATTGCAATATCGGTAATTGTTTCAACATCTTCCTTATCAGTCACTCCAGATTTTTCATATTTACTTTTACATGGTATAGCTTTTGCCATCCTTGTATTTTTAATTTTTTTTGGTCCATATTTTTAAAGTGTATTATTTTGGACAGCATAAAGTTGTCCTTTTTTTAATAGCCAGTTTGACAATCTCTGCCTTTTAATTGTAGTATTTAGATCATTTATTTTTAATATGCATACCAATATGGTTGGATTTAAATTTAGTATTTTTCTTTTTTTTTAATTTGTACTTTTTTTGTTCATTTTCTTTGCCTTTTTCTGCTTGTTGGATTAAGTAGCTTTTAGTGTTCTTTTATTTCTACTACGAGATTGTTAGTTATGATTTTTTAGTAGTTCCTCTAGGATTCATAGCTTAACTCATCACATTCTATCTTAATAATACTTTATCAGTTTTCCATTATACATGACCCTTACCACACAATATTTTCATTTCCCTCCTCCTGTCATTTGCCATTGTTATCATTTCTTTTTTATCTACATGTGATGGAAACACCACTATATATATATTCCATCTGGAATTATTTTTTTCCTCTTGGAGAACTTTATTTAACATTTCTATTTTTGTTGTTGTTAAAAGATGCAAAGTATATTCTCTAATAACAAAGGATGAAATCGGAAATCACTAACAGAAATATATATGGAGAATTCTCAAATACTTTTAAACTAAATAGCTCACGTTAAAAAAATAATTTATTTTGGTATCATTATTCTACAATTACATGTGCAATATTATGGTTATTAAACTACCCCCTTCATCAGGTCCCCCCCACCAACCCCATTACAATCACTGTCCATCAGCGTAGTGACATGCTATAGAATCACTACTTGTCTTCTCGTGAGTTGTACAGCCCTCCCCATGCCCCCCCAACATTACGTCGGCTAATCGTAATGCCCTCTTTTCCCTCTTATCCCTCCCTTCCCACCCATCTTCCCCAGTCCCTTTCCCTTTGGTAACTATTAGTCCGTTCTTGGGTTCTGTGAGTCTGCTGCTGTTTTGTTCCTTCAGTTTTTTTCTTTGTTCTTATACTCCACATATGAGTGAAATCATTTGATACTTGTCTTTTTCCACTTGGCTTATTTCACTGAGCATAATACCCTGTAGCTCCATCCATGTTGTTGCAAATGGGAGTATTTGTTTTCTTCTTATGGCTGAAAAATATTCCATTGTATATATGTACCACCTCTTCTTTATCCATTCATCTACTGATGAACACTTAGGTTGTTACCATTTCATGGCTATTGTAAATAGTGCTGGTATAAACATAGGGGTGCATCTGTCTTTTTCAAAATGGGCTGCTGCATTCGTAGGGTAAATTCCTGGGACTGGGATTCCTGGGTCAAATGGTATTTCTATTTTGAAGAACCTCCATACTGCTTTCCACAGTGGTTGAACTAATTTGAATTCCCACCAGCAGTGTAGGAGGGTTCCCTTTTCTCCACATCCTCGCAAGCATTTGTTGTTGTTTGTGTTTTGGATGTTGGCCATTCTCACTGGTGTGAGGTGACATCTCATTGTGGTTTTAATCTGCATTTCTCTGATGATTAGTGATGTGGAACATCTTTTCATGTACCTGTTGGCCACCTGAATTTCTTCCTTAGAGAAGTGTCTATTCATGTCCTCTGCCCATTTCTTAATTGGATTATTTGCTTTTTGTTTGTTAAGGTGCGTGAGTTCTTTATATATTTTGGATGTCAACCCCTTATCAGATATGTCATTTATGAATATATTTTCCCAAACTGTAGGATGTCTTTTTGTTCTGCTGATGGTGTCCTTTGCTGTACAGAAGCTTTTCAGCTTGATATAGTCCCACTTGTTCATTTTTGCTTTTGTTTCCTTGCCCGGGGAGATATGTTCATGAAGAAGTTGCTCATGTTTATGTCCAAGAGATTTTTGCCTATGTTTTTTTCTAAGAGCTTTATGGTTTCATGACTTACATTCAGGTCTTTGATCCACCTTGAGTTTACCTTTGTGTATGGGGCTAGACAGTAGTCCAGTTTCATTCTCTTACATGTAGCTGTCCAGTTTTTCCAACACCAACTGCTGAAGAGGCTGTCATTTCCCCATTGTATATCCAAGGCTCCTTTATCAAATATTAATTGACTGTATATGTTTGGGTTAATGTTTGGATTTTCTATTCTGTTCCACTGGTCTATGGGTCTGTTTTTGTGCCAATACCAAATTGTCTTGATTACTGCGGCTTTGTAGTAGAGCTTGAAGTCAGGGAGCGTAATGCCCCCTGTTTTATTCCTCCTCTCAGGATTGCTTTGGCTATTCGGGGTCTTTTGTGGTTCCATATGAATTTTAGAATTATTTGTTCCAGTTCATTGAAGAAAGCTGTTGGTAGTCTGATGGGGATTGCATTGAATCTGTAGATTGCTTTAGGTAGTATAGCCATTTTGATAATATTTATTCTTCCTAGCCAAGAGCATGGGATGCATTTCCATTTGTTAGTGTCCTCTTTAATTTCTCTTAGGAGTGTCTTGTAGTTTTCAGAGTACAGGTGTTTCACTTCCTTCGTTAGGTTTATTCCTAGGTATTTTATTCTTTTTGATGCAATTGTGAATGGAATTGTTTTTCAGATTTCTCTTTCTGTTAGTTCATCGTTAGTGTATAGGAAAGCAACAGATTTCTGTGTGTTAATTTTGTATCCTGCAACTTTGCTGAATTCAGATATTAGTTCTAGTAGTTTTGGAGTGGAAGCTTTAGGGTTTTTTATGTACAGTATCATGTCATCTGCAAATAGTGACAATTGGACTTCTTCTTTCCCAATCTGGATGCCTTGTATGTCTTTGTTTTGTCTGATTGCCATGGCTAGGACCTCCAGTACTATGTTGAGTAACAGTGGAGATAGTGGGCATCCCTGTCTTGTTCCCGATCTTAGATGAAAAGCTTTCAGCTTCTCGCTGTTAAGTATGACGTTAGCTGTGGGTTTGTCATATATGGCCTTTATGATGTTGAGGTACTTGCCATCTATACCCATTTTGTTGAGAGTTTTAATCATGAATGGATGCTGAATTTGTCAAATGCTTTTTTGGCATCTATGGAGGTGATCATGTGGTTTTTGTTCTTTTTGTTGATGTGGTGGATGATGTTGATGGATTTTCGAATGTTGTACCATCCTTGCATCCCTGGGATGAATCCCACTTGATCATGGTGTATGATCCTCTTGATGTATTTTTGAATTCGGTTTGCTAATATTTTGTTGAGTATTTTTGCATCTATGTTCATCAGGGATATTGGTCTGTAATTTTCTTTTTTGGTGAGGTCTTTGCCTGGTTTGGGTATTAGAGTGATGCTGGCTTCATAGAATGAGTTTGAAAGTGTTCCCTCCTGTTCTATTTTTTGAAAAACTTTAAGGAGAATGGGTGTTATTTCTTCTCTATATGTCTGGTAGAATTCAGAGGTGAATCCATCTGGTCGGGGGTTTTGTTCTTGGGTAGTTTTTTGATTACCGATTCAATTTCGTTGCTGGTGATTGGTCTGTTTAGTTTTTCTGTTTCTTGCTTTGTCAGTCTTGGGAGGTTGTATTTTTCTAAGAAGTTGTCCATTTCTTCTATGTTTTCCAGCTTGTTAGCATATAGATTCTCATAATATTCTCTTATAATTCTTTGTATTTCTGTGGGGTCTGTTGTTATTTTTCCTTTCTCATTTCTGATTCTGTTTATGTGTGTAGATTCTCTTTTTCTCTTAATGAGTCTGGCTAGGGGTTTGTCTATTTCATTTATTTTTTCAAAGAATCAGCTCTTGGTTTCATTGATTTTTTTCTATTGTTTTATTCTTCTCAATTTTATTTATTTATTCTCTGATCTTTATTATGTCCCTCCTTCTGGTGACTTTGGGCCTCATTTGTTCTTCTTTTCCCAATTTCAGTAATTGTGTCTTTAGACTATTCATTTGGGAATGTTCTTCCTTCTTTAAATAGGCCTGGATTGCAATATACTTTCCTCTTAGAACTGCCTTTGCTGCGTCCCACAGAAGCTGTGGCTTTGTGTTGTTTTTGTCATTAGTCTCCATATATTCTTTGATTTCTATTTTGATTTGGTCATTAACCCATTGATTAATTAGGAGAATGTTGTTAAGTCTCCATGTTTTTGTGAGCCTTTTTGGTTTCTTTCTAAAATTTATTTCTAGTTTTATACTTTTGTGATCTGAGAAGTTGGTTGGTAGAATTTCAATATTTCTGACTTTACTGAGGTTCTTTTTGTAGCCTAGTATGTGGTCTGTTCTGGAAAATGTTCCATGTGCACTTGAGAAGAATGTGTATCCTGGTGCTTTTGGGTGCAGAGGTCTGTAGATGTCTGTTAGGTCCATCTGTTCTAGTGTGTTGTTCAGTGCCTCTGTCTTTACTTATTCTCTGTCTGATTGATCTGTCCTTTGGAGTGAGTGGTGTGTTGAAGTCTCCTAAAATGAATGCATTGCTGTCTATTTCCTCCTTTAATTCTGTTAGTATTTGTTTCACATATGCCGGTGCTCCTGTGTTGGGTGCATATATATTTATAATGGTTATGTCTTCTTGTTGGACTGACCCCTTTATCATTATGTAATGTCCTACTTTATCTCTTGCTACTTTCCTCGTTTTGAAGTCTATTTTGTCTGATACAAGTACTGCAACACCTGCTGTTTTCTCCTTGTTGTTTGCATTAAATATCTTTTTCCATCCCTTCACTTTTAGTGTGTGTATATCTTTTGGTTTGAGGTGAGTCTCTTGTAAGCAGCATATAGATGGGTCTTGCTTTTTTATCCATTCTGTTACTCTGTGTCTTTTGATTGGTGCATTCAGTCCATTTACATTTAGGGTGATTATTGATAGATATGTACTTATTCGCATTGCTGGCTTTAGATTCGTGGTTATCAAAGATTCAAGGGTTGCTTCTTTACTATCTAACAATCTAAATTAACTTTCTTAAGAGTTACATTATTGTAAACACTGTCTGGTGTTTCTTTATTTCTCTCCCTTCTTATTCTTCCTCCTCCATTCTTTATAGACTAGGTGTTTTATTCTTTGCCTTTAGTTAGTGTTTGGATGGTCTGCTTACTTTGCTCTGGTTTTATTTTCTCTGTTGACATCTTTTTAGCCTTAGGAGTGCTTCCCTCTAGAGCAGTCCGTTTAAGATATCCTGTAGAGGTGGTTTATGAGAGACAAACTCTCTCAACTTTCGCTTGTCTGGAAATTGCTTAATCCCTCCATCATATTTAAATGATAATCGTGCTGGATACTATATTCTTGGTTCGAGGCCCTTCTGTTTCATTATGTTAAATATATCATGCCATTCTCTTCTAGCCTGTAAGGTTTCTGTTGAGAAGTCTGATGATAGTCTGATGGGTTTTCCTTTGTAGGTGATCTTTTTTCTTTCTGTAGCTGCCTTTAATACTCTGTCTTTATCTTTGATCTTTGCCATATTAAATATTATGTGTCTTGGTGTTGTCTTCCTTGGGTCCCTTGTATTAAGAGGTCTGTGGGCTTCCGTGGACTGCGAGACTATTTCCTTCCCCAGCATGGGGAAGTTTTCAGCAATTATTTCTTCCAAGACACTTTCTATCCCTTTTTCTCTCTTCTTCCTCTGGTACTCCTATAATGTGAATATTGTTCCGTTTGGATTGGTCACACAGTTCTCTTAATATTCTTTCATTCCTAGAAATCCTTTTATCTCTCTCTGCCTCAGCTTCTCTGTATTCCTATTCTCTGATTTCTATTCCATTAACAGTCTCTTGTATCTCATTCAGTCTGTTGTTAAGCCCGTCGATCATTTGTCTGATTTCTGCATTGTCTTTCCTGACTTCCCTCACTTCCTCCCTCAGCTCTTGCACATTTCTCTGTAGATCCATCAGCATAGTTATGACTTTTATTCTGAATTATTTTTCAGGATTACTGTGCATTTCCATCCCTTTAGGCTCCCTATCTGGTGTTGTCTGGTTGATCTTAGTCTGGGCCATATTCCTCTTTCTTTTCACGGCTATAGAAGTGTTCGCTGGTAGTTGCCACGTATGTCAGCTAGGCTCTTTAAGACTTTAAAAAGAAAAAGAGGAAAAAAAAGAGAGAAAGTAAGAAAAAAAAGAAAAAAGAAAGAAAAGAAAAAAGAAATAAAGAAAAACAATAAACTAAACAAAACAAAAGAAGAAAACAAAACAACAACAAAAAACGCCCACCGGGAGTAGATTTTGTGGGGATGCTGTAGGTGGCGCTGTTGCCCCACTATTCCACAGCCGTGGCCGTGCCGCCCCGCAGGGCCCTTTGTAGCTCCGCCTTGCGGGGTGCCATGTTCTCTCAGGTGTAGCTGCACACTGTGCGCTTTCCTGTGTATTCCGGTCTCTCTTTTAGGAATAGTTGTATTTGTTGTATTTTCATAGATACATATAGTTTTGGGAGGAGATTTCTGCTGCCCTGCTCACACTGCCATCTTCGCGGAAGTCTCTATTTAACATTTCTTATGGTGCAGGTCTCCTGCCAACAAAATCTTTAAATTTTTGTTTGTCTGAAAATTTTTTTGTTTTGCCTTCATTCTTGAAAGATATTTTCACTGAGTATATAGAATTCTAGGTTGATGGGTTTTTCATTTTTGTTTTTGTTTCTTTATTTAGCACTTTACTATCTTGTGTCTTTTTCTTTTGACTTGTGTAGATTCTGACAAGAAGTCGGTGATCATTCTTATGTGTGTTCCTCTGTGTATTGTCTTTTTTCCCTTTTGGCTTTGAGATTTTCTTTTCTGATTGGTTTTCAGCAATTTGATTGTTATATACCTCTGTGTGGTTTTAATTAAAGCTTGCCATGCTAGGTTTAGGGTTGGAATTCTTGACTTTGTGGTTTTATTATTTTCTTCAAATTTGGAAACATTTGACTATTATTTCTTAAAGTGTTTCTTTCTGTTCCTCAGTCACTTTCTTCTAGAATTCCACTTACATGTCTGTTAGTCTTCCTGGTATCTAACAAACCCCTGGGTTCTGTTGATTTCTTTTTTTATTTTGGTGTTTTTTCCCCTGTGTGCTTCATTTATGATAATTCCTGTCGTTATATCTTCAAGTTTAGTCATTTTTTTTTCTTCAACAGTGTCCAATCTGCTGTTAATTCCATCCAGTGGAATCATTTCACACTGTATTTTTTATATCTAGAAATTCCATTTGTTCCTTTATCTCTTTCTGTCCTCTTGTGTTTATATTTTCTTTTAAACTCTTAGGCATATTTATGGCATTTATTAGAGCTTTCTTTCAAGTCTTTTAATACTATCATCTACCTCTGTCATTATAGTACTACCTGCCATCTGTCTTTATCTTTCTAATATCTCTGTTGTTTCTGTATCTGTTTTTGTATCATTACTGATTTTTATCTTGTTTATTGGTAAACTTTTTTCTGTGTCTTGGTATTTCTAGTGCTTTTTGAGTGGATAACTGGACACTGTGAATGTTACATTGTTGAGTGATCTTACTTTAAATTAGTTTTGGGTCTTGTTTGGAAGGTAGTTATGACTTGTGGATCAGGTCAAGGCATGTTTGAAGCTTTGGTACGGTAGGTGCTGAGTAGCTTGTACACTAAACAAAATTTTAGTCTTACTAAGGCATAACCTCCTGGGGTCTCCACTCAGTGACCAGAGTGATCAACAAGAACTTTTCACTCTGGCACGTCAGAAGTCAAACATCTCCTATCCCTGTGTGAACTTTAGTAACTGCTAATCTTATATCTTCCTATTCATTGTTTGCTTGGACTTGGACTGTTTCTCCTGTGTACACAACACTTAGCATTTGGCAAAGACTCAAGAATAACCACATGCAGTTTTATGGATCTGATTTTCTGCATAACTACTTCCTTTTGGAACTCTGCTTCACTTCTAGGTGTGTTAGCTTCCCTGACTGCTGGTCTCTGACTCCTAAAGCCAGAGCAGCCTCCTTCTGTTCCATGGTCTAGAAGACACCTCCAGGCTGAAAGCCAGAGAAGTCAGGAGCTACTACTTTCTCTCTTCTCAGTGATCCCAGAAACCTTCTGACTGTTCTCCAGTGTGTGAAGCCATGTGTTTCATATATTTTGTCCAGTTTTCTATTTGTTTACAGTGGAAGGATAAACCTGGTCATTGATACCCTTTCATAGCCAACAGCAGAAATCTGGTGTTTGTTATTCTTAATATTGTTACTACTATCATAATCCCTCAGAAAACCCTTTGATAGTTTGCATTTGTGTGTGTGTGTGTGTGTGTGTGTGTGTGTGTGTGTGTGTGTGTGTGTGTGTGTGTTTGCTTATGCATTGGATATTGTTGGCTTCTTTCTTAAAAGATTCTCTTCCACTGGTTTCTGGAATATGTACTAGTCTGAGTTTCATTCTTCCTCTCTTGCCATTTCTTTTAAGACTCCTTTTCAGGCTCATCATTCTCTACCTGGGCATACATCTTGGAATTTTTCAAGGCTTAGTTATAGATTCCTTTTTCTTTTATCTCATATTCCCTCCCTGGGAAACCTCACCTATAACAACATTAAAGATTTCTAAGGACCCTTGTTTGGAAGGTAGTTACGACTTGTGGATCATGTCAAGGACCTATCCCCAACTAGACCTCTTTACGTACTCTAGATCCTCCTGTCTGCTTGGATGTCTCTAAGGTAACTCGAAGTCAAGTTAATAAAATTGTGGTCTTCTCACCTACCCTGACCCCTGGTCCCAAAGTTGGCCCTCTTCCAATGTTTTATTCTTCAGTGGATTATAACTCCACTCTGTCCAGTGTGCTTATCAGAAACCAGGGTCAGTTCTTAGTTTCTTTTCCTTTATTCCTTTGTCATTCCCAGCTGCACCTCTTTGTGTATTGTCTCCATCAGCAAGTACTGTCAGTTTTACCTTTAAAAATTTTATTGACTCCATCCATTGCCACAGAACTGGCCTATGCTAATATCACCTTTCCTGGGACCTACTATAACAGTCTCTTATCTGGTCTTTATATATCCCCTATAATCATCCACCCAAATCTGTTCACAATACCTCAGGCTAAAGTGACCTTTCAAAATGCAGATCTAAGCATGTCACCTGCTTCCTTAAATCTCCTCAATAGGTTTTCATTGATTTTTAAGATAAAGACCCTAATCCTAAACAAGGCCAAAAAGCTTCTATGTTTTTTGGCCCTTGTCTACCTCTTCTTTTTGTACCACAATACCCCTCACTCTGTTTTCCAGCCATACTGGATTTCTTTCAGTTCTTGGAACACATCACCTCCCTTTTTGCTGTAGGATCTCAGCATAAGCAAATACGTTTGTTTGGAAAGTCCTTTCCCATCTTCAAGTCACACCCTTCTCCAGGTTAATTTTTATTTATAGATTATAGCTCATGTTACCTTTTCAAAAAAGCCTTCCTTTTCCTTTAAACATGTACTTTGTGTATTAACTGTATAAAACTAATTATGTCACTGCCACTTTGTCCTCAGTGGAAATAAGGTTCATGTCTTCAGCACTAGGCACTACATAAATATTGTTGAATGAGTGAATGAGTCAGTAATTGCCTTTTTATTTTTATAGAATCGTAAGCAGGATAGATCCTAAATGAAGTTTTGTTGACCACTTTATGAATTACTGCCTAATGTACATCATTTCATATATTCTGAATGACAGTTTACTTATAGCCTTTAAAAATGAGGGTCATATTTCTTTGAAAATAATAGCATAAAAGAGTTTAATTTCAAGTTAACTTTCATTACCAAGACAAAGTCATGTATTTTAAAATATGGTAAAAAAATTTACCTCTTGGATGCTGTTTCCCTTTTGTCCTTCCAGGGGAAAAAAATGGCCTACATTCAAAATACTTTAGTAAGTTTTCAACTGTACAGATTGTGTATTTTCACAAAGGAGGTGATAAAAATTCCTGATTTCTAGTGAGGGAAATGGGCTTATAAATGTAGTTCTGACATCTCTCTCCTCTCACATACACGCTCCTGAGAACCACAGCCTGACATTGCCAAGGCATTTTCACCATCCAGCTTAGCTGCCATTTATTACCTCATACCTGCCTGTTCCCACTTTCAGTGCTTTAGAGTATCATGAATTTTCAAAACAAATATTAATAATAATGAAAAACACGCATTTCTAATCTTATTTTACAAATTAAAAACTGAGGCCCAAAGAAATTTAAGTGAACTGATCCAAGCCATAGTTAGGGCCAGAGCTAAGATTTATGAAGCTCCCAAACCTTTCTGCTACTTCTTCCTAAGCCAATTCCTGATTCATTCATGGGAAATTGAGAGGTGACTTCAAATTTGTTCCTTGAAGATTATGACATCAAATTTAGTTAAAGAATAACTTGTCAAAAAAAATGTTTTCTTTAAACTTCTATGACTCATTCTTAATGTAACCATTCTGTAGTAATTAAATTTTCAAAGAACTTTTTCTTGAGTTTATTATTAGGCATTGTGATTTTCAATTCTTTGGCAATTAATAGAATTATTTTGATACTTGCTTGTTTCCAGTATTAAAGGCTAAGTTAAGCCTTTTTGCTCAGTTAGTTAGAACATGATCTTGGTAGTGATCAGCATACAATTCTATTGACCTTGCACAGAAAAACCCAGCCCAAAGCTAAAACTAATGCTCCTGATGGCTTGCTCTTGTGTTGTCATCTTCTCTGTCAAAACAAAGCACAGAGCCAAGTTTGCCTTCTGCTTCTATGTGACCCTGATAAAAAATTGAATGGGAAATGATTTTTATAACTCCTTTCACCACTCTTCTAAACATTAAAGCATATGTTTTCTCTTAGGATGCATTTATTCATTTGCTCATTCATTTGTTCATGTAACAAACATTTATTGAGTGATTCCTACATACCAGGCATCATTCTAGCGAATATAATGGTAAACAAGACAGCCAAAATTTTTGTCCTGTAAAGATTCTATTCTAGAGGGGAGAAATGGACCACCAAACAGTGAAATAGTGATAACTGCTGATAAGAAAATATATAGGGTATTCAGATAAAGAGGGTTCAGGTGGTGAGCAATTATTTTGGACAGGATGGTCACATTAAAAGTCTTTTGGTGGAGGTGACATTTGAACCATGATCTGAACTTTGAGAAGGAGCCAGCCATTTAAAAAGCTGCAAAACTGCTTTCCAATCAGATGCAACAGACCTAGAGGCAGGAATGAGCTCAAGAGGTACCAGGAACAAAAAGAAAGTATTGCTAGAATATAATTTGTAAGGCTGGGAAGGAAGGCAATGGCCAGATCTTGAGGATTTCAAATAAACTGGAAGTTACCATCTGTTTCTTCTGAAATAACATTGTTATTATGTTTGGCTTAGAATTAAATTTATCTTCCCAGCACTATTTATTAATTATGCAACAGAAAGAAACATAATAACTATTGTAAAATTTTAAGAATTGAAAGTTTCCTTAGAAACTACCTAGTTCAACCCCATCATTTTAAAGAGAAGGCAACTTTAGCCCAGAAAGTTTAAGTGACTTGTAGGAGGGAACTCAGCAATCTCTGACAGGCTAGGATTTGTGTTCAGGCTTCAGTATTGCCAATATTCAGTACTGCTCTTTCCAGAAACCACCTCTCTAGAAAACATTGAAAAAGATGTTTTTATTTATGGTATCTCTATATCTCTCTCATTTTCTATTAGATTAAAAAAATAATAGTTACCATAATTTAGCCAGTATGTAGGTATAGATTTAAATTGATTAGGTTGATTTAGATTTGGAATGTAAATTGTTTCTTAAATCATTGACCAAATTCTTATGACTGTAAGAACAGAATAATACAGATGTTGGCTTAGAATCTATCTTTCATTTGACTTTCATTGTACCATCTTAACCTGGTATTCTTATACTCCCAGGGATCCACAAATGGGCTTTAAGTTTCTACTAATATTTGATAAGGTATACAACATTTCACATGTTTGGAAGTATTATTTCAGGTCCTCCAAGAAACAGACATCAAGTCAGGATTAGACAAGCTTAATTTATAGGGAAATGTCTGCGGAGGATAAAGGAAAGGGAGCAGTAATACATAGCAATGAGTCCACAGTGTAGGTCTGACATCTGTGAAGGGAGAGAGGGAAGGAAAGATTGGGTAGAAAGTCTCAAACTGTAGTACAGTTCCAAGAAAGCCTCAGCCAGGCTGGTGGAGAGTGTCCCAGGCAAAAGTTGCTCATTGGTGGCATCTTGTGTTGGGCAGAAAGGCACTGGCACTAGTACACCTGCCATGTTCAGTTCTCAGCTCCCAGTAACCCCAAGGGAAGCGTGGTTTTGTTGTGAACAGTGTCATGGATCCAAGGGGGCAACAGCTAGGGCTGTTCATCAAATGTGCTCCTGGCAGTAGTTCTTCTCTGGAAAAAGATTTGACGGTGCATTTCTAGGCCACACACTATGCTATGTGTATTGTTTGGGGAAAGTACCTGTGGCTTTTGTCATATTTGTAATGTGTTTGGGTCCCCCCCCAAGATTTCAGAACCACTGACTGTTTTGACACGTAAGTGGTTAAAATGTGGCCCTCAGAACCTAAGCATATACTCAAATTTGTTACCAAAAGTCAATAAACAGTTATTCACCAAATCATTGACAATTGTGTTATTATTTCCATTATTCATTCAGGAGTGGCAGAGACATTCACACTTTTCATATTTATATTTATCACATGAAAGCAAGTAGTTCAGAATACTGATGGCAGGCTTATATGAAAGGGTGTGTATGTAGTTATTTTTTCTTAGGAGAAGCACTAAAGATTCAGAGCATGGATGATGGAGACAGAATTCCTAGCTTAATAAAATGTGATTCTTCCACTGATTAGCTGCTCCACCACGGGTAAATTACTTTACTTCTCTGTGCTCAGATTCCTAACTTTTAACATGGACATAAGAATAGTGCCTCTCTCTTTGGAGAAGATTCAGTAAGGTGATCTCCAGGAAATTCCTTGCACAGTGCCTGGCACGCACTGTCCCTATGGGGACAGGCTCCTGGGCACTGAGCACTACAGTACACGCCACTTGAGCAGATTCAGCAATCTCAAATGTGAGTTTATGGAATGAACGAATGGATGAAGCTCTGATCCTTTAAGCAGCAGCAGGATGCTTTGAAGAATGAGCTCTTCTAACATTTGAAAATTATGCAGAGAAAAAGTAGTGCCTGCCCCCGGGTTGGTAGTATTTGAGGAGGAGGAACTATTGTATTTTTTTTCTTTGTGCTTACTGTATTTCTAATTTAAACAACAATTATGCATTTCAATTTTTGAAAAAAAAATTTTTTTTAACATTCGATTTTATGCCCAGTTCTTTAACACATCTGCTTTTTAAAGCAAGCTAGAGTTATAAAGATGATTTTGCCTAGCAGTGGATTATTCTTTAATACAATATTACTATTACTGCTGTTATTACACAAATGTTTTAAAAGCTTTCAAACTTGCTGTGTAGAGCATGACCTTTCTTGATGAGTCAGTTTCTGTTTGGGTGGTGCTGCCTGCTGCCTTTCCTCATTTAACAGCCTCTTTTATTTCTCTCAGCCTGTTTTTTACTGTAATTCTTTAATTCCTTATCTCCTTGGTATATCTGCTTCTTATTATTTCCTGGTCTAATCATTTTTAGTAAGGGAGATAAAAGGTTAAATAAGCATTCAGAAATTACTTAGTCCTGTGGTTGGTAAACTACACCCCAGGGCCAAATCTGGTCAGCAGCTTGTCTGTGCAAATAAAGTTTTATTGGAATCATGCTTTTTAGATTATATATTGTCTATGGCTACTTGCTTGCTACTCGGTGCAATTGGATAGTTACAACAGAGACTGAATAGTCTGCAAAGCACTAACATATTTATTATCTGATCTCTTTAACAGAAAAAAGTTTGCCAACCTCTGATTTAGTTTACCCAAAAATTTAAAAAGCAGGAGAAAAAAAAATATCTAGAGGACGATAGCTTCTTGAGGGTAAGAATTGTGTCTTAGTCTTTGTAGTAGCTAGCCTAGAGCCAGGCTTATAGTAGATGGTAAACAAATATTTGTGGAATTGAATTGGTTACATCAATTTAAAAAATTAAATACTTAAAATTAAAAAGAAACTTCTTCCCCAGTATGTTTTTATTAAAGTCAGCACTGTAAACTACCTGTGCTAATCCATTAGAATGACCATTATAAATAATCTCCCTGGTGTGATTTGTAATACATTAGAAAAAAATTCCTTTTGTGAAAAAGAGCTATTAGTTTAATGGAATAATATGTTTAAGAAAGAATACTTGACCTTCTGCTGCTTCTTTTAACTTTTTGCTTTTTATGCTAAGTATTAATTACTTAATACTTTAGGCAGAATAATTCATCAATTCCTAGACTTACATGCGCAGCACTCTCCAAGTATATTCAGTAAATGCATCATAGTACCAAGATTGGAAAAATTGGGTAGAAAAACCGTTGTGTCTGATTACCGATGAATTACAAAATGAATACTTTTTATGTTGCTATAAAGGTAAAAATGTTCTATACTTATAATTTATTAATCATTTCTATTCAAAATTTCACAAAGAAAGGAACCTAACTTTAGACAGATGATACTTTTTAGAAATTAGGGCATGTGTTTCTGGTTTTGCTCTTGTCAGCCCATTCATTTTTGTGTGATGAACAAAGACATTAATTAATAACTCTGGAAAAATTTCATAAATGCTTCCTACTAATAAGAATCATCTGAGACACTTCCTTGAAAAGTATTCTCTGGGTAAGTGACGAATAGGTGGAGCACAGAAGATTTTTGGGGTAGTGAAAATTTGATATTATAATGGTGGTTACATGTCACTATGTTTGTCCAAACCCATGGAGTGTATACCAATAGTGAACTGTAACATAAACTATGAACTTCGGTGATTATGATCTATCAGTGTAGGTTCATCAGTTGTAACAAATGTACCACTCTGGTTGGGGATGTTGATAATGATGGAAATTTGTATATTGCATGTTTGGGAGCAGGGGGTGTATGGGAAATCTCTGTACCCGCCTCTTAATTTGCTGTGAACCTGATACTGCTCTAAAAAAATAGTGATAAAAAATTCCTAGACTTCTCCCTTCTGAATTCTGACTCAGTATTTGTGGTTTGGGCTCAGAACTCTTCTTTTTTAAATATAACCACCCCAAGTGATTCAGTCAGCAGAGAAGTTTAGGAAATGCTACTTTAAGGAATACCTTCATATTCTCTTGATCATATGTGAATTCATTTGAATGGACTTGAAAAGCTTATCTGGACCTGTAATATACACCCACCAATGATGAGACCATTTTAATATTTACACATAGAATTTAATATTTGCACTTAAAATAGACTAAATATTAGATAATTTTATGAATTACTTAGAGTGAGGTTCTTTTGCTATTTCAGTCACTGACTTTCCTTCAATATTTTAAGCTTATTTGGGTCACAGATTCCCTCTGAGAAGTTGATGAAATCTGTGTAATTTCTCCCCAGGAAAATTGACACAAAAAATTTTTGCATGTAATTATGAGATTTCTAACCCTGATGACACATAATAATGCACTCCAACTATGGACCAGTTTAAGATCTATTCTTCAGTTGGGGGCCCACTTTATTTTTAATTTTGTTCTCTGTCTAGGTGTCTTCATCCTTAATTTTTTTTTCTATCAGATGCCATACAGTCAAAAATTTAATAACCCTGTCGGTATCCTAATTGTATGTATCCCTCTTTTCAGTTAAATAGGGCATGTACTGTCATTTGACTTCTTTTGCTTAATGTGATTTTTTTAAAACTTATGCATTTTGATACAACTGTGGATTTGGGGGTTGTTATTTATGGAAATAGCAAGAAGTTGACAGTTTATTGGTGGAATAATAGAGGGACAAATACCTTGAGACTGGATGACTCTTGGTAGACGTGTGATTGAAGAAAAAAATGCCTGAGGATGTAGCTGAGGTGAGTAGAAGCCAGCGATGAAAAACGTAGGGCAGACTGGAGTCAAAGCAGTGATTTCACAGGAAGCTGGCAGCATAGGCCCTTGATTCCTCCCTAGTTTTAGAAATGGGAATTCAGTGAGAGATGCAAACAGCTTGGATGGCAGATGGCTTTAGAGAGAACTGTTTCAACCCAAATTTGAGCATTGTATCAAAAATTCATGCAGAAAGAATCTTGTTTTCTTCAAGGTCTTAGAGATGAGGTCAGAGGGGGGCAAGTGAGAGAGAAATATATTGAGTGGGAAAGAGGGGAATGGAAGAGAGAGTAATAAGTGAGACAGAAAAATAGAGAGACAGAAAAGTTCAGGAAAGGAGCCACACTTGTATGAATCTAGAAAAAACTGGGTTCATTGATTATGCTGGAAATGTAATCTGCCTGTCTGGCTGTAATCTCCAGAGTGTGTACTTTAAAATGCTTCTTGAAAGTGTATATTGTAGTGTTTTATGCTTTACTGTGAGAAGAGTGTCAGACAATACAAAAGGGCAGGTCTCTCACCTATAAGTCAAATGATCACTCAGAGCTCACACTAGCCCATAGGATACTTTTGTGTGAGTTAGAAACACCAGGACATGTGGTTTAGCAAGCAGAGCACGGTCAAGACTTCAGACCTCATTTCTCTCTATTTCCAGACCTGCTTGTACAATGAACTCTGCCCAACCCTATGTGTCAACCCTGTTACAACAAATTAAATTTCTGCTTAGGCTTCTGGCAGAAGAGAAGATAAGGAGTGCCTTCGGATCAGTGGAAAGACTTCTCAGGTCTTTTATAAGCCAGGACTTCTGTAATTGTGATTTGTTTCTAGGATTCAAGCTATCCAAGTGAATTTGCATTTGGGTAGCAAGGTCAGAGTGTGGGCAGGTTTCGGGGAGATGGATATTGAGAGATCAAGGAGGAAGGATGTGCTGGTCCAGCCAGCCACATCACATAGAACCACTCTGGCAATCAACGATGAGGTGGACGTTGTGGCCAGATTGCTGTCACGTCCATAAACTAGTTACAGTTCTTATGTTTTCACAAATAATCATAGAAATAGTTTCACAAGCCACCATATTTATATATGGTATATATAAATATACACACACGATTCATATACATGTATTTCATTTGTACATATGAATCCTAGCTATTTTTCCATATATATCTTTGAACTATTACAATATCTAACAAATTCACGATCCAATAAATGCAATTATTATGAATAATTTCTATTGTGTCTGCTATAACAACATAAAATACGTAAATAAGGAAGTCATTAACTTGCCTGGGGAATTGTTAAAACATGATTCAATCTTACCGAACAGTTCTTTAATGTTTAACGCTAATTAACTAAACATCTAACACATTTTTTCATGTAAGTGATTATGTTGAAAATGTTTTACACATACTTCTAATATTTTCTTCAGCTTTTCTCCCGTTTCTATCTCCTTTTGCAAATTCAGTGAAAATCTGGGTAATAGGATATTGATGGATTGATTGTATTTCTGTCTTTATTTGTGTCATTTTGGATTATACTTAATTAAGACTGGCCCATTTTCTTCACACTTAGACTTACTAATTATAATTTATCCTGACTAATAACATCTATAGTTGTTAAGAGGTAGGGAGGTACTTTATTTTACTTCATGTTTAAATTCCATTTAATTGTTTGTAGATTGAAGACAGTCTCTTTAGAACATTTTACTTCATTAAAACAGGTGATTTTGAAGATTTTTTTAAATATAAAATTCTTGATATGGTTCAAAAATTAAAATGATGTCAGAATGTGTATAAGGTATCTTACCACCACGCTATCCCTCTTCTCCCTGTTCCTCCTGCCCTGTATGTAACCATTAATAGTTTCTTGTTAATCTTCTGTGTTTCTTAATGAAAATAGAAGAAAACACAAGTATGTATGCTTGCTTTTCTCCCTTCTTTCAAAAACAGGCAAAATTTATAAATTCTCATCATTATGCCCTTTTAATCTTGTTACTGATTCATTTGTCAGTTAACTTCTTCTCTGCAAAGAGAATTAATGAAAATATCTACATACACATTCATAAGATCTCCATAAAGCTATCGAAATTAACAGGATGATTTTAAATAAACATTCATTAATTGCACTTCTACAAGTTTCAGAATGGATAGGCTAATTTTCTGGAAGCGTAGTGTTTGAGTTAAGGATGTCAGAGAGGAAGCCTGGTCCTCTCTAGGGACTGGAATATTCTGTTGCACCGTCCAGGTTGCGGCCTTCCTGGTTTGATGATTTGTACAACTACTGTGGTATTTCTCCCATAATTAAAAAATCAGTTTATATTCTAGCATAAAAGCTATGTTAAAAACACCACATGGGAAAGCATGTACAGATCTAAAAAATGATTTAGGATGTTTTATGATAAATGAAAATCTAAAAGACACTAATTTCAAAGTCTTGTAGAAGTGATGTAAAAATGTTTGATCTGTGTAAGTTTAGAATTCTGAAAAAATTTTGATGCTAACGGTCATCTCTGGTATGATCATATCATCAACTGATTACAAAAGCTGGAAATGAAACTTGTAGGAGTGAAATATTTTCATTCTTGGATAGCTAGGCATCCTCATTTACTACTATGATTTTGTAGTTCATGTTGCTTATCATGAACATCACACTCCTAGTTCCTGGTAGTCCATGTTAACAGCCTGTACTGCACCCTATTGCTAATAGAGCTCCCTTTCAACCTGAAAAGTGTCCTGGGTTGGACAAAAACTATGGTCACTCTGAGATTTCTCAATGTTAGTAATGACTGGCCTTTTTTGGGCATTTGCTCTGAACAGGGTACTGTGCTAAACTCTTTACATGTATGATTTTATTTAAAACTGCATATAGACTTCAGAGTGTAATAGCATATTAAGTGAGTTAAGTTAGACTCTCAGATAGTAAGGAAGTTAACCTTGAACCTTTGGTAACCATGAATCTGAAGCCTGCAATGCCAATAAGTACATACCTATCCATAATCACCCTAAATGTAAATGGACTGAATGTACCAATCAAAAGACATAGAGTCACTGAATGGATAAAAAAACAAGACCCATCTATATGCTGCCTACAAGAGACTCACTTTAAACCCAAAGACGTACAGAGACTAAAAGTGAAGGGATGGAAAAAGACATTTCATGCAACTAATAGGGAGAAAAAAGCAGGAGTTGCAGTACTTATATCAGACAAAATAGACTTAAAAACAAAGTCACAAGAGACAAAGAAGGACATTACATAATGATAAAAGGGTCAACCCAACAAGAAGATATAACCCTTATAAATATCTATGCGCCCAACACAGGAGCTCCTACATATGTGAAACAAATACTAACAGAATTAAAGGGGGAAATAGAATGTAATGCATTCATTCTAGGAGACTTAAATGCACCACTCACTCTGAAGGACACATCAACCAGACAGAAAGTAAGTAAGGAGACAGAGGCACTGAACAACATAGAACAGATGGACCTAACAGACATCTACACAACTCTACACCCAAAAGCAGCAGAATACACATTCTTCTCAACTGCACATGGAACATTTTCAAGAATAGATCATATCCTAGGCCACAAAAAGAGCCTCAGTAAATTAAAAAAGATTGAAATTGTACCAACCAGTTTCTCAGACCACAAAGGTATGAAACTAGAAGTGAATTACACAAAGAAAATGAAAAATCCCACAAACACATGGAGGCTTCACAACATGCTCCTAAATAACCAATGGATCAATGACCAAATAAAAACAGAGATCAAGCAATATAAGGAGACAAATGACAACAATAATACAACACTGCCAAATCTGTGGGACGCAGCGAAGGCCATGCTAAGAGGAAAGTATTTTGCAATACAGGCCTACCTCAGGAAAGAAGAACAATCCCATATGAGCAGTCTAAACTCACAATTACCGAAACTAGGAAAAGAAGAACAAATGAGACCCAAAGTCAGTAGAAGGAGGGACATAATAAAGATTAGAGCATAAATAAATAAAATTGAGAAGAATAAAACAATAGAAAGGATCAACGAAAGCAAGAGCTGGTTCTTTGAGAAAATAAACAAAAAAGATAAACCCCTAGCCAGACTTATCAAGAAAAAAAGAGAGTCTACTCACATAAACAGAATCAGAAATGAGAAAGGAAAAATCACTACAGACACCACAGAAATACAAAGAATTATGAGAGAATACTATGAAAAATTGTATGCCAACAAACTGGATCACCTAGAAGAAATGGACAACTTTCTAGAAAAATAAAACCTTCCAAGGCTGACCCAGAAAGAAACAAAATCTGAACAGAACAATTATGAGCAATGAAATTGAACTGGTAATCAATAACCTACCTAAGAACAAAACGCCTGGACCAGATGGCTTCACCACTGAATTTTATCAAACATTTAGTGAAGACCTAATACCCATCCTCCTTAAAGTTTTCCAAAGAGTAGAAGAAGAGGGAATACTTCCAAACTCATTCTACAAGCCAGCATCACTCTAATATTAAAACCGGGCAAAGAAACCACAAAAAAAGAAAACTACAGACAGACCAATATCCCTGATGAACATAGATGCAAAAATACTCAACAAAATATTAGCAAAATTTGCAACAACATGGATGGACCTGTAGGATATGCTCAGTGAAATAAGCCATGTGGAGAAAGACAAGTGCCAAATGATTTCCCTCATTTGTGGAGTATAACAACAACACAGCAAAACTGAAGGAACAAAGTAGTAGCAGATTCAGAGACTCCAAGAAGGAACTAGTGGTTACCAAAGGGGAGGGGTGTGGGAGGGCGGGTGGGGAGGGTGGGAGAAGGGGATTGTGGGGTATTATGTTTAGTACACATGGTGTGGGGGATCACGGGGAAAACAGTGAGTCTGTGGCATTTTACTACACTGATGGACAGTGGTTGCATTGGTTCATGTGAAACCTTCATAAGAGTGTATATCAATAATACCTCAATAAAAAATAAAAATAAATAAATAAATAAATAAATAAATGAAAATAAAACTTCATATAGCATAACTTCCATTAGACAACTAGTATTATAATACCTATAATGAAAAAACAATAGAAGCTAAGAGGTTAAATAATTTCCCAAGGTCATGGAACTAGTGGCTGAGGAACTAGAACTTGATTTCAGAACTTTTAGATCCACAGAATAACAATTATTCTTAAGGCTGTGGTATTAGCACTGGTTTATGACCACCACTGCCCAAGTTGGTCTGGCAGCAGTTTAAGGAGCTGGGACCACTGAGTTTCTATTGATTGCCCTAAATGTATTCAGTCCATTCATCAGATACATAAATAAGCTAGTTCTTTTATTTTTTTAAATAAATGCCAAGGCAAAACAATGATTTTTTTTTTTTGAGGCAGGACCAATAATCTTGGCAGTGTGTGTTACAAAGGCTTTTTAGATTTGGGGCTAGATGCCATTTTAATTGCTTAGTTTGATGGGTGCATTAGGGACAGTGGTTCACTGTTTCACTTTGGAAAAGCTACTCTCTGTCAGGTTTGTGAACAGCCTTATTGTTTAGTTCACATAAAGGTCAGTAGCTCTAAAAATACACACTTTAATGGGTGATGTAATAGATATTTTATATGTGTCGCAAGTGCTTTCCTTCAGTGACTGAAATGAGTACCTTTGTGTCTTCTGGAGAGAAGGTGTATGTATATGTGGTATGTGAATGTGTGTGTGTGTGTGTGCACGCACACATGCACATCTTGTTTGAAAGCCCTGTCTTTTAAGCTTACACGCTGGATTCTTAAATCCCTCTCTTATCTCCTGTGACTCTCTTATGTATCACTGGATTTGATAGACATTTTTTCTATATAACTTCAAAATGCAGACTTTGGGTCAGAAAAAAAGAAAAAAGATCGGTGGTGAGTTTTGTTTGATTAAAAAAAAAATCGAATCAATTGATTTGGTTCAGTTTGGCAGCCTTACAGTAACTTCAGCCTCTGTATCTTCAAACCTATCTCAGGTTTCCTGGCCTAAGAGACTATTTCTTTCCTTTTGTTACTTTTCTTAGCTTGATGAAGTGTTCAGATTTGTTCATTTACAAACAGACCATTTAAAAATGAAGAAACCAGATTGTTTAGTTCACTGGACTAGGAGCCTTAGAGACATGTTCTATTCTCAGCTCTGCACAACTCTCTTAAAGAAAAACCACATGACCTGCAAAAAAAAAAAGATATTACTCTAGTTTGAGACAGTACATTTTACTTTTTAATCAGTGTTGAAAGCATAGTATTAGCTGGAAAATCCTTGGCAAAGTTCTACTATCTAAACAGGCAAGTTCCAAATCCTGGCAGACAATATTCCTTTGAGTTAACATTTTACTTCAACTTTTTAAAGTCTCTTCTTGACTGTAATCCTTCATTCCCACTAGAATAACACAAGATTGATCTATCCATTGGGAGGATGAAGATATCTTGGCCAAAGTTACTATGAATCCCTTATGGAATTGCTGCCACATTATAATCCCAACTCTAGTGGTCTGGGGGCTGGTGTGGTGGTAGGAAAATGGGGTTACTCTGCTCTGTAGCTGGGACTGTTGGTGACCCCAGGGGAGCTGATCTCTTTAGCTATGCTGGGCCAGGCTTTGACATCTTTTCCTTGACCTTCTTCTGTATTCAACCAAAGCACATCTGCATTAATTAAAAAACTTCCTTAAATAAGTAAGGAAAACTGTAAAGGAAGACACAGACCTGGAAACCACATAGCAAACAAAATGTAATTTCTGAAGATGGTGAAGTGAGCAGGGCAAAGTAATTTATTTCAGAAGAGTTAAGCTCTAACAATCTTCACCATTTACTGGTTTTGTGACTTTAAGCAATTGACTTAATCTCTTCCTTACTATTCATCTGTAAAATAGGAAGATAGTACTTTATATAGCTAGCCTGGGATCCAATGATGTCCTTGAAAGTACTCCAAAAAGAGGGACGCTAGTTGTGTTAGTGAAAGTCCTGCGTAAGTGTCCAACCCACTTGTTTTTCTCTGGTTTGTCACACAAGGTCTAAACCCCACTGTCTGCATGATCTCTTTTCTCTCCTAGTCTTGTCTTGGCTCTCTAGCCCAAGTCTGGGCTTGTCTGCCCTAGCCAGTTTGCACTCCATTTCCCTTTTGCAGCCACTCTGCCCTAATTCTCACCCTCTCCTTCCTTGCTCCCCCCCATTACCTCATTCCCAAAGGAAAGGCTTGTGTTCCCTGGGTCATACCAACCTGAGGATATCTCCCTTCCCCTCTGAAGTTTTCTAGCTTCCTGTCCATAGAGGTCTTATCTTCTCCTTCCTCTGGTTGTATCTGTTGGGTTAGCTTATTTGAAACACTTCCTACTGGGATTTTTGTGACAGATTCTCACCTTCTTCACCTGGGCCTGAGTCTGTCCTGCCAGTGTCTCTCTACCATGGAGATGGAAAGCTCCCTCACTTCATTCTGCTGCCCATCTTGTGCTCACGCACAGCGGCAGAAAGAAACTGCTCTTTCCCACTTTGAAAGGCTCCATGTTCCCTAGAGTTTTGCAAATGAATTTCAGTTTCCAGCTTGAGGAGCAGAAATGAGAATGAGGAAAGCCCACAGTGGTTTTAGCTTTCTCAAATAACAGTTCCTGTCCTTCTCAACTAACTCAACTAAGCAGCAGTGGCGGTGGTAGCTGTGGTGGTGCTGGTACTAGCAGTCACTGTGACTACAGCAGCCGCAGCGTCGCCCTCGTCGTCCGTACCGTGGTCGTCTTCCTAGGAGTTCACATTTATTGCCCCCTTTTACAGCCAAATTTGATGAGAAACTCTTTACATACATTATATCATTTAACCCTCATAACAGCCCTGTGAGATGAGCCAGTTACTATTTCTCTTACAGAATTGAAGAAACTGATACTCTAGGGTTTCCACAACCCAGAGAAAAACCTGGAGAATCAGACTTCAACTCCAGGTCGTATGACTTCAGAACCTGAATGTACTGCTGTGTATTGTGGAATACATTAACTGCCCTTATGGCAGAGGCCGTAACTCGAATGCCCATAGGAGCCAGGCCAGAAATGAAATCAGTAGAGAGAGCCCAGAGTTAGCAAGACCACAGCGCAAGCTGGATGACAGACGGCAACTGACATTCCTCAGCATTAGCATATGAGGCATGATGGGGACTGGGGCGTATGGGAGAATATACGTCCTGCCTGGAGAAGCTGGCTGCTGCGAACTCTAGCAGTTGTTCTCATGAGAAATAAGCTTTTGAAATATGACTATTTTAAAATGTGTTGGGAATATGGCTTTTATGTCATATATTCTGATTATTAAATGTTGACAACTAACTCAAAACAACTAAACACTGAAGGTTAAAATAATAATGTCTGGGGACAGATTTGGCCTGGTTTGTGACCCCTCTTGGGAAAAATTTTGCGACCTTCTAACCATTGCGATGGATGATGGCACGGTACAATGAGAGATGTATTGTTCCCCTTGGCCAGTAGTTGGGCCACCCTTTGCCACTCCACCACTAGTGCTTAACAGAAGATCGGAAAGTCTCAGTTTATTAAATGTTGTCTAACCCAAAGGAAATAACTACCAATAACTCCTATTCATGGGTACCTACTGTGTACCAAGCACTACATACATGCTATTTTATTTATTTTAGTCCCCAAAGCAACCCTGTTTAACAGGTGAAAGAAGTCTGAGTGCTTAAGTAACAAAAGCAGTACCTTGCCAAAGGCATTCACATGTGCTTATTCCAAAGCCCTTCACCTTGCTCTTGCTGCTCAGCTCTCCTGCCTTTACAGTGTAATATTGCAATGAGATTAACATTATGCTAGAACTCAAGTAGGCGGGAACAGCTTTCCATGTTGTGATTTTTGGTTTTAGTGGGGAATATTTCCTCAAGTCACAGTACTTATCTCTGCACACTACCAGAAATTCCTCCATTTCATTTTATCACCCAGCCTGAAACTAGCCTTCAGAGATGCTTCGCATTAACAAGCATACTCCTGTTAAAGCACCTGTTCCTTCATTCACATGTGAACATGAAGTGAAGCAGATTATAGCCTTCAAACAGCTAGCTGAGATCATGTGGATATTTTCCTAGAACAACAGGGAAGAAGGGTCCATTCTGAAGTCTGGGTCACTGTTCAGTCAGTTGGAGGGACTGGACTCTGGGACTTGGGATGGGCCCCTGTGTCATGGCAGGCCTCAGAGCAGGAAAGTAGATACACAAATGTGCTAGCTACCTTACTTTTTTTGCCTACAGCTGTCCCCTCAAATAGGTGAGGCCATATTTTTGCTTGATAATTTGTATCCTATTCTACTTATAGTACAAAAATGCAGCATTTTTGCATTGAATAGCTTTTGAACATCTTACATACTTCCAAAATAAAAATATAATTAAAAAGTTAATGTTTTTATTGTTGTCATTGTTCAGATTAAGGGGCAGCCCCAATGAATAATGAAAGACAAAACAAAGCTGAAGAAATAATCACGAAATGGCTGTTTCCAAGTGATAAGATTACGATGGACTTTTAATGTGTTGTTTGAATTGTTTCATGACTCATTTCAAAGGAGAGCAAACAAATTTTGTTACTGAAGCAGAGTGAATGAAAACTTCTTAGTTGTCATGGTGTGGTAAGAACAAGGTGGGCAAATTTTACTCTTATGCTTAAGTAACAAAAGCAGTACCTTGCCAAAGGCATTCACATGTGCTTATTCCAAAGCCCTTCACCTTGCTCTTGCTGCTCAAGATTCAAGTAATTCAAACAATTACTAATTGTTTGAAGGCTAAGTCCTAGTGAGGGTTTAGGGCGCATGAAAGTGGGGAGAGGAGGGGCTGACCCTCCAAGTGCTTACTGGTCTTTCTCTCCTTCCCACTCCTGAAGCCCCAAGGACTGTGCTGTGTGGGGTTATCTCAGATTTCTTTTATCCTGCTGCAGACAGAGTAAGAAGAGTCAGAAGAATTTAGGGCAATTCAATGCTAAGAGTTTCCTGACATCTGCTAAACCTTAGTACTGACTGTTACTTATTAGACAGCTTTGACCAAAGCATGCCTTTAATGTGGAGTGTGCCAATCCTTGTAGAATTTGCTCCTGCTTCCTTGCAACATGAATTCTTTCTCTTCCAACTTTTTGGCACTCCCAGAATAGTTATGTTTTCTTCCCCCTTTCTTTCATTTTGGAGACCAGTTATGAAAAACTTTCATTCTTTCACTGTGCTTCAGATGCAACTTGGGTCACCAGCTCAATTCCCTAGTTATTTGTCAGTGGTAATTGTTGCTTTGCCTTAGCTGTAGTATATTGTCTTTCTGCAATAGTTTGGACTTCCCAGAATAGAAGAATAGTATTTTTTTCTCAGCTCTATTGAGGCATGACTGATAAAACTGTAACGGTTTTAAGATGTACAATGTGCTGACTTGATAGAAGAAGAATAGTGTTTGAATGTATGCACATATTAACATAGAATAGCTAAGCGTCACTTTTTGTAAATAAACTCAAAATTGGAAGACAATGATTGTGGGTGGGACAATGTTCAGTGATACAGCCTCAACTATTTGAACACACAGACCTCTCATGGTTAGTCTTCAGAGTCCCTTAGAGGTTTTGAAGAGTAAGAGGGTTACAAAGAAGAATATCAGAGGGTAGGAATTCAGAAAGTTCTTTGGCCATTGAAGGCAAAATGGTCATTTATTTTTTAAAATCAAATCTGTTATATAATTATTCCACTCGTCTACCCCACAAATATCTGGTACTAAGAAAGGCTTTTATAGGTAACTGCTCTACCCTTGCTGATATTCTTGGAGATACGAGCCATTTATTTAGTTTCCAAGAAAGCTGCTCTACAGTAGTGGCTTTTAATATGACATGTGCCTCAATGATTTCTCCTTAAAAACCTATCCACCTCTGTGATCTGCTCTCTTGTCAGCTCATCTGTTTAATTTTGACTGTCCTTTTCTAAATTGAAGCCATGAGTGTTCTTGGTGCCAACAGATTCCCATCAATCCTCTTTTCATCTGTTATTTCTCTGTCTGTATCTAAGGCTGCCCACCTGGCCCCCTAACCTATAGCCACCCAGAATTGCTTGCTTGTATTCTTCCAAACATGTCCTGCTCTTGTGTCCCCTAGACTTAAATAGCTATGTCCTCTAAAGCCATCTCTCTCCCTATACATGACGGTACCTCCCTATTACTTTTTAAGACTAATTTTCATATTACCTGCCCTACCTTTCTCCCTCAGCCTTTTGACTCAAGGAAAATGAGCTGTCTGCCTTCTGTGCTCCAATATCTCTGATGTCAGGATCTCTGTCTCCCCTCCACAGACCAGTGTCCTAGGTGGAGCGCAGGTCAATCCTAGGCAAGAAGATGCAGGAAGGCAGTGTTAGATCTCCTATTCATATTTATTTCAAATCTCAGGAAATAAGTCTTTCTAATCCATCGTGGTACCTTCACTCAGTCCCCCATTATACTGTTTGCTCTCACTCATTTGCTCATATTCAGCATATTGTGAAATGTTATAATTACTCTGTTTTTGAGAGGATTAACAGATTATGTTAACTTTTTTTTTAACCTTCATAAACAGGACAAGTGCCTTAAATGTATTCCTACAAGAATCTCTGGATTCTAAGTTATACTTGTAATGTAGGTATAACAAATGACAAGAGAAAGCCAGTGCTGACTTCTCCAGCCCACTACGAGGGCTTCCTGAGCAGCAGTCCGGCATGTGGTTGTGGGCAGTAAATGCAGCGCCTGCCCTCAGACCCTTTATAGGTAAATACGACAGCAATCTGATTGCATCTGATAAAAAATTTTTAATAATTAAGATTGTTTAAAATATAGATTTACATCAACTATCACTGCCTAGGAACAAAGTCCTAAGGGTTTATTTTGCCCTGAAATATTAGACAAAAGGAATGCAGTAACAGTAATAATATATAATAATTATAATAATTTACAGATAGTAAATACCCATTATTGAAAGAACATACAAAAATTTTATCAGGAGTATGTAATAAAAATGTTTAGAGGCCATTGCCACGAATGTAGTACTTAGCACTTAGAACCTTTGAAGGACAGAAATTGTGTCTTCTTCTTTGTAGCTCCAGCTCCTAGCACAATGACTGGGGCATAATATATGTTCAGTAAATATTGAGTGAGTAAATAAATCAATGGAAGACCAATAAAGGAAGGCGAATGCTCTGTAGAGACACCTGAGACTGTTTCTCTTTTAAGCTGGTACCCTGAGCAACATCAAACCCAAGGTGAGAAACCAGGAAGAAAGGGTCAGATGACTTGACGCAGGAAGTGGGTTCACGTTGATTACATGTGGTGAAATTATGACCCTGCAATGTGAATAGTTTGGTGAGGTCATCACTTTCTGTCTCATGGAGGAGAAACTGCCAGTTAAAGAGAAGAATTTGAGATCATTCTCCATGTGATTTACCCTAAAACTGCCCCCCTTCCCCCACCCCATCTCCTTGACCAGATCCTTAAACAGGCCTTATCCTCTCATACTTTGCACTTGTGCCTCTGTTACTGTGGAAACTTTGGGGAACTTGAAATGCTCACCTGAATTCCTGAATGATTTTCAGGATCTGTAATGTGGTCACAGTCCCAGTGGTATTTTCTGATAAATGATTACAACTTTACTTATGTAACCCTGCAAATCCAGGCCTCATCCTTCAAAGGAATGGCAAAAACCTTTCAAACTCATGTCATGATACTGCACCAAAAAATCTCACCTTAGGACTCAATTGTTTTACTATTTAAGGGTTAGTTATTCTTGGGAGTTCTGTGTTTCTAATAGCAGGATCCTTTAATCATTTCTATTCATAAATAATAAGGAAAGCAATATGGGCTAGCAATTAACTTGTATTTTCAGAAGTAAAGAAAGAAACCATTTTCCCAATATTAAAGTAGCAAAACAATTTCAATACCTAGTAGTATAAAATAAAGCCTCATTACTTTGGTAACAAATGTTTAATGCATATATGTCATCCTGATTAAAAGTCCTATAAGATTTTATAGTAGTTATAAGCTGACCTAATATGTCTTAGGACTAGTAATGTAGGCATTTCACAAATAATATTGATCTCTTAATTACATGGTCATGATAAATATAGAATATTCATTTGGAGCACTAATATTTTTCATTGCATTATTACACAAGAGTAGCAACCATCAATAACAAAGAGAGCTTGTTTCCTGTAATTCTCACCTTGAGCACACCAGGTCTTTGGACAGTAAGTACCATGAGGGCAGGAAACATCTCTTTCATCCACTGTTGTAGCCTGCTTGCCTAGTACAGTGCCTCACACATAATAGGAATCCAATAAATATGTGTTGAATGAATGAATGAATGAATGAAGTATGTGTAAGTCCATCCCTACACCAGCCACCTGTTATACCTTTGCCCACAAAGACAAGTCTCAAATGATAGCTGTTATTTAGGATAGTGGCTTTCAGTTTCTGATCTGGGGGGGAGGGCTTGTTGCTTTATGGAGAAGCTGAGGGGTTCTGCAAACAGCTAATTACTTTCTGCCAAGTCTTTTACGTTGCCTGAGTGTATTTGTCAGGATTAAGAAACGATCTTAAGCAAAAGAGAGAAGGCTATTGGCTCAGGAATACCAAAAAAAGTGAAACAAATGAAGCCAAGGAAATGGCAGGATTCAGCCTGGGCCTCAGAAAATGTCACCATCTCCATCCTTCAGCGTGTTGGCTTCAGACACACTTGCTGCAGATCAGGTTCTTTTAGTGGGAAACATGGTTTATGGCAGCTGCTCAGCTTTGTATCTTACAACTTTAGTCATTGGATAGACTGACTTCAAGCTTTCTTTGGCCTTAAATTTAAAATCTTGGGAGAAGGAATTTTATTTACAAAAGAGTTTGACTGTTGAAAAGGGTTTGGGAATTTTTTGCTCTGAGCAATTACTTTGCAATGTCATCAACTCTTTCCTTGTTGTCCTGGTTTTATCTCCATTTGCTTTTCCTCAGCATCCCTTCCGTCGTCATTCTGAACTTGGATCTCCCTGCCTAGTCTTTCCCTGGTGATTTGGCCCCTAGATTTCCCATTCCTTGTGCTGATATGCCTTTTAGTCCTTGTATCCTCTTGCTTTGAGTGGAGACTCCTTGTATAGGGAATTCCCCTTCCAGCTTTCTGTCTGGGAGGAATTGAGCCATGTAATGTACAAGTTTTAGAGTATATAAACCATAGCTGCATTAAATCTTCCTTGTTCTTTTAGAGGGTTTTCACTTAAGGACAAAAGGCAGTTAATTTTACAGCCACTGTAGACTCACATGTAAATAGGATAGAAATTCTTAAAATAACTTCTTTTGTAAAGTGGGGCACCTTCAATCGTGAGGCAACTAGAATTTTCTCTAAAACAAGTGCTAAGAAATGACCTTGATTAGTAAAAAGTTACATATATATTGAAGCATGGGAATGACCAACTCAGTCCTTCCTTTCTGTTTCTGGACAGTCAATTAAGGCCCCTTCTCCACCAGCTACAGCAGAGCCTGAGTCAGTTCGGTGATGACATTATTTCACTAAGACCAAAGGAGGTACCAATTTCAGAGCAGGACATTCTGTCTTCACTATAATTCATAAACTTTGGTGCTGAATTTAGAAGATGTGAGAAATTTGTCCTGGAAATACATTTTAAATTTTGAGAAAGTAATTACTAAGTAAGTCGGAGAGCAGGATGAATCTAAATAGGTAAGGTAGTGGTCCTACAGAGCATTCTTCATTTAGCTCTCTGGTGAAATTATTTTAAAATGAAGAAAAAATGAAGTTGTACTTTAATTAGTTGATGAAGTTGTGGTTAAATGCTTTTAAGAGAGTAATGATCTAGTTCTTAAGAGAATGTGGGTTGAAAACTGTAGTTGTTCTAGGATAGGCTCAATTAACTTTATCATAATCTCATACTCTATAGTCAATTAGCGTGAATTCTATCCACATAAAGTTTCTCCTCTTTTTTGTTCTAGGTTGTTCTTATTTAGAGTAACTGATGGAAGGCTTGCCTGTTTAAACTAAAATCAACTCATTAAAGGACCATTTGGTCTTTGTTTATATTACCTCAAGCTGCAGGGAGAGTAAAAATACATTATTATGTTATAAGGGTTTATTCTCACACTGGATATCACCAACAAATGGTAGGAGATTTATAAGTACTTTTAGAGAATTTAAACCTTTTATGTTTTTATTTCAAATACAATCTTTAAGGAAGAATATAAGTATATAGTCTTAAATCCTTTTATTTTTGTGCCTATTTTTGTGCTTGTGGATTTATGATGACATTAGTGCCAAACGATTACCTAAATTTGAGTCTATCTTTTAATATATTGTTTCTCAAATCAGGGTTTATAAACCACAGAGTCTGGTGGACACATTTGCGGGCATCTGTGCGTACTCTTGTAATAACATTAGTAACTAATATTTTATGATACTTTTAATGCCACATGCTCTTCTAAAAAATATTTACATATTATTTGTCATAATCCTTACAAATCTAGGATGTACCACTATTATACTCATTTCACAGATGGGAAAGCTGAAGCACATAAAAGTTAAGGAACTTGCCAAGTGCCTCAAAGCCTGGGTTTTGAACCTAATATTCTAGCTCCAGAGTTCACACTCAAGTGGTATTTTCCCTTCCTGGTAGGCATAATGGGTACTGTTCCCTTCCTGTGCCATTACCATATATGTGATCATTAAAAAGTAATGACTTCCAATAATTTAGTGAATTTAGATTCAATTTCTTAGAATAAAAAGACTTCAGAAAGTCCCTATCTTAAGAGTATGTCTACTTATAGAAGAAATTAATTTCTATATATTAACTATGTTCAGAGTTGTCAATAGAAAAACTGCTAAATTATAGTAGCAACAAAGTAAAGAATTTCTGTCAAGGTACATTATCTGTTTAGGAAGAAGGCAGTGTTTCCTCTATCCAGTTTTCTCTTCTTTCTCTCCTCCTCTAATGACAATCAGCCCTAGAGTCATTAGATGGGATAGAACAAGGTTGATGTTTACAGTGGAAGGGGGAGGACACCATGATGGCCCAGGTCATGGTATTGGAGCTCAATAGGGGGATGAGGAGGTATTTTTCGGAGGGCTGATCTGTGCTGGTATCTGAGACCAATCAGGATAAAGACTGCTTCTATGGAGGGGTGGCCTGATGTGGAGTCAGAATTCAAGTGAAGTAGGGGGGTAGGACCTTGGAATGGGGTTGACCTAGTACAGTTTGTGAGATCCCAAGCAGGGTGGGAAAAGTATATGGAGGGATAGCCTGACGTCAGGTTTTGAAACTCAACTGAAAGGGGAGGCATGGCCATTCAGTGGTGCAGAAGGCGGCATGAGGAGTCAGAGTGAGGAAGGAGTCTACTGGAAGGGTATAGCCTGCCATGGAATCTTGGAGCTTATATGGTAGTTGGTGGGGGCACCAGCTGTGGGTTTTGGAACCCCAGTGGGGTAAGGAAGGCATCTGTGTAGTAGAAGGGTGGAATCAGAAAAGGGAGATTGGTTATATCTGGGGAATTGTTTATATAAAAGATATAAAGGGTAATGGGGGCTGGTTTTCTCATCTTGGAATCAGGAGTTACAAATCCAGAAAGGGAGAAAACTAGAATGAACTTTATACTATTGTTTTGCAGTTGGAGATATCATTGTGCATGGGTACTCTCTGTCTTTTTCTCTCAATCTATCTTTAAGAAATAAATGTAGGTGTGTGTGTTTCCTAGCTTTGCCCATAGGGAGGGTCAAGGAGCAGTGATATCCCAATTGCCATGAGCCCATCTAGTATCCAGATCTTGACTTCTAAATACCATCCTCCAAGGAATCAGAGCTGCTTGGAAAAATAGCTGATTCCAGGACTTTGACAAGCAAAGCACAAGATAATATTGGAAAAATATATTATTCCTGAGGACAAGGAAGTACTCAAAGAACGGTGTCAAAAGGACCCAGAACTCCTCAACCATATTTATTTCAATATGTATATTTCAATATTCCTTTTTGTTCCCTTCTAGGGCACTTGTTATATAGCTCAGATATAACATTGGGTTTGAAGTGATTATCAGAAATAGATTGGAAAAAACTAGAATGGTACTGGGACATATTGTTAGGGCTAGGGATGGATGCAATTAAAGGTGAATGAAGGTTAGTTGAATAGTCCTGAGAATATAAAGGAAAGTACAATATGTGGGAAGGAATCAGGGAAGGATGGGGTGGGAGAGTCTTTGAAGAAGAAATGGACAATTGATGACTTCAGGGGCCTGGGCATTGACTTTTATCAAGAATTGTGTCAGAGAATAGCAAGAGATAGAAGAAACTCTTCTGAGTTTTTGGAACTATTGAAAGATGCTAGTTCTAAAAATTATGGAGTTTGGAATATGTCTCTTTGGATTGAAATTGTTTTAGCTTGAACTTTTGGTGATATGTGGATCCCCCAGTTAAAAGTGCATCTGTTAACTTGAAAGTTAAAGTCTGAGAAGCTAAAGCTGAAAAAAGCTTAAGAGAAAAAAAATTAATCTGTACTGTAATCACATTGCATACAGCTAATTTGCTTTCATGTAGAGGGAAGCAGTGATGTGTACTGTAGTAGCTAATGAACTAGACTAATCATCAATATTTCTAAGGGAGCTTTTAAATATATATATATTTAAAATACATAAATATATATTTGAAGTATATTTTAAAATATATAAATATACATATGTATGTATGTGTGTTTATGTGTATATGTATATGTATTCTCAGATATACCATTTCCTAAATTTGCATCCTTGAACACATTATTTTATCTCTGAGCCTTAGTTTTCTCACCATAAAATGGGACTAATGGTGACATTTGTTATAGTGTTATAGAGTGCAGTATAGGGGCTCTTTCAATAATTGTTAACTTCTGTTTCCCCCTCCCTCAGTTAATACATATTTTTACTTGGGATGCCTCTCATTATACTCATTATAGCTAAAACCAAATAAAAATCATACTCTAAAATTTCAGCTGAGAGGGTACTTTAACCAATTTAGTATAAAGGGAGGCTATACCTTAGGAATGAGAAGCCGACCACACATTTACACTTTAAGGCCTCAGATCAGGCAGCAGCACGGAAAACCAGGGGAGATGATGCAAAGCATTCCTTTTCAGGATGCCCTTGTTGATTCGGCAAATGGGCATGACCACACAGATGGTGTCAGGGAACATTCCCTCCCTTTACAAGTATCTGTGTCTTGCCAGAAGGCTACCTCACACTCTAGGAAAGATGCTGGAGCTCCCTCAGGAGTTGCCAGAAACCTCGTTTGACCGACAGCAATATGAGGAGGCTAAGACCTACCTTGCCAAGCCATAGAAGCTTAACTATAATACAACCCAAGAGAGAGAAAGAAAAGCAGGAATCCATTTGCTGTTTGTACTAAAATTGGATTAGATTACATAGGCGATTTTGAGCCTATATTTCCCTCACTTGTAACATGAGTATGGCTCCTTCTCATTCAGTATTTTTCATACCATGTATTTTTATTTGTTTTTGTTTTCAAATCTACATAGTAGTCCATTGAACAGCTATTCCTTATTTAACCAAATTCCTAATGGGAGATTTTTTAATTTCTTTTAAATTATTTATTATTATAAATATGCTGTAATAAATATCTTCTTTCACACATCTTTGTGTAATACTTCTGATGTCCTTAGGATGAATTCCTGAAGTAGAAATACTAGGCTTTCAGTACACATTGCCAAACTGATCACCAGAAGCTTTTAGCAACTTATATTTCTTTGTACATTGAGATGTCATTACACCACACCCTTGTCATTACTGTGTCATTGCTATTTTAAGAATTTCTGTGAATTTGTTAGATAACCAATAATAATGGGAGCTACTGTATTTATAATGCTTACAATGTGCCAGGCACTGTTCTTGCACTTTACATATGTAGTAGGCAGAATTCTAAACCCGCCTAATACTCTCTGCCCCCTAGTGTGGGATTATACAACATATGAGCAGATATTACTCCAAAGACTATTATCTTATATAGCAAAAGGGATTTTTTTCATTGAAAAATGGCAGATATACAATCTTATATTGGCAATACAGTGGTTTAACAGTTACCCATATAATTAAATCTTCACCCCCACTAGTGCAGTTACTATCTGTCATCATGGGAAGATGTTACAGAATCACTGACTGTATTCTCCATACTGTACTATTATCCTTGTGACCAACTTATATTATGATTGAAAATTTTTGTGCCCCTGTTGCTACCAGTCACTTCTCAGTGTCTCTGAGTCTACTGCTGTTTTCTTCATTTTATTTTGTTTTGTTTTTATATTCCACAAATAAGTAAAATCATATGGCATTTGTCTTTCTCCTCCTGGCTTATTTCACTTAGCATAATACTCTCTGGGTCCATCCATTTTGTTGCAAATGGCAAGATTTCCTTCTTTTTGGCTGAATAATATTCCATTGTATATGTACCATATCTTCTTTATCTGTTCATCTATTGATGGACACTTAGTTTGCTTTCATAACTTGGCTATTATAAATAATGCATATATCTTTTCAAATTAGGGATTTTGTTCTCTTTGGGCAAATTCCTCGGAGTGGAATTATGGTATTCCTATTTTTAGTTTTTTGAGGAACCTCCATACTGCTTCCACAGTGGCTGTGCCAATTTACATTCCCACCAACAGTGTAGGAGGGCTCCCTTTTTTCCAAATCCTCGCCAAACACTTGTTATTTCTTGTCTTTTGAATAGTGGCCATTCTAATTGGTTTGAAGTGATACCTCATTGTGGTTTTGGTTTGCATCTCCCTGATGTGGATCATCTTTTCATATGCCTGTTGGCCATCCATATTTCTTCTTTGGAAAAATGTCTCTTCAGGTCCTTTGCCTATTTTTTAATTGGGTTATTTGTTTTTTTAGTTTTGAGGTGTATGGTTCCTTGTTTAATTTGGATGTTAACTCCTTATCAAGTAAATATTTAAGAATATATTCTCCCATAATGTAGGTTTCCTTTTTGTTCTGCTGATGATGTCCATTGCTGTACAGAAGCTTTTTAGTTTGATATAGTCCCACTTGTTCATTTTTTATTTTGTTTCCCTTGCCCAAGGAGCTGTGTCCAGGAAAACATTGCTCTTGCTATGTTCAAGAGATTTTTGCCTATGTTTTCTTCTAAGAGTTTTATGTTTCATGTCTTACATTTAGGCTTTTGATCCATTTGAGTTTACTTTTGTGTGTGGAGTTAGACAGTATTCCAGTTTCATTCTCTTATATATAGCTGTCCAGTTTTCCCAACACCAGTTACTGAAGAAACTGTCTTCCCTATTGTATATTCATGGCTCCTTTATCATATATTAATTGGGTATATACATGTGGGTTTATATCTGGGCTCTCTATTCTGTTCTATTGATCTATGGGTCTGTTCTTGTGCCAGTACCATACTGTTTTGATTACTATAGTTTTGTAGTATAGCTTAAAGTCAGAGAGCATAATTGCCCTAGCTTTATTCTTCTTTCTCAGGATTGCTTTGGCTATTTGGGGTCTTTTGTGGTTCCATATGCATTTTAGGATTATTTGGTCTAGTTCATTGAAAAATACTGTTGGTATTTTGATAGGGATAGCATTGAATCTAAATTGCTTTGGACAGGATAGCCATTTTGACAATATTAATTGCTCCTATCCATGAGCACAGGGTAGATTTCCATTTATTTGTGTCTTGTGCAAAAGATATTTTGCAGAAGTAATTAAGGTCCCAATCAGTTGATCTTATGAAAGGGAGATTACTTAGTGGGCTTGATCTTATCTCATGAGCACTTCAAATCTGAGTTTCAAGGTTAGAGACAGAGGAAGTCAAATAAACTCTAAGTGTGGGTGAGATTTAACATGAGCATGATTATCCCCAGTGGTCTTGAAGATGGAGTGAGCCACATGGCAAGGAATGCAAGCAACTTCTTGTTTGAGAGTGGCGCCTGGATGATAACTAGCAAAGAAATGGGGACCTCAGTCCTATAGCTGTAAGTAACTGAAGTCAGCCAACAATAAGAATGAGCTTGAAAGTGTATTTTCCCCAGAATCTCTGTAGAAAAATTGATAATTTGATTTTAGCCTTTTGATACTCTGAGCAAAGAACCCAGACTTCTGACCTACATAAGTGTGAGTTAATAAATGGGTGCCGTTTTTTAAAAAATGTCATACACAGAAGCCAACATGAAGAGGCCAAATTGGGGATAATTTGAGCATCAAGGTACATAATTTTAATAACAGATTATAATCCATTGAATAAAATGAATCTATATGTAGACAACCAAATATATAAATTAAATATTAAATGAGGAACGGATGTTTAACAGAATTTCCAAGTAACCCTCCACAAAATATTTACTAATTACAAATGGAAAAATAAGTACAGTGGTGAAACTTGGTAGACATGTTCAAAGTGAACATCGTGAGTAATGGACAAATGGAAATCAGATGATAGGATGCAATGAGACAGAAACAAATCACTTCTGTGATATTCCTGCCAAGGGTGCATAACCTGAATCTAATCATGAGGAAACATCAGACAAACCCAAACTGAGGGGCATTCTGCAAAATAACTGGCCTATTACCTTCAAAAGTATCGAGATCTTGAAAATCAAAAGAAAGACTGGATAACAATTTCAGACTGAAGGAAACTAAAAGACATGACAACTAGGTGCAATGTTTGATTCTGACCTGGAGCTTTTTGCTGTAAACACCAATTGGAACAACTGGCAAAACTTGAATGACGTCTGAGGATTAGCTGATAGTAGCCTTATTAGTGTTAATCTCTTGTTGTTGATAGTTGTAGTGATGTAGGGGAATATTCTTTTTTGTAGGAAAGACACCAGAAAGTATTAAGAAGGGATGGGGAATCAGGGCAGCAACTTCCTCTGAAATGGAACCTTCCTACAGAAAAATTAATTTATAGTCTACTTGTAGCTTTTCTGTAAGCCTGTGATTGTTTTAAATTAAAAAAAATTTTTTCAAATCTTTTGCAAATTTGTAAAACAGAGCAAAAATAAAATTCTAAAAATCATCCTATTCACAGCATTCCTATTGCATTGTGGTTATATAGCTTTATAATCATTTGTTAAATATTCATATGCACACATATATGTATACACACATAAAATTAGAATTATTCCTATTTTGTATCTTGGCTAAGATTTTTATATTTATATGTAATCCTTATTTTATTAGTCTCTGCAATATTAATTTTATAGTAAATTTTCTGCATGTAAAATACATGTGTAATCATGTGAAATGTTCAGATTTGATTTTAAAATTAGTTGAGCACCTCTCATTGAGTTTGTCAAGTCTGTCACCATGTCAAATTAACCTCAGCTAGACATTGTAAAGATATCTTGGAACAGTTGAGTTATTGCATACTTCCAAGGAGAATGATGTATATAACCCTTTCCCTTGCACACAACCATGAGCATCATTTTCTTGACTCAAGAAGGCACTCGTATTTTTAAATATTTTACTACCCACTCCACTTCATAGCCTTATCATGAAAAATAAAAATTAAAGACTAAATTTATGAAGATACCACAATTTATTTATTCAACCACAAATAGATATTTGGGTAGTTTCTAATTTGGGCTACTAGGAATAGTGCTGCTATGAACATTCTTTTTTTTTCCATGTTAAGTGTTTTTATCCTAACATTTCTTTTTTTTATGGTATCATTAATATATAATCACATGAGCAACATTGTGGTTACTAGATTCCCCCCATTATCAAGTCCCCACCACATACCCCATTACAGTCACTGTCCATCAGCATAGAAAGATGCTATAGAGTCACTACTTGTCTTCTCCATGCTCTACTGCCTTCCCTGTGCCCCCCCTACATTATGTATGCTAATCATAATGCCCTTTAATTCTCTTATCCCTCTCTTCACCCCCGCCAGTCCCTTTCCCTTTGTTAACTGTCAGTCCATTCTTGGGTTCTGTGAGTCTGCTGCTGTTTTGTTCCTTCAGTTTTTGCTTTGTTGTTATACCACAGATGAGTGAAATCATTTGGTACTTGTCTTTCTCTGCCTAGCTTATTTCACTGAGCATAATACCCTCTAGCTTCATCCATGTTGTTGCAAATGGTAGGATTTGTTTTCTTCTTATGGCTGAATAATATTCCATTGTGTATATGTACCACATCTTCTTTATCCATTCATCTACTGATGGACACTTAGGTTGCTTCCATTTCTTGGCTATTGTAAATAGTGCTGCGATAAACATAGGGGTGGATATGTCTTTTTGAATCTGGGATCCTGCATTCTTAGGGTAAATTCCTAGGAGTGAAATTCCTGGGTCTGCTATGAACATTCTTATACATATCTTCTAGTGCATATATGTGCACATTTCTGTTGAGTACAGGTAGGAGTAGATTGGCTGGGTATGGTAGCTGAACTGCCAATGAATTTTCTAAAGCAATTGCACTTGCAGTGTATGTTCTGGTTGCTCCACCTTCTTACCAACACCTTGTTATTTTCTATATTTTTCATTTTAGCTACCTGAGTGTTTATAGAGGTATTGCATGTTGGTTTAAGATTGTATTTTCCTAATGAATAAAGTTGAACACTTTTAATGTTTATCGGCCATTTGAGTATCCTTTTTTTGTGGAGTATTTCAGGTCTTCTGCTCCATATTGTATTGGGTTCTCTATCTTTTCCTTTTTAATTTGTAGGCATTTAAATATATATATTCCCAACTTACTACATTTTCCATTTATGATTAACAGTTTTTGTAAACCATTTAAGAAATCTCTGCCTACTCCAGGGTCGTGAATATGTTTGCCTATGTTTTCTTCTAAAAGCTTCATTTTTTAATCTTTCACATTTAACTATTTAATACATCTGTAATTGATTTTTGTGAACATTGGGAGTTGGGGGGGTGGTCAAGATTCATTTCTCCATATAGACATCCAACTGACCCAGGACCATTTATTGAAAACTGTTCTTTGCACACTGCACTGCAATGTGACTCACCTCTGTCATAAATCAGGTGATCACATATGTATAGATCTATTTCTTGACCCTCTCTACTGTTCATTGGCCTGTTTTTCCATTCTTGTGTCAATTATACTCTAATTAGTATAGTTTTATAATGGATCTTGATATATGATACTGTAAATCCTCCAGCTTTGTTTTCTTCTCCAAGATTCCCTTGGTTATTCTTTGTCCTTTGCATTTCAATACACATTTTTTAATCAGCTTGCAACTTGCACACCCACACAAAATCTTCTAGGATTTCTACTGAGATTGTATAAATCAGTTTGGAGAAGCTAACATTTTTGCAGTAGTAAATCTTTTCCACCACTTAAGTATTTGCTGAGCATCTCACAGTTTACAAGTGGTAGAGTTTGAATTCAGTCTTCTATAGCCTTACTCCAAAGCCCAACAGTACTCTGGTGTTAAAGTGTACCTTAGTTTTATGGATGTCCTATTTTAATTTAAATATTATTTTAAAGGAATGTTTTGTTGGTTTAATATAATTTTTCTATAGGACTATGTTTTTTAAACCTCCCATTGCATGGATATCTCATGTCTGATTGTTGCTGACAGGCAGTAGTCATATGTTAATGACTATTTCGTATATTATCGACCATTATATTTTGAACCAAAGTATCTTGATGGCATTTTTAAAGCCAAGTGGAAAGTCCTGTGCAGCCAAATCCTTCCTCTTTATCCTTGTGTTACATGATCATTTGTTCTTCTCACTGCCCTCTACCTCCTACCCCACATACACACTCCTAGGCAGAAAGGAGAACTCTTCTTTCCCTTTTTTTCTAAGGGAGAAACTTATTTTCCTTCTATCTCCCACAGCTTTCATAGTATATTGTTGAGATTGTCCATACATGGACTTTCAAATCATTGTTCAGAGAATATGGATCTCTGTGGAAGGAGCACATGATATAAAGGATTAGTGGAGAATTTCCTTTTCCTTTTCTGTGTGAAGGAGTCTGTTGAAACAAAAACTGAAACAGGAAAACTATTGGACATCTCTCTCTACTTCCTCCTAACTCAGCCCCTCCCTCCCATTCACACGTTCCCTCCCTCTTCTGCAGAGTGGGGCTGCTCAGACTTAGCTAGTGCCTTCTGTGACTGGGAATTGCACCCCGACCTGCCTCAGGGCCCACCTTTGATGCTTCAAAACTGCCTGCTCTACCTTCTCTGCAGTAAAACGTCTAACCTCCTCAGCGCATCAGACCCAAATTGTGGAGTTTGCCTTTATAGGATGTAGGAGGCCTTCTTTCTTGACCTAAACTTGAGGGAACTGGAAAGAGGAAATAGAAAGTGAACACAATTTTCTTCTTTCTCTTTTTTTTGTTTCCTCTAATTTTCTTTTTATTGATTCTTTCTATTCCTCCTTCTAAACTTTATCTTTACTTCTTTTATGTTTCCCTTAGTTTCTTCAAGTCTTTGCCTAGACATTTTTTCCATAACTGGCAGTAACACAAAAAATAAATTAACATTACTTACCTTTATAATTATTTCATTCACTCAAAATGTACTAGTCCTTCTGTGTTCTAGGCACTGTCATTTAACAGAATTTTATAATTTTTTTTTTTTAAGACCCAAGCTGGATTTTATTCAAATGTCAGGAGCAGGCATGTGGCAAAGTAACAAAGGGAGAAAGGTAGGTGGTGCAGGCTGTGAGGTGGCAGGGTAGGGCAGGACCCTGTCCAAGGCGCTGACATCCCTGCTCTCTGCCAGGGGCTGAGTGGGCACATTCTCCTGCCCCCAACAAATTAGTATGCTCATGCCTGCAGGGCCTCTGCCCCCTGGACTGTGAAGGCCCCAAGGAGAAGGACTGGAAGCACTAAGCTTTCTCTCTTGTGAGGGAGAAAGAGAAGGGGAGGATACAGGAAAAGAGGGAGGCTTGGTTGGGTACCTAGCTATGTCTGCCGCAGTTGTTAAAGAATGGTAAATTACTATTTTTTATTAAAAATTTAAAAACCAACTTTTGCATAGCATTTTAAAAGAAAATTCCTCCTTGCATAATTGATCCTTTGTGGAAAAACTATTTATTCTAGAATATTAAAAACCCACAGATACATTCTTCTATGTTACTTTTTGATGGTTGAATTACATTCTGAGGGTTTTTTTCTTTCCCCTTCCAGAACCACCTACACATCTTTTTACCTATCCTTTTAGCAATGTTGCAACTACAAATGAAACTATTGCCATTTGAAAATAAGAATTTTGTTAGATGTAATTTTCTCTTGCTACTATTAAAGGACATCAACAGTAATATTTTCTGTTATTTTAATCTCTGCCTGTATTGATGGATACTTTTCTAGAAGAATTTTTATACTTCTTTATATGGAAAGGCGTCAGAATCTCCTGGGTGCTTCATATTATCCCATTCTGTATCAGTTGGGAATTTTCCTTGGCTGAAAGTTACAGAACCTGATTGCAGAAGCTTGGGGATTTATTTTTCTCATAACAATGAGTCCAGAGAGAGGTAGTCCATGGCAGGTACAGCAGATTCTTGATACTATCCATGTCCCAGGTTCCCTTTGGTGCTCTTCTTTCTCATAGTGTCTATTCATTAATACTTACTACATAGAGTTAGCCTATCCATGTCTAGTTTCACATCCACTTTCCAGGAAAGGAGAAAGAAGAAAGGACAGGGAAGAAGGGGCAGTATCTACTTGAAAAAGCAAGGCTTGTCTCCAAAGTTTCCAGCAGACCTCTGCTTGTATCTCATGGGCTAGAATTGTATCACATGGTCATGCAGATCCTCAGGAGTGTAAAGGAAGGCCAATATTTTAATCCTGAACAAAATTAGTTTCTTATAGGAATGAGAAAAGGGAGAATATATATTGGTACCTAGCTATGTCTGCCGCAGTTTTGAAACTCATATGATATAATTTCCTGAACAGTAACAGTGAGAAACACATCAAAATTCCATTTAATTGTTGAACTCTGTAACCTTGCTTGTGACCTTAATGTTAACAGTTTTATTCTAATGAACAAGCTTGTAATCAAAAGAAAGAGCAATGCATTTGTGACTGTTAATCAAGAGAAAAATACTTTATTTTGAATCATTTTGTTAAAGAAGATGTCAGAAGAAATTTCTTATACAAGACACAACAAATTTGTATAAAAAATGATCTAAGTACATTCAAAAATTAAAGATAAAGTTAATTATATATTTCAGGCTGGGCTTCATAGGGTTATAGCAACTTGGTAGGATCAAGGTAACCCAGAAATGGCCCAAGCATGGCAGGTTCAGAAATTGGTATGATTGTATGATCAGGTTGTGGGGCTCTCACTAATGGACCCACTGGATAATCACTTGTAAACTCAAATGTAATTATATTATTTCTACAATAGATAATATAATTATTTAGAGATACCTTTGGGGGTAATGTTTACTACTCTTAAATATATAAATATATATATATACATTCTCGTTGTAAAAAAGCAAAAATTCATTACAAATAAAGCTCAAGTCCCTCTTTGAAACTAACCTCCAGTTGCAGTATCCTCTCCGTTCAGTCTATTTGTACCTCCTTTAGACTTTTTTCCTTTGGGGAGAGAGAGAGAGAGAGAGAGAAAGAATAATGTGTATTATATTTTATTTTGTCTGTGCATGTTTAGATAATGGCATCATATGGTATGTGTCATGGTGCAACTTGCTTTTTTCACTCAATAATATATGTTGGAGATAAGACCAGATAATCTGTGTCTACTATGCAAAGAATGTCCTACTTATCTTCAAGCTCCAGGTGAAGTAAGATGGTATAGATATCCCTAGATTACTAATAAAAAGAGGCATTGCCTGGGTTTATGCATGTGAACTGGCAGCTGAGTAGCTGGTCAAGGGGCACCTTCAGCTCTGGTCAACATGAACTTAACAGTCCACGCTGCCGCTCACCACAGCAACATGGGGGTGTGGCTTCTTCCTTATTTCTTGACATACACCTCAGTCTACTGCCCATTTTGAAGTGGAGTTTGTTCCTGGTAGTAATTTTCATCTTATGCAGGCAAGCCTATATTTTAAAATAATGGCGAAGAAGAGGTAAAAGGTGTGTGTTTCCCTCTAATACTACCATGCTTTAGGGACAGGGCTATGATCTGTGATGCGATCAACTGATGCTTTTTCAGCAAATGTATACTGAGTGTTTAATATCTGTCAGGCATTATTTTAGGCACTCTGGAGAAACTGGTGATCAGCTAAAGTCCTTGCTTTTGTGGAATGTACAGTCTAGTTGTAGAAGTGAACAATAAGCAACGAAACAAACTTATAAATGAATAGTATAATGCCACATAGTGAGAAGTGCTATGAAGGAATTAATTTTATTGAGGAAATAAAGAGTAATTGAGGGTGGAAGGGTCACTTCGGATGTGATGGCCAGGGAAGGTGTCTCTGCAGAGCCTGAATAATTCCATATCCCTTCATCCCATATATGACAGATGTGCAATAAACATTGAATACACGAATAACTGCATCAGTAGGGATATATGCAAAGAACAACAGCAGCCAAAAACAGGAGAAAAATCATCTCTATCTGGATTAGGAGCTCTAGTGGGATGCTTAAAATAAAACTGAAAAACAAGTAGGCTTTGGCCAGAGAGGCAAGTGTCAGGAAAGGCATTAGGTAACAGTATGTGTATTAGCAGGGAGGTGTGAAAGAGCATTGTCTGTTTCCTATATCTGAATGACACATTATACAAATTTAATGGCTTAAAGAACACAAATTTATTGTTTTATAATCCTGGAGGTCAGACATCCATAATAGGTCTCATTGGGTTAAAATCAAGTGTTGGCCAGGCGGCATAACTTTAGGAGGATCTAAGAGAGAATCCATTTCTTTGCCTTTTGCAGCTTCTAGAAGTTGCTGGCATTTCTTAGGTGACCCCAATCCTCCAGCTTAAAAGCCAGCAAGGTAGCATCTTTGAATCTTCCTCTCTCAGAACTCTGCTTCTCTCATCACATCTCCTTTGACTGTGACCCTCTAGATGTCATTTTATAAGAACCCATGTGATTACAGTGGGCCCACCTGGGTAACCCTGGGTAATCTCCATAATCAGTTGATTACAGCAGCCCTATTTCTTCTTTGCCATGTAAATTAACGTATTCATAGATTCTGAGGATTAAGATGTGGACACTTTGGGGAGCCATTATTCTGCCTAAACATTGTGCATTCAGGAATTTGCAAATGGTTTGGGAATTCCAGAGTGTAATGTGCACATGGGGTAATGTGTATAGAAGGAGCTAAATGGCAAGAGCTGTTTAAAGGTTCCTGTTAGCTATGCACAGTTTGAACTTTGTCTTGGAAAGTGATAGGAAACCATCTGGTTGATTAGAGATATTTGAGTTTTTGAGACTTCACTCATTCAGGCTCTGTGTGATGGTAGCTGGGGCCAGCAGAACAGACAAAAGGATATTACAATAATCTACACAAAAGATTGGTGACGGGGATTGTACAATACCCCTATACTGATGGAGAAATTAGGAGTAAAAGGGGCCAGAAGGGAGCAGACAAGCCTCTTCAGGTTTGGGTGTGTGGATGAGAAAGTGGATTCCCAGATTATGTCAGAAGAAGGTTACTAGTATCTTGAGTTTAAGCATGTCCAGAATGCCAAGTCAAGTAAGGACAAGGGATAAGTCTTTTCACAACAGAAGATTGCTTTTACTACTCTTCTTTTATGGGTCCTTCATTTGGAGAGAAAACTAGGGACAAACTAGTATTTCTTCATAAGTAATTAGTTAATTTCCCCAACTTGTTTTGCCAAAAGTTGAAATTGTCAGTCATGGCTTCTGGTCAGAATTTCTGAGACTATTAATGTGAGCTGTGTGAATTCATCTATTCCTCCCCACAATGTCTAGAAAGTTATAATTCTTTTCTTTAATACTATGTACTGCTTAAACAAGGTGCATATGCATTTTCTTTTGGGCTTTTGAAGGGATTAAAACACCTTTGAGGCAGTAGCAGGAGTAAGGGCATTAGGGATTCCGCTGAAGTTACCTCCACTCTCTGTGGAACTCTGAAGTGTCTCAGAAACTTCTAGGTTCCCTTCCTGGGTTCTGATCTTGGTACTTGATTCTGCTCCCCAGACTTTTATTGGAAAATCATATTGGATAACTAGATTTATATTTGAATCATTGTCATTAGTGAGTTAGATTTAGACTGACCTCTTCAAGCAATATGGACATAAAAATAGGAAATTTCATAAAAGTTGACCATGTGTGGAATTTGCTTCATACACAAATTTATATGAATTGTAAAAAGATCAGAGATTATCTGTTTTTCCTTTGTCTGATTATGGATTTGTTTTTTAGTAAAAGTGCATAATTAAAAAAAAATTCTTGGATTTTTGTACTTGGATTTATATATCATAAATGATGAAATATATATATATACATTTATATATGTATACACACACACATATATATGTGAGACATTCATCAGCCATTGAAAATATGCATATACTATGCATCTATGGATGCAAAATAAAATGTTTTGTAAAAAGATAGTCAAGTTATTAAAGGAAAAACAACTTATGGAACATAAATGTACATATGTCATGATTGCATTTGTATACAAATTGGGCTGGAAATTTAAATTTTTACCTTATAGTTTTCTATACACTTTGATATTATTTAACTAGTACTTTTACCATTGAAAAAATAGTTTAAATAGTTTAATATATAGATTTATTTCCCAAATATCATAATGTAGGAATATTTTAATGTTAACCTTTTCAAGTTCTATAAAATTCTACAAATGTATTTAATATATCCTGTCTTTTAAAGAACAAAATATTAGTAAGAAATAACTCAATTCAGTATTAGTGTGGAAAATTACGCTTGTATATACAAATTCACATCTTAAAGGATTATTTGTGTCATGAAATCTAGTTTCTTTTTTAACTGGTAAAATACGAAAACTGTAGTATCATTTCCTTCAATATATAGTGAAATAACTATTGCCCCTGCTTAGTATTTTTAAATTTTTATTCCCAATGTTGTGGTTTTCTCTCTATTTTATAGTTTGAAGACTGCACCTCTTTATCCCCTTCTCCCACTTCACCTACACCCCTCAGCCCTCTCCTCAATAGCAATCGCCATATGGCTTTCTTCTTATAAAAAAAAGAGAAATATAGAAATTGTGCTCAAGCAAAAAGAAGAAATACAGATTGGTATTGTTCTCACACTGTTTGTTCTAGCAAAATCCCCATCTTTGAAAACTGGGGTGATTGGCCAATCTACATATCTACACAGTTAAGCAGTTTAGAATGAACAAACTATCCATATGTTGTACAATTTTAAACCTAAGTACAACTGACACTTTCTTCCTTGGTGTATTAAAAGAGATTTTCTTAGGAAAGAGAAGAATACAAATTTCACTGTAAAAAGATTGCCTCATTATATAAATGATCATTTTGTTATTTTTTCCTCATCTCCAGAGAAGTCCTAATCATTCACCTGCCCCATAGAGACTAGCTGAGGTTGTGTATGTATTTTTTAAGTGTATATTCTCTATCAAATCAGTAAAAATTAACTTTGTATGAACTTTATATTATGTTTTTCAACATTCTAGCTAGTGAATCTATCATTACATTTTATATTAAAATGTTCTTCCTACACTAGAAGAAATGTCTCATAAAATACGAGTTTAAAGTATTTCAGTAATTGACTAGATCTAAAAGGCTTAACATTTTGATAACACTCATAAGCAATTTCTAAGATGTCATATAATGTGAACATGGAATAATTTCTAAAACGAAGTGCTCTTAAATTATTTAATGTGGAAAATTCTGTTCTAGTAGCCATTACTCAGCCAAAAGCATTTTATCTACAGACTGAAGTAGCCACTTTGAATTTTTCACTAGTATGCATAAAATTGAAATGGCCTAGATATCATATACTTCTTTGAGCATCAGGGAATGTGTATTTTAACACAGTTTCATGATCCCTTATCTGAAGTCTTTGGGGCCAGATATATTGTGAATTTTTCAGATTTTTAAAATGTGATATAGAGCATATGCCCTGTATTACTTAAAACTGGCCATGCTTAGGGAACATTCCATAATTAACATGATGCTTTTGCACAAATGTATGAATGTTCACACTGAGTAGGATAAACTTCAGTTTGGACCAAGTTTGCCACCAAATGATTTCAGCTCAAGTTGGATTTGGCCACCATATTAATTATGAAATAAACCTTCATTTTCACAGATTTTTGTGTTATGAATATGAGATTTTGGACCTGAAGTTCTCTGTGATCCTGGTCATTTTTCTGGGCCACAATCATCTCAAATGTTAAACTGAGAAGTTAGACTCAGTAAATGATATGTGAATTTTTCAGATTTTATAGCTGAATGTCTATTTAATACTCTGATATAAGAAACACTACAATTAAATCAGTTTTATATTATCTCAGTTTAATAATTACTTAGTTCAGAGGCCTTCAACATTCTTGAAAGGAGAGTAGAATTATTTATGATTTATACATAAATCATAAAGAATTTAGATCAAGAAATGTTTCCACTCGGTCTTCTGTACAGCTGGAGCCAAACTAAGTTTCAAGCTTACGAAGACAGATTAGTTTTTGTTTGTAAATTTGATTACTAGAATGTGTTCTGGTGTAAGGTTCTTATAATTAAAATGTGAGCTATGTAGAAATGGCAAGAACCATTGTATGGGCTTCATGATTTCCCTCTGAAAACCAAGAGGGACAAGTTAGCAGGATTAGACCAGCGTAACCGAAAGGGGACCTGCAAAACCCTATTTTGTTTCACAGCCTCAATCATGCCATCTAGATCCTAAGAAAAATTAGTCCTAAAACTAATAGGGTGGGGCTCCCTATTGAGGAAAGACTGAAGCTAGCCAATTGGAGGGCTAGTGGAGTCTCTCCTGGGTAGAGATGTCAACCTGGGACAGTTCAGTTACAGGAGGGAGAATGAAATGAAAGCTAGAGGTGAGATGCAATATTCCAGAGCTCACAAACTGGCACTAAATGCAGCAAAAATGTGTTTGGGAAACTTTGCTTTCTCTGTCATGTACCCATGTTAATAAAAAGAAAAAGTGTATTTGATTATCTTTGGACATGAGTTGCTCTCTAATTTTCCATGTTTTCTGACGTTTCCTATGGTTGTGTACCTTGTCACTTTTCTCATTTAACTTACCTGATGACTTCTGAGGGCATTTCAAGGTGCCATTCCTGTCTGTAGCTATGCTACCAAAGCAGATTTTAAAACTTTGGAAGGCTGTTGTTGGGAGAGGGAAGCTATAGTTTGGACTGAGGAATTGTTACTGAAGTTCCTCTGAGAAACTATGAGACATCCAGTTACCACCACACTACTTTTTATTCATTTCCTCAAATATTTTATTTGGCATTTGCTATTTTGTGCTAGGCACTGGGAATGCAATCAGAAATAAGACAATAGGGGGCCACATGTCTGTGGAGGGAGACAAGACATCACATCAGTAAACATGCAAATAGGAAGACTGATACAAATTTTCATGGAAAGGGCAAAATGGGATGAGAGAGAAACAGGGAGTCCTCTCCCTCATTTAGATGGAGAAGTCAGGTTAGGTCTCTCTGAAGAGGTGTCATGTTGGTCATGCTGAAGGCTGGGTAGGAACCAACCAGGTAAAAATAGGAAGGAAATGTCTTTGAGGCAGAAGGAGCACCACTGGGAAAGCCTTGAGGCGCAATGAACTTGATTTGAGAAATAGATGTGGCTGGAGGGTGTGGATGAGCTGAGGGTGAGAAGATGACCAAAGGCAAGGCTGTGCAGGGCGTTATCAGTCATTTTAAAAAGTGTCAATAATTTTAAAGGGTAATAGGCAACCATTGAAGGGATTGAAGCAAAGTCAGATTACAGTTTTTAAGTGGTTACTTGGGTTGATGTGTGGAGAATGGACTGTAAGGGTACAAAGTGGTGGTGGCTTGAGGCACTGCAGGTAGACAGACTGGATATGCAAACTCTTCCAGAAAGAAGAATCTAAGATAGGATGTAGGTGTGAGTAGAGACCAGGCAATAGGAAGACTGTAGACATTAATAAAGGCTTGAAACAAGAATGCCTTGACCAGATACCCTATAAAAATTACACACTGGAGTGTATTCCTTTCTCTAAAGCTGGTGGCAGCCACCGTGATTCTTGGTAATCTGGCAGAGTTTCCAAAAGTCATGGACTTGTACCACTTTCTCTTCCATTTAAGAAAATTTTTAGCTTCCTGGAGAAGCCACCAGACAGTTCAACCTAGAGGACACGAGGCAAAAATTCATGAAAAATGGGTACCATTAAGGAACCACTTGACTAGTTTGTTGCCTTGGAGGTGCCCTAAAAGCTCAGTTCAGGGTTATCACACGTTGATTTCTTGGGAAACAGACATTGAGGCAGAGTTGCTAAATATTTTTTAGGGATCCATACCCATGAAAGGAAGGAGGAAGCAGGATGGTGCAGATGAAAAAGTGAAATTTAAGTGTAGGTCCAATAAAGTCTGGATCAACCCTGCAGGGAGCTCTCAAAAGCAAATATGATCTATAATGAGCCCAACTTGTGGGTCTTCATAGCCTTGCCTTGTTCAGTCACTGGGTGTGGACTGCTCTAGTGATGGTATGCCTTTGGACTGAGGCTGAAGGAGTTGACAGGTGGGATCGAGTGCTTTCTAGAAGTAGATGGCGCATTCCCATGTCCACCACCAAGTGCTGTATTGCTTAATAGAAGTAGGGAGTCATGTGGCTAGCTGGTTTATTCTTTAATTTAGATAGTTTCTTTCCTCCCAGAAAATCAAGATAAAACATATGTAACTTTTAAATCACAAAATATTTACCAGTCACTATGATAATCCAAAAGAGAGGGATTAAGAGGTAAGAAATTGGGAAGAGAGACCAAGAACAGGAAAGACACAGAGGGGAAAAAAAACCAATGGAAGGAAGCACGTAGGAGCAAGGAGAAGTGAATTTTAATAAAATACAAAGAGTTATGGCACCCAGTCCTGGGTCTTATTTTAAAGAACACTAGAACTCACGTATCATTAAAAATGTTTTAAACTAACATTGTGTAATTTTAGCTGTCTCTTGTTTTCTTGACAGATAAGGAAAACATGAATAAAAGAGACTGGCCACTCATGACAATTCAGAGAAATGATAGCTCAGGTATTTTTTCTAATTCTAAGTCTGTACTATGATTTATGGTAGATTATGCATGATATAAAATTGGAATATTGATTTTCAAAATTTTAATAATGGAAAGTTTAGTTTTTGGTCACACTGAAGGTTTCTCTAGTCCCCTCACAATGGGTGTTTTAATCTTCCTCAGTGGCGGTCAGGGCAACCATGCCTTCCTTCATTTTGTTTGTCCTTAAATCATTTGGAGCCTTCTTATAGTCATGTGATTAAGGATATACTTAATAAATCTTAATTACTTTACATGGTACAGATTATTCACATAATTGAGGGAAAAGTACATTTTTTGCTGAATTTCTCAGGTTATATATTATGCTACTTGGCCATAGAGTAGCTTCTACCTATGTTTTACTTTACCAAAATAGTTAATACTATACTAACCTAGGACCTTTTATGTATTTGGATGGAGAATGCCTTCTCAAACATTTTATATCATTTTAATCTTATTTAGCCTATTATATATTTTGGCTTTCAATTTCAACCTTTTCTCAAACTTAATTGACATTACTTCAATTTTTTTGAGTTAGAAATTCAGCTATGACTTTAAAAATCTACTTAATTTAATTTATAATAATGTGATGCTTAATTATTCACAGTTGATGTCTAACACTTTTTAAATGAAAAAAATGGTCACTTTTAGTATCTTGGCATGTGGGAATTTCTAAAATTCTCTATACACTAACTTTAACTTAAGTGGAAGTATTCCTTTATAGCCCTTTAGAAGTCATTTTATGCAAGAAATATGATGGTAATATTTGAAACTCTTTTAGAGAAAGAGTTTGAAATATACTATGAATGTTATAATTTGCTTAAAAGTCTTGTATTTGCTTAAAAATATTTTAAAATGAGACCAGCAGTCAACATGTTGTCATAACTATACTTTGACTTTACAATAATAATATGATGCTATTTCTTTGTCATTTTCTATTTTTGATGAAAAACAGATAAGCTGGTATTCTGTATGAAAAATGGAGTGAGAAGCACCAAGTATAAACCAGTAGACTATCTGCAACTGCATGCATTAACTGAAGCAAAAAAATTAACTTCTGCCTCTATAGAGAAAAAGGTTAGAAGTTGTGTGTATGTGTGTTTTCTAGTTTTGGAAAATTGAATTGCTAGGAAGCAAAATGACATTTGCAATGAAAACATGAAAATAAATAACATTCTAAATAGTTTTTAGAATCTTCCGACTACTCATAATAGTGAATAGCACCTACTGAACACCCTTGGACGTTATGCTACATAGTTTACATGCATTAATCATTTAATGGTCATAACAACCCAATCAGGTATGAATTCAGCTTCATTTTTAGAAAGATAGCTATTTCATTAGCTTTCAATAATTTCTAACTTAATTTGGAAAAAATAGTTTCTAGTAAGTACTAGCCATGAGTTATCATGTGATTTAAGACTCCTCCTATAACACCATGCAAATATGCCCTCAAGTTCCTCTGCTTTCTAGAATTCCCTTTCTTGCCTTGATCTAAGAAAAGGTGAAGTTGGACTAGATTTGAGATGGGTTTATGTGCAAGTAATTGTACACAGTATTTTAGGACCATGTATAGCTTAGGATTGCTCATGCGATATGTTTCTCTCTTGTGCAAATAGTGGAGTACATTATAAACAGCATTTTTCTTTCTTGGTGCATTAAAAATATGGTATGGCAAAGTAACATGTTTAATAATTTACAATTTTTATTTGTATTTAATATTTTGGGGTTACATTAGTTTTACATGGTTTTTTATTGTTAATATCTTTTTAAAAAGACAACTGTTATGATTCCAAAACACATTTGATACCCTATTCTAGAGAAATTACCATGTATCTATGAGCTGTATTCCCTAAAACTAAGGAGACTATTTAAAAAGTAGGGCATTATTTGTTGGATTCAGATATAACCTTGATTTACTGTTATCAGGACATTCAAAGAATTTTATGGGAAAATCGCTTATATAACTATCATCCTAACAAAACTATTTTCGTATTTCTGGCTTCTGTTCTGACTCATTATCTATGTACCACATATATACATACTTACATGTAAAAAAATAAACACATACTTATATATTTTGTTTCCTCCTGTGATAAACATACACATGAAATTCTATATTCTTTTCCCCTAACATTTTTCCACATAGTCTTTATAATATATAATTGTTATGTGATATTTAATTACTCCAGTAATAAATATTTATTGTGTGCCTTGACGATAACAATGGAGAACAAAATAAAGCTCCTACTCATGGAATATACTGTTTGCAGGAGATGGGGAGAAGGGAAGTCAGTGTTTATCAAATAAGCCCTGAAATAAAATTATATGAAGTATAAACTGCAATTAAAATGTGCTGTCTGGTGTGTAATAACAGGACTAATCCTAATTGGCTGGGAAGGCTTTTCTGAGGAAGTGATATTGGAATTGCGATATCAGGGTCAGTAAGAATTAACTAAGCAAAACAGGATTGACAAGTACTCCAAATAGAAAATGATGCATGTCTTATCACATCCTGATTTTTGGATATTTGGATGGTATCCAATTTTATGATATTGGAAACCATGCTTCAGTAAAAATTTTCATGTACAGATACTTTTCATGTTCTATAAGTCTATATTCCCATAAGATAAATTCCTGTGATTGAGATGTCCAAGCCAAAAAGTGTGAATGTTTTTAAGTTCTTTCCCAAAATTTTCTAATAAAGATCCCACCAAAAACATTTTCTGTACACCCTTCTTAGTATTAGAATGTATACATATATATTCATACACACACACACACACACACACACACACACACACATACACACATATGCATTCCTAATATTATCTATGTATCTGTTTGTCCAGCCAGCCATCATGCACCAAAAAAAAAAATTTAAGCTCAATGTGAAACGATTATTAAAATTAGTATTTGGTCAAAGTGAATTTCTTTGATGATAGAATCACTATTAAAGAATAAGCATATTTAAAAATTTTAATTATTAATGTAGTTTTTAAAGTTTGACATAAATTTCAGGGACAATAATTTCTCAGCACTGTTGGATGCTAGATTGCTTCTCTGCTCACTGTGTTATACATTTGTGAAGTTAAACAGATGATCATGTTCAATGAACATTTTAAATAATATTAATAACTTTTTTTCATAAAATATAATTCAGGAAGGACATTTTTAGTTACATGTCTTCTAGAAATAACTTTGTACCTGGAATTTATAGTTTGGCAAATCTTAGAAAGATCCCTATCTTCAACTACTGAAATGGTTCAGTCTGTAGCAACCATTTTGACAAGCTTTTTGCTTCCATTTTTAGTCTCCACGGTTCATAACAATAAAGAATTGTCCTTTTAAAGAATTTTTATAATATCTGTTGTCTTGAATTTTGATTACTGAGAACAAAATGTGTCCTGGATACCTCATCATTTTCTAACACCTTCTTTTCTTTATACAGTTTTCAATTTTATTGTTATATCCGGATTAAGGAAGATATATTAGGAATGTAGTTGCACATGATTTTTTTATTCTTCCCATCTCATTTAGTTTACAGATAGCAAGTTCACATTTTGCTTTTAATTTATTCATATAAGATGTGAAAATTTTTCAGAGAGGACTTTTTCCTGATAGATTCATGGCTTAAGTGGAGTTAGTAACTGGAAATTAAATAACAATTCAAAAAGTTTAATTTGTTTAATGTTATGAATGCTAATATGCCAAATAGTCTACACCAAATGCAATTGTGATTATAACACCATCTATTTTGTTCTTTCTTACATTATTATTTAATTTTTTATAAAATATGTATTGGTTCGAGAAGAATATTTTATTCTTCCTAATGTTGCATAGTTAACACATTGTCTCTTAATATTTGTATTAATTATCAGTCTATTTCACTGTTTTACCAATTAAATGTACTTTCTTTTTACACATAAAATTAGCAGTTTTAACAGTCATTGCTAATTATTATAACACTTTACTCTGGCAATAGTAAATGTTAACATAAGTAAACTAAATGATAGAATGCTAACATTTGAAGCCCACAAGGATATTTTTGCTTCAAGTTACATCTAGAATACTTAGCTACATTTGAAAAGAAATGAACAATCAATTGAGAACACTTGCCTGATTTATATAACTGGTATTTCAATGCTGATTAAATGTGATGGTCATCTATATATTTACTGTGCCACTGATCACACACGAATTCTAGGATGCCAGGTAAGACAATGATGTGGACACTGAGTCTTCTAGTCTTTCAAAGGCTGAGATTAAACCTGAAGCCAAATAGATTTGGGCTGGAAACTGAGGCCAATTTTTGGTACATTGTATGCTAACTGCCCATTCCCAATTTAAATATAAAAGAAGTCTTTACAGAGAAGGATTAAAGATGGTGGCGTGAGAGGTCAGACAGAGGCTTTCTCCTAAAATCTCATATAATATGAAAATATAATTAATACAACTAATCCTGAAAGATCAACAGGAAGGATGACTGTGCCAAACTGCATACACCTGGAGAAAAGAATAAACCTCACGGAACAGGGTAACGTACCAAAGCTGTGGCCCAGCGGGACCCAAGCCTTTCCCCCACACCAGCTCACCAGCAGGAGGAATAGAAACAGAGCAGGGAGGGAGGTGAGGCCTGGGACTGCTTAATACCTAACTCTGGAGATTTGATCTGGGAGCACAAACCTACATTTCATGGTGTTTTCATGATACTCTCATGATTAGGGGGTTGGAAAGCTAAGACAGGCAGAATACCTGGGGAGACTAAGATTCCAGCCACTTGTGGAAAGCAGGGATCCATATTCAGCTGCTCTGAGACAAAAGAAAGGTGGACAGTCTGAGAGACTTCCTAACAGCAAGAGGGCTGCTAAAGGGGCAAGGACTGCACAGAGCTTACTGCTGAGGAGAAAGGACAGGTAGACAAAATTGTCTGGGTGCACTCTGTCCAGCAGGTTGGGAACTTTCACGATCTTCATGAGCTCCAGCTCACTGGCTGGCTACACAGCTCCAAGGACCCCCTTCATAATATGCAGCCTTACGTAGCCTTTCTCCTGACCAGCCCCATGTGGCTCACAAACAGGCAAACCCTACCTGGGAACTGGGGCAGCCAGACGGAAGCCCCATCCACTGCACCTACAAATGCAGAGCAAACAGGCTTGTATCTGTGCTCAGCCCACTGATTCTGGCAGTGGAGACAGGCCGAGCACCCGGGAAGCAGGAAACAGCTCTTTCCTCTCCCCAGGCACCAATACAGCTCCCCTGAGACCCCCGACATTGCTTCAGGGTCTGAGCAGCTCCAGAGAGTAGAACTTCTGGGCACTAGAGGGCGCCATATACAAATAAGAAACACCAAAGGAACCTGGTTCAGAGTGAAATTATGAATACAACCCCTGAGAAAAATTCAAAGAAATTGACATCATGAATCTCCCTGAAAGGGATTTCAAAATAAAAATCATTAACATGCTCATAGAGGAACAGAAAAATATTCAAGAACTCAGGGATGAATTCTGGTTGGAGATCCAATCATTACAGAACACAGTATCGGAAATGAAACACACAATGGAAAGTTTTAAAAGCAGATTAGATACAGTGGAAGAGATGATAAGTGAAATAGAAATTAGAGAAGAGGAGTACAAAGAAGCTGAGGCACAGAGAGAAAAAAGGATCTCTAAGGACTAAAGAATATTGAGAGAACTGTGTGACCAATCCAAACGGAACAATATTTGCTTTATAGGGGTACCAGAAGAAGAATAGAGAGAAAAAGGGATAGAAAGTGTCTTTGAGGAGGTAATTGCTGAAAACTTCCCCAATCTGGGGAAGGAGATAGTCTCTCAGGCCATGGAGATGCACAGATCACTCAACACAAGGGACCCAAGGAAGACAACACCAAGACATGTAGTAATTAAAATGGCAAAGATCAAGGATAAGGACAGACTATTAAAAGCAGCCAGAGAGAGAAATAAGATCACATACAAAGGAAAGCCCATCAGGCTATCATCAGACTTCTGAGCAGAAACCTTACAGGCCAGAAGGGAGGGGCATGATGTATTTAATGCAATGAAGCAGAAGGGCCTTGAACCAAGAATACTTCATCCAGGAATGTTATCATTTAAATTTGAAGGAGGGATTAAACAATTTCCAGATAAGCAAAAGCTGAGAGAATTCACCTCCCACAAACTGTCTCTACAGTTATTTTGGAGGGACTGCTATAGATTGAAGTGTTCCTAAGGTATAATAGCTGTCACCAGAGGTAATAAACCCACAGTAAAGAAAGTAGAACAGTTATTACTAAACAAATGCCAAATTAAATCAGCTATCCCCAAAGTCAATCAAGGGATAGACGAAGAGTACAGAATATAATACCTAATATATAAAGAATGGGGGAGGAAGAAAAAGAAGGAGGAAAAAAGAACCTTTAGACTGTTTGTAATAGCGTATTAAGTGAGTTAAGTTATACTCTTAGATAGTAAGGAAGTTAACTTTGAATCTTTGGTAACCACGAGTCTTAAGCCTGCAATGGCAATAAGTACATACCTATCGATAATCACCCTAAATGTAAATGGTCTGAATGCACCAATCAAAAGACATAGAGTCACTGAATGGATAAAAAAACAAGACCCATCTATATGCTGCCTACAAGAGACTCACTTTATTTATTTATTTATTTTATAATTTATTTTGGTATCACTAATCTACACTTACATGTGCAATATTATGGTTATTAAACAACCCCCTTCATCAGGTCCCCCCCACCAACCCCATTACAGTCACTGTCCATCAGCATAGTGAGATGCTATAGAATCACTACTTGTCTTCTCTGAGTTGTACAGCCCTCCCCTTGCCCCCCCCAACATTACGTCTGCTAATCGTAATGCCCCTTTTTCCCTCTTATTCCTCCCTTCCCACCCATCTTCCCCAGTCCCTTTCCCTTTGGTAACTATTAGTCCGTTCTTGGGTTCTGTGAGTCTGCTGCTGTTTTGTTCCTTCAGTATTTTTTCTTTGTTCTTATACTCCACATATGAGTGAAATCATTTGATACTTGTCTTTTTCGGCTTGGCTTATTTCACTGAGCATAATACCCTCTAACTCCATCCATGTTGTTGCAAATGGTAGGATTTGTTTTCTTCTTATGGCTGAATAATATTCCATTGTGTATATGTACCACTCTTCTTTATCCATTCATCTACTGTTGGACACTTAGGTTGCTTCCATTTCTTGGCTATTGTAAATAGTGTTGCGATAAACATAGGGGTGCATATGTCTTTTTCAAACTGGGCTGCTGCAGTCTTAGGGTAAATTCCTAGGAGTGGAATTCCTGGGTCAAATGCTATTTCTATTTTGAGTTTTTTGAGGAACCTCCATACTGCTTTCCACAATGGTTGAACTAATTTGCAGTCCCATCAGCAGTGTAGGAGGGTTCCCTTTTCTCCACATCCTCGCCAACATTTGTTGTTGTTTGTGTTTTGGATGTTGGCCATCCTCACTGGTGTGAGGTGATATCTCATTGTGGTTTTAATCTGCATTTCTCTGATGATTAGCGATGTGGAGCATCTTTTCATGTGCCTGTTGGCCATCTGAATTTCTTCTTTGGAGAAGTGTCTATTCATGTCCTCTGCCCATTTCTTAATTGGATTATTTGCTTTCTGCTTGTTAAGGTGCATGAGTTCTTTATATATTTTGGATGTCAACCCTTTATCAGATACGTTTTTTATGAATATATTCTCCCATACTGTAGGATGTCTTTTTATTCTACTGATGGTGTCCTTTGCTGTACAGAAGCTTTTCAGCTTGATATAGTCCCACTTGTTCATTTTTGCTTTTGTTTCCCTTGCCCGGGGAGATATGTTCATGAAGAAGTCGCTCATGTTTCTGTCCAAGAGATTTTTGCCTATGTTTTTTTCTAAGAGTTTTATGGTTTCATGACTTACATTCAAGTCTTTGATCCACGTTGAGTTTACCTTTGTGTATGGGGCTAGACAGTAGTCCATTTTCATTCTCTTACATGTAGCTGTCCAGTTTTTCCAACACCAGCTGCTGAAGAGGCTGTCATCTCCCCATTGTATATCCAAGGCTCCTTTATCAAATATTAATTGACTGTATATGTTTGGGTTAATGTTTGGATTTTCTATTCTGTTCCACTGGTCTGTGGGTCTGTTATTGTGCCAATACCAAATTGTCTTGATTACTGTGGCTTTGTAGTAGAGCTTGAAGTCAGGGAGTGTAATTCCCCCTGTTTTATTCCTCCTTCTCAGGATTGCTTTGGCTATTCGGGGTCTTTTGTGGTTCCATATGAATTTTAGAATTATTTGTTCCAGTTCATTGAAGAAAGCTGTTGGTAGTTTGATAGGGATTGCATTGAATCTGTACATTGCTTTAGGTAGTATAGCCATTTTGACAATATTTATTCTTCCTAGCCAAGAGCATGGGATGCATTTCCATTTGTTAGTGTCCTCTTTAATTTAAGAGACTCACTTTAAACCCAAAGAAATACACAAACTAAAAGTGAAGGGATGGGAAAAGATATTTCATGCAACTAATAGGGAGAAAAAAGCAGGAGGTACAGTACTTGTATCCGACAAAATAGACTAAACTCACAAGACACAAAGAAGGACATTACATAATGATAAAGGGGTGAATCCACCAAGAACGTATAACCATTATAAGTATCTATGCACCCAACACAGGAGCACCTACGTATGCGAAACAAATACTAAAAGAATTAAAAGAGGAAATAGAATGCTATGCATTCATTCTCGGAGACTTAAACACTCCACTCACTCCAAAGGACAGATCAACCAGACAGAAAATAAGTAAGGAGACAGAGCACTGAAAAACACTTTAAGACAGATGGACCTAACAGACATCTACAAAACCCTACACACAAAAGCAGCGGAATACACATTCTTTTCAAGTGCACATGGACATTTTCAAGAATAGATCATATACTAGGCCAAAAAAGAGCCTCAGTGAATTCAAAAAGATTGAAAATGTACAAACCAGTGTCTCAGACCACAAAGGTATGAAACTAGAAATAAATTATACAAAGAAATTGAAAAATGCCACAAACACATGGAGGCTTCACAACATGCTCTTAAATATCCAATGGATCAATGACCAAACAGAGATCAAGCAATATATGGAGACAAATGACAACAATAATTCAACACCGCAAAATCTGTGGGACACAGCGAAGGCCGTGCTAAGAGGGAAATAGATTGCAATACAGGCCTACCTCAGGAAAGAAGGACAATCCCATATGAACAGTCTAAACTCACAATTAATGAAACTAGAGGATGAAGAACAAATGAGGCCCAAAGTCAGTAGAAAGAGGGACATAATAAAGATTAAAGCAGAAATAAATAAAATTGAGAAGAATAAAACAATAGAAAGAATCGATGAAAGCAGGAGCTGGTTCTTTAAGAAAATAAAATAGATAAATCCCTAGCCAGGCTTATCAAGAAAAAAAGTCTACACCCATAAAGAGAATCAGAAGTGAGAAAGGAAAAGTCACTATGGACGCCACAGAAATACAAAGAAGTATTAGAGAATACTATGAACAATTATATGCTAACAAACTGGATAACCTAGAAGAAATGGACATCTTTCTAGAAAAATACAACCTTCCAAGGCTGACCCAGGAAGAAACAGAAAATATGAACAGACCAATTACCAGCAACTAAATTGAGTTGGTAATCTAAAAACTACCTAAGAACAAAACCCTGGTACAGATGGCTTCACCGCTGAATTTTATCAAACATTTAGTGAAGTCCTAATACCCATCCTCCTTAAAGTTTTCCAAAGAGTAGAAGAGGGAATACTTCCAAACTCATTCTATGAGGCCAGCATCACTCTAATACCAAAACCAGACAAAGACACCACAGAAAAGGAAAAGTACAGATCAATATCCCTGATGAACATAGATGCAAAAATAATCAACAAAATATTAGCAAACTGAATTCAAAAATACATCAAAAAGATCATCCATCATGATCAAGTAGGATTTATTCCAGGGATGCAAGGGTGGTACAGCATTCGAGAATCCATCAACATCATCCACCACATCAACACAAAGAAAGACAAAACCCACATGATCATCTCCATAGATGTTTAAAAGCATTTGACAAAATTCAACCAACACCCATTCATGATAAAAACTCTCAACAAAATGGATATAGAGGGCAAGTACCTCAACATAATAAAGGCCATATATGACAAAATCCACAGCCAACATTATACTTAACAGTGAGATGTTGAAAACTTTTCTTTTAAGATCGGGATCAAGACAAGGATGCCCACTCTCCCCACTTCTATTCAACATAGCTCTGGAGGTCCTAGCCACAGCAATCAGACAACACAAAGAAGTAAAGGGCATCTAGATTGGCAAGGAAGATGTTAAACTGTCCCTGTTTACTACTAGATCTAATATCTGAATTCAGCAAAGTTGCAGGATACAAAATTAATGTGCAGAAATCTGTGGCATTCCTATACACTTACAATGAACTAGCAGAAAGAGAAATCAGGAAAACAATTCCATTCACAGTTGCATCAAAAAGAATAAAATACCTAGGAATAAACCTAACCAAGGACGTGAAAGACCTATACTCTGAAAACTACAAGATACTCATGAGAGAAATTCTAGAAGATAACAATAAATGGAAACACATCCCATACTCATGGATAGGAAGAATTAATATTGTCAAAATGGCCATCCTGCCTAAAGCAATCTATAGATTCAATGCAATTCCTATCAAAATACCAATAGCATTCTTCACTGAACTAGAGCAAACCGTTCTAAAATTCATATGGAACCACCAAAGACCCCGAATAGCCAAAGCAATCCTGAGAAGGAAGAATAAAGCTGGGGGGATTATTCTCCCCAACTTCAAGCTTTACTACAAAGCCGCAGTACTCAAGACAATTTGGTACTGGCACGAGAACAGACCCATAGACAAATGGAAAAGACTAGAGAGCCCTGATATAACCCAACCATATATGGTCAATTAATATGTGATACAGGAGCTATGGATATACAATGGGGAAACGACAGACTCTTCAACAACTGCTCTTGGCAAAACTGGACAGCTACATGCAAGAGAATGAAACTGGCTTATTGTTTAACCCCATACACAAAAGTAAACTCGTAATGGATCCAAGACCTGAATGTAAGTCATGAAAGCATAAAACTCTTAGAAGACAACATAGGCAAAAATCTCCTGAATGTAAGCATGAGCAACTTCTTCCTGATTGCATCTCCTCAAGCAAGGGAAACAAAAGCAAAAATGAACTCATGGGACTACATCAAACTAAAAAGTTTTTGTATGGGAAAGGACACCAACAACAGAACAAAAAGGCATCCTACAGTGTGGGAGAATATATTTGTAAATGACATACCCCACAAGGGGTTAACATCCAAAATATATAAAGAACTCACACACCTCTACATCCAAAAAGCAAATAACCTGATTAAAAAATGGGCAGAGGATGTGAAGAGACAGTTCTCCAAAGAAAAAGTTCAGATGCCAACAGGCACATGAAAAGATGCTCCATATCACTAATCATCCGGGAAATGCAAATTAAAACCACAATGAGCTATCACCTCACACCAGCAAGGATGGCAAGCAATGAAAAGACTAAGAACAACAAATGCTGGCAAGGATGCAGAGAAAGGGGAACCCTCCTACACTGCTGGTGGGAATGTAGTCTAGTTCAACCATTGTGGAAAGCAATATGGATGTTCCTTAAAAAAACAAAAAATAGGAATACCGTTTGATCCGGAATCCTACTCCTTGGAATTTACCCAAAGACTACAACTTCCCAGATTCAAAAAGATATATGCACCCCTGTTCATCGCAGCACTATTAACAATAGCCAAGAAATGGAAGCAACCTAAGTGTCCATCAGTAGATGAATGGATAAAGAAGAGCTGGTACATATACACAATGGAATACTCTTCAGCCATAAGAATGAAACAAACCCTACCATTTGCAACAACATGGATGGAGCTGGAGGATATTATGCTCAGTGAAATAAGCCAGGCGGAGAAAGAACAAGTGGCAAATGATTTCCCTCGTTTGTGGAGTATAACAATGCACCAAAATTGAAGGAACAAAATAACAGCTGACTCAGAGACTCCAAGAAGGGACTAGTGGTTACCAAAGGGGAGGGGTGTGGGAAGGCCGGTGGGGAGCGAGGGAGAAGGGGATTGAGGGGTATTATGTTTTGTCACATGGTGTGGGGGGGTTACGGGGAAAACAGTGTAGCACAGAGAAAGCAAACAGTGAATCTGTGGCATCTTACTACACTGATGGACAGTGACTGCATTGGGGTATGGGTGGAGACTTGATAATATGGGTAAAAGTAATCACCACATTGTTTTTTCATGTGAAACCTTCATAAGAGTGTATATCAATAATACCTTAATAAAAAATTAAAAAGCCAAAAAAAGAGGTCTTTACAAATTTTTATAAATTTTTTGCTTAGCAAGAATGAATAGTTCTTCCTGCCCAATTCAAGTATCTAATCTACTAATTCTTTTTTTAAATGTTATATTATGGAAAATTTCAAACATTTGTAAAATTAGAGTGGATGGTAGCATTGATATCCATGTAACATTACGCAGCTACAATTATTACTAATTTTGGCCATTATTTCCTCTATATTCTCACCCACAATTTACCCCTCTGCCAGATTATTTTGAAGCAAATCTCAGAGATCATAATATTTCACATAACTTTTCAGCATGTATCTCTAAAAGATTAAAGCTAAAGAAAAAACTCCCAAATCCTACAGTGTCATTAGCACTAAAATGTTAATGATTTCTTAGTAATTTCAAATATCTAGTCAGTATTAAATTTCCCTGATTGTCTCCAAATTTTTTTCTTAATGTTTATTCAAATAAATAAGATCCATATATTACAATTGATTTTTACTCTTTAGATTTCCTCTTCCATTCTTTTGCATTTTTGTAATTTATTTTTTGAAGAAATTATATTGTTTCTTATAGTTTCTTACAGTCTAGATTTTGTTGATTACATCGTGGTGGTGTCATTTAATGTTTTTCTCTCTCCTGTATTTTCAGTAAATTGGTAGTTATGACTAATATATATACCAATCTAAATTGACCAATTTAGTTTAGCAAGAACACTTACTGATGGAATTTTTGTGCTCTAGTCTTTTTCTATTACAAATAGTGAATAGCTTTGTTCATGTATCTTTTTATACTTTTTCCAGTATGGTTATCAAATAGATTTTTACAATTAAGATTGCTAGGTCAAGGGGTAAATCCATATGAAATTTTGCTGTATGTCTCTAAAATCCCTTCTTTGGTGGGCTGCGTTGTTTTATTCTCACTAGCAACATATGAGAGAACATTTCCCCAGAGTCTCACAAGGTGTTTTTTTAAACATTTGAGTTTTTGCCAGTCTGATAGATGAGAAATTACATCTTAATGTAGTTGGTTTGTTTTCTTTTTATTTGTGTTAACATTTCTGTATTGAGGTATAACTTGCATGTAGTAAAGTGCATAAGTCTTAAGTGCACATCTCAGTGAATTTTGACAAATACATACACACATGTAAATAACACTTAAATTGTCCACTGGTTATTGTTTATATCTAAAGATGGATTTTGGCCCAAAAGTCTTTCATGGCACTTTAAGATGCCTATTTAGAGTTTTGTTATCTTGGATCATCATAATAAACCACATAGGAAACTTCTAGTTTCTGATTCTTTTATGAATTTGTTATTTTTGTTATTTTTAATTAATTAGCATTCTGCATAAATCACCCTCCACCTTAAATACTGATATCATACGGTTTTTGCCCAGCAAAATCACCTAGAAATCTCTCTATTAATAAACTTTAAATCTTTTTGTTCTTTTAAGACTTCATTTTTCTTCATTTTTGGCCTGAGGATAGAAATGGAGTCAATGAATTAATTTATAAAAAATCAGGGCATTCTGCAAAATATTGAAAGTGTCTAGTGAAAAATAGTTTTATTTTGACTTTTATTGTCTGCTTAATTGGTCTTTCCCTGGCCCAAAAGCAGCAGCATTGATTTCTTTAAGCTATAAAAATATGAGTTTTAATTTTTTTGTATAACATGGACCAAATATGTCAAAGAAATCTAATTTTAAAAGTTGTGTCTGTTGCAACAAACTACAGAGGCTATAGATGGCAAAGAGGTAGAATGAGTTTTAGACATTCTTAAAGCAAACAGTAGAGTGTCAGATTTTAGAAGCACTATGTACTTTTATTTTTTAGTAGGTAAAATAGATTGCTGAATGTTTTCCTGCAGTGTCCTGTTCTTATTTAAATGTGTTTTGTTCCTAGCTTTCATAATTGTAGCATTCTTAAGGCCTCCTGAGGAAAAGATATGACTTTGACTTTGTGGTTTTTTTAAAGTAATGTCTGGGTTATTTTGTTTTCTTATACCCCTAATTTTGAATCAGTAACTAGAACAGCAGGAAGATACACTCAAGGTTAAAGTAATCAGTGAATGACAGCTAGAAATAGCATGCATGATGAAGAGTCTTTTTAGGACTTGTCTTCTGAAGATTTTATATCTTCAGCATTGATCTGTTAAAGCTTTCAAGGTCCTAAAAGCAGAGAAAATATGAAATATATTTCATCAAGTTTCTGATTTGAGAGTAGTACTTCTGTAGATGTTTCAAAGTATTAATATGGAATACACAAGTTGAGTTCACCATACACATGACTATTAGTCAGAGTTCAACCAAGAAACAGTCGCTACTCCTGGACTTAGAGTGGAGGGGTCTTTAATGTAGGAAAGGGTTTCACAGGGGATAGAGCTGAGAAGCCAAACAGAGCCAGGAAACAACCCAGGGATTAACAACAGCAGGAATCATTGCTGTGCCTAGGTCGGAGGGACTTAAAAGCAAGGCTGTTCACACCCCATGGGCTGAGATTACACAGAGATAGTTGTAGAACTATCGATAGGTGTAGTAGAACTAGCAAGGGAAGTCAGAGCAGTGGAGAAGATAAAGTTGCCCCTGGAGACCCCTCTGAGGATGGAGAAGGCAGGATGAATAATCCTTTGGCTTCTCTTTTCCTCCCTCCTTTCAATCTCCTACTATCAGTGTCTCTCTTTGGCTGAACCAATCTGGAAGCCAGATGATAGCAATGTCTGAGTAACCCAGGCTGCTCTGTGATGTGGAACAGGTCAGGGAGATGGCCAAGAATGGATCTTAAGGCAAACAGACCCAGACCTGACACAACTTGTCAACAGCAACCCCATAGGAGTAATAATGTGCTCATTTTTTAAAAGTCAAAATTTAAATTGAGTTGAAAATTTGGATTTCAATGTTACATTACATATGGAAAGCTCTTGAAAAATTTTCTGGGACTGCATGAATTAAAGTTTTATTTATTGTATGTGTGGATTATTGCACCTTTATTTTCACAAATACTTTAAAAATAGTTCTTAAGTTGGTCAGTATTCCAAACCATTTTCTCTTTCACCTCCCTACTTTTTATTTAACATAGCATTGATATTAAAGTAGATTTTGTGTTAGAAGATTCACTAATAGGATTGAAAAAGAGTTAAGTATTTAACTTAGAAAATACAGATTAAACATTTCCATTGTGGAAAACGTTTAAAAAACATTGAAATTGCTCCTCTTTGTTCCTTTAAATCTAGATCAGAAAAGCAGTGCAGACTTCAAAGATATCTAAGGAACAAACACTAATAAAACAACACAAGCAAGTATGGTGGCAGGAACACCAAAGGCTAAATGAAGTCAGGTAAGAGCTGAGGGAAGTCTCAGCAAGAGCACAGAGGAATTACTAAGAGTTGTGCTTATCTAGTTAGATGTTCTATAACTTCCCATGTTAATTAAACCATTGTAATCAAAATTTAAAGTTACACTTTAAATGTGAGTCAGATTAAAATCCTTTCATTTCCTCAGTTTAATTTGGAATCCAGTGAATATATTAATATAGCTTTTGCTTTCCTTAAGAAAAAAAGATAATCTTCTGTATCTGCTAATCACTCTTCTGCACTCCTACTTACATTTGCAATTTCTTATACTTAGCACATTGGATTATAATTTTTTTTACATGTTTGTTTTCCCTATAATGTGGTAAACAAGGGTAAACATCCCATCATATCCATCTTTTCATTGTAGGATACATAGAAGGAGATATATACATGCTTCCAATGAGCAAATGAACCAAGGAACTAAGGGTTTCAAGTTATTCAGTGACTTCTAGATGTAGCTGTGTCATGACTAACTTACTCACTTTGGATTTGGGACTTTTGTCATTATTTCCAGCAGTCACTTCAAGATGAATTAAAACAGAATAATGATTCTATACTTGATCTTAATTGTAATCTTTGAAAAATACTTTTCTTCTCAAAGGTCAAGGCAAAAAAAAAAAAGGCAGATGTGATTCCCCTCCATTTGAGGCACATACTAGTTTTAATGGTGGTGATATTTATAAAGTATGCTTTTTAAAATGGATGTTTTTAAGCAAATGTTTTATATCAAAATAGACAATTTTTGTGGTCTTATTCTAAGTCAAGTTTCCAAATACCATGAGTTTTGATGTAGGTGCTTTTCATATTAATAGTTTATTATTCTATTAAGAGGTCCTTATCTGTGAAGTAAAAAGCTCATGATTGGAAATGGTTTTACATCATTGTATAACTTAAAACATAGGAAAACAAAATTACAATGGCTATCATCAGATTGTTGCTATAAAAACAAACCAGATCTGTCTTATCCCTCAAAAAGTCACCTTTTGTGGAGAAAACACTTGGGCCCATGAGAATTTTTTTTAATTCACATAACTTGAAACATGATAAAAGGGAAAGCCATTAGGAAGTTTTAATGACGGTGTTCACCGTGGCAAGCTCAAGTGTACAGGAAGAGACTGGTGAACACTTTTTATCTTGGCTGTTCCACACCTTTCTTAATGTATGTGTTAGGTGGTTCTTGAGCTAGATAGAGGAGGCATATACACATCATTATAGAAAATAACTTTCGGTTGATCTGGAATACACAAAGATGGTAGAAGTAAGGCGCATTCAAGTAATAATAACCTTAATGTCCTGAAACTTGTAAGGGCTGAAAATTGGGCAGAAAGAAGAATTCCAAGATAATTCTCTGTGTTATTCTAGAAAGTAGGCTAATTTCAAAATGTGTTCAGTGAAATTAAAAAATAATAATAATAAGGAGGAAAGTTAGAGAAATGTCTAGATTTGTGGAGAATTTAGGGACCACCAGAAAATCAGGAGTTTAAGCTCTATCAGTGTTTCTCAACCTTTAAAAATCGACATTCCTTTTAACAAAAGATTGAAAGTACCATTGAGAGTCTCAGGCCTGCAGAAGCTAGGGGCCTATAATGACGTCTAATTTAGTCTGTGCCAGGTCATATGTTAAGTACTGCATATGCTTCATTTCATTCAGTGCTTACAATGACTCTACAGAATAGGTATCATTGCTGTCCCCATTTTACAGATGACAGACTTGAGGTTCACAGTATTAAAGTTATTTGCAGAAGGTAAATCATCTAGTTTATGTGAAGATGGTAATGGAGCACTTGCCTTTAACTCCTGTGCTCCATGAACTTGGAGTTGAGCAGCTTTTTCTTTCTTTTTTTTTTTTACAGAGTTCCATTCATACGACCTAAGATCTAATTGGTCTAGCCTTGCTAGAAATTAAAGAGTTGCCAAACTTTAATTCTTTTAAATCTATATTAAGGACACTAGACATGTAAAATTTCCAAATATAAAATCATGCTTTATATTTAAAATAACAAAATGCAATATTTGGAAAGGTAATAAATTTTAACTGTAATTCATTTATGAAATTGTATTTAATATTTAATATGCTTTCTCAAACAATACCCCATGAAAAGCTTGATACACATTCCTGCGGCACTTGCTCCCTTGTTTCAGAACGACTGGTTTAGAGGTTAAGGAGAAAGTTATTTATATTGGCCATGTGGTAAAGAATCAAAAATTTTATTTTATTAAGAATACTAAAACACTAAATACTTTTGGAATATTAAGATACTAAATATTTTTTGAATACTAAAACTTGGAGGGTTTATTTGTATACCTTACTATTTTACTATAATTCCTACAAGGAATGTTTTTATAACCAAATCTCTGTTAGAAATATTTGTAGTCCCTTGTTTATAATTTTAGTTTTACAATACTATTTTAAAAGTATCACCTTTATACAGAGGATATCATGGGGTTTTGCCAACAACAATTAAATGTTGTCTAGAAATACATCTTTAAAGGTGAAATTGAGACCAGTATTCACACCATGTGTGAACTCAGGGTGCCAGAAAACTCTCTCTGAGCCCAGCTCCTCAGCTCATACCTTAGCCATGGTTGTGAGGTTTCCTTGTCTGAACTTTGTGGTACGCTCACCTGGGACAAGCTCTTTTAAGAGGGAGAAGCAGACCAAATAGCTGTCTAAGGTACCAGTGGTCTGAGCTGCTGAGCTCCTTCCTTGTCAGAGGGATGCAGCTTTGGCCTTCAGCCTTCTCTGGTGCCCTAATTTTCTGTGGATCTCCTGGCTGTTGGTTCCATTTATGGAACTTAACCATAATCTCTTGCTCTGCTTTAGACATGCAAAACGATCCATGTCCCTTTGCTTATTGTTTGCTTAAATGGCTTCTGACTCTACCACTCCCTTGCACCCCGTGTTTCAATTGTTCTGCTGAAATTGGTAACTAAGTAGTTACCCTGGAAATTTCAACAAGCTCTGGGTAGATTTTGATGTTCTGAGGGGACTGATTCTACACCTAAAACTTTGGCACCATTCTGAAAGGGTGAGGATTTGTACTAAAGTAGACAATGAGAGCTCAAAAACACACTTCACAAGCTGGTTTGTCCATCAGTAGATGAATGGATTAAGAAGATGTGGTACATATACACAATGGAATATTATTCAGCCATAAGAAGAAAACAAATCCTACCATTTGCAACAACATGGATGGAGCTAGAGGGTATTATGCTCAGTGAAATAAGCCAAGCCGAAAAAGACAAGTATCAAATGATTTCACTCATATGTGGAGTATAAGAACAAAAAAAAAAACTGAAGGAACAAAACAGCAGCAGACTCACAGAACCCAAGAATGGACTAATAGTTACCAAAGGGAAAGGGACTGGGGAAGATGGGTGGGACGGGAGGGATAAGAGGGAAAAAGGGGCATTATGATTAGCAGAAGTAATGTTGGGGGGTCACGGGGCGGGCTGTACAACTCAGAGAAAACAAGTAGTGATTCTATAGCATCTCACTACAGTGATGGACAGTGACTGTAATGGGGTTGGTGGGGGGGACCTGATGAAGGGGGTAGTTTAATAATCATAATATTGCACATGTAATTGTAGATTAATGAACCAAAATAAATTATTAAAAAAAAAAGAAAAGATAAAAAAATATATGTATGCATTGTAGACAAGGGCTAGAAACTTATATGCAAAAATGAAAGTCATCATTGTACTCAAGTGTTAAAATTGTTTTCTTATTTTATACCATTTTTAATATTGTATTTTAATAATCATAATAAAGATAAACTTTTATTATTTCATTAAATCTGCCATAAGCAAGGGATTTGTTACAGTATTTTTGGATGTTCATTTAGAGCTGGTTGTGGTTTCAGTCTAAAAAATGACTATATCTCATAATATAGTAAAAGATCATTAACATTTGTTACTTTTATTAGTGTCTAAAAAAAATGTACTTTTATTCCCATTTCCCTAGTTCAGGACCTCATCATCTCTTAACTTCCAAAATAAATTCCTTGTTGGCCCAGGTTTACCTGATCCCCTCTTCATTTTCCATTTTTATTGATCACCTCTCCTTCCAGCCCCTCCTTACATCTTCCTGCCTTGGGAATTTTCTGGAAACACAGATCTGCTGAGCAGGCCAGGTCAGCTTGATATCCCGCAGGGGCTCTGCAGTGCCCTGAGAGGTCTCCACGTGAAACAGTGCTGGGATGTGCTACATACTTGCCTTTGCTCATGCTGTTACTTTGGCCTGGAGTATTCACTGCCTCTTCTTTCTGTCTCAGGGTCTGGCATGTACCCAATCCAGGGTAGAAATTTAGTGTATGATCTGAATAAATGAGCAGGGGAATGAAACCACATTAGGTTACATTTCTATCACTAGTTCTTTCTCAAACTTAGATGTTTATGATTATAAAAAACTGATGGAGATAATGTCTATTTCAGATGTAAAATGGAATGGGAAATAAAATCCCTTCTCAATGAAGAGAACATTGGAAATGAATGTCTTTCTGACCTTATGAATTTTGGTAAGTTTCTCTTGGTCCTGTATTTAAAGGGGACTTTTTTTTTGTATCATTAATCTACAATTACATGTGCAACATTATGGTTATTAAACTCCACACTTGATCAGGTCCCCCCACCAACCCCATTACAGTCACCGTCCATCAGCGTAGTGACATGCTATAGAATCACTACTTGTTTTCTCTGAGTTGTACTGCCCTCCCCGTGCCCCCCCAACATTGTGTCTGCTAATCTTAATGCCCCCTTTTCCCCCTTATCCCTCCTTTCCCACCCATCCTCCCCTGTCCCTTTCCCTTTGGTAACTGTTAGTCCATTCTTGGGTTCTGTGAGTCTGCTGCTTTTCTGTTCTTTCAGGTTTTTTTTTTCTTTCTTTGCTCTTATGCTTCACATATGAGTGAAATCATTTGATTCTTGTCTTTTTCCACCTGGCTTATTTCACTGAGCATAATACCCTCTAGCTCCACCTATGTTGTTGCAAATGGTAGGATTTGTTTTCTTCTTATGGCTGAATAATATTCCATTGTGTATATGTACCACATCTTCTTTATCCATTCATCTACTGATGGACACTTTGGTTGCTTCCATTTCTTGGCTATTGTAAATAGTGCTGCGATAAACATAGGGGTGCATATGTCTTTTTCAAACTGGGCTGCTACATTCTTAGGGTAAATTCCAAGGAGTGGGATTCCTGGGTCAAATGGTTTTACTATTTTGAGTTTTTTGAGGAACCTCCATACTGCTTTCCACAATGGTTGAACTAATTTGCAGTCCCACCAGCAGTGTAGGAGGGTTCCCCTTTCTCCACATCCTTGCCAACATTTGTTGTTGTTTGTGTTTTGGATGTTGGCCATCCTCACTGGTGTGAGGTGATATCTCATTGTGGTTTTACTTTGCATTTCTGATGATTAGTGATGTGGAGCATCTTTTCATGTGCCTGTTGGCCATCTGAATTTCTTCTTTAGAGAAGTGTCTATTCATATCCTCTGCCCATTTCTTAATTGGATTATTTACTTTTTGTTTGTTGAGGTGTGTGAGTTCTTTATATATTTTGGATGTCAACCCCTTATCTGACATGTCATTTATGAATATATTTTCCCAAACTGTAGGATGTCTTTTTGTTCTGCTGATGGTGTCCTTTGCTGTGCAGAAGCTTTTCAGCTTGATATAGTCCCACTTGTTCATTTTTGCTTTTGTTACCCTTGCCTGGGAGATATGTTCGTGAAGAAGTCGCTCATGTTTATGTTCAAGAGATTTTTGCCTATATTTTTTTCTAAGAGTTTTATGGTTTCATGACTTACATTCAGGTCTTTGATCCATTTTGAATTTACTTTTGTGTATGGAGTTAGACAGTAGTCCAATTTCATTCTCTTACATGTAGCTGTCCAGTTTTTCCAACAACAGCTGCTGAAGAGGTTGTCATCTCCCCCTTGTATATCCAAGGCTCCTTTATCATATATTAATTGACCATATATGTTTGGGTTAATGTCTGGATTTTCAGGGAGTTTCGTTTTGAAGATGAAAGTGGGCCACTTGCTTCATGTTCTTTTAATATTAACTGGTGTTTGTTTTCTTCTAAAGGAATCCAAAAATAAGTCTGCACTCAGATGACTTGTTCTTGAAGAAACTTAAAATAGTAATGTGTTACCTTGATTTAATTTTGTTTCACCATAGAACAAGAGTTATCGGAACAATGGGGCACATATCTTAAAAATGTGATAAGTCCTATTCAGCAATTGAGAGCAGATCTAAAATACAGACAGCATCACATTTCACAGCATTCACACTCACATGTTGAGTTTAATTCAGAGAAAGTACTGGAAGAGGTCAGTATATTATTTTTATTTTTAGTAATGTCGTCTCTTATTTTTGTCCCAACTGGAACAGTTTCAGATATGAAACAAATATGTGTACCTTGTGTATTTAAATGGAAGGCATAGCAAATTCTGTCTATTCAATATCCTAAGCATATTCCTGAATCTGTCAAAACATGCTCATTTCTCGCCTGGCATGTTACACTGACCTCCTAACTAGTCTCCCGGCTTTCTTGTTTCCCTTCTTCCCAGTGCATTCTGGGATACCCCTCCTGGCACGTCCCCTCAGGGAACCCACTGGCCCATAATTCCTCCCTCTCCATCCAGCCCCCTCTCTGCTTCTTCAGTCTCATCTCCTACTGGACACGGCCCCTCTGCTCCTAAATCTTGTCACACCGACACATGCAGCCCCTTCCTGTCTCAGGGCCTTTACCCTGGCTCTTTCCTCTGTTCCACTGTTGGCACTTTGTCATTTAGGTCTTAGGCTGGCTGGTCACCCGCATGAGAGAAGCTGCAGTCACTCCCGGTTACCTCAGTTTTTACAACACTTAACCTCCTCCTGATACTTCCTTATCTACTTATTTATTAGTTTAATGACTACCTCCCCTTATTAGAGCATAAGTTCCGTGATCATAGTTGTACTAGATGAAGGCTTTTAGGTGATTTTTTTTTACTCTACTTTTCAATATTCTGTGTTGTTATATTGCTTTCATAAGTAATAATTTCTTAAAAACATTAAAAATCCCGTGCCCAGCTGGGGATTAGAGGCAAGGATGCAAGGGAAAGAAGTGGTGACTGAAGCAGAGACAATATGGTAAGCTCTTTGCCTTAACACAAACAAAATCCAAATGTGGGTGCCGAGTGGCTACGACCCCACTGTAGTTCCTAAGCCCATTCTTGGGCTGTGTACCTGGAGCCCCCTCTGAGAAGCACTGCCTGGCTATGGCATCTTTTGGCCCCTCTTCCAGAGGTCCTCAAAGGGACTTTCTCTTATCTACCTTCTATAGGTTGACTTTGTGAAGAAACAATTGAAAGCTGTCTTTGAAAGACTTAGCCTGGAGCAACAGAAAATAGAAAATAGTATTTCAGACTGGAGTATGAAAGTAAGTGTGATGCAAGTAGCAATTTGTTTACCAATTTGTCATTTATGTTGTTTTATTTAAAACAATTACATAACTGTTTTTCAGATACTAGATGATTCTTCAGAAGAAAGGAGTAACCTGCTTAGTGAACTGCCCATAGAATTAGAAACTTTGGAATGCCCATACCCTGATTTGAAATCTTCAATCCTTAATGAGTTCTGTGACTTTACGGAGAAATATCAAAAGAAACTTCAAGATTTTGATCTGCAGTTAGAAGACATGTACAGGTAATAAAATAAAACTACTTGAATCGTATAGGTTTTTACCACTAAATTTTTGTTGGGGATTATCAAGCTTCTGATTTACTGTTTTCATAGTTACTATGTGATTGGAATCAGTAAGTGTTTAGGTTGACTGTTTGTTGAATGAGGGTTTTTTTCCTCCAAAATAATTTCCCTCAAATAATGGTTTTAAGGATTTTTATGAGGTTGAAACATGATAAAAAATACTCTTCTCCTTGAGCTCATTACTACGCTGGTAAGAAGTACTTTTCAAGCATGATTTTTCAGTAACTATGAATTTTCATTTTAAGATGTGAAGCTCCTTTTCAGTAGAAATTTACCAATCAGTACTAATAATTGATTACAATAGAAAAATGTACTCATGGAATTATGTTACTTGTAATTCAGTGTGATTTTGCCCTGTGGTGAACACAAAATGTGTTCTGTAAATTTCTTTAATGTTAAATTTTTTAAGAAAATGTACTTTTGGTTGTATCCTAAAAGTGACAATCCTCTTCTGAAAAACAAATATAATGTTAACTGACTTAGAATTCAGTTTGGCAGGGTCATCTTCGCTAGTGTGAATTCTGCATTATAGTGCACTTAATGAGCAAACCCAGAAATGCCAGCATGGGTCAGATCAATAGTTTATCTCATGTGCTGTTCTGTATATTAAGTTTCTGGGGAACATTTTGTAGGAAAACATGCTTTTTATTGTATTGTATTGAGCTCAAGATTTTCTCCAAAGAATATAGATTTCAAAAGAAAACGATGAGGGATGCATAATAGATTAAAGGGAACTAAGGGCTCTTACTTTGAAATGGAAGAACATAAATATGACAAGTATTTATATTTCTTACATTTCTTGATGAATTATCTGTAAATGAAACTCGTTTATATGATATTACTAATGTTAAGAAATAAAGAAATAAGTATCAGCAAGGAAAACCTTAAATCCTACTAAGTAAGAGTTCTTTGTTTCAGTGGCTTCTTGATCCAAACTCTGTAGTTATGGTTTCTATTTGTCTCTCCGTACACTTGTAGAGGCTCCTAGGTGACATCAGGGTCTTCCCTGACCGAAAGCTTCTTTCTGATATCTCTGGGGGGATGGTCACATGTTCCTCCTGGGTAGACACCATTTGGTCTAAGAGCTCCTTCTCTCCCTGCCTCTCTGCCTTCCTTTTGTCCTTCCTACCTTGCAATAAAGTTGAGAAGAAAATTAATAATATATCATTTATATGTGTTGATTGATTAACTAATTACACTTTAATTGAAACTCAGTCATAAGCAGTGTTAAGTCAACCACACACTTAGTTTAAGTCTCTCATAGGAAAATAAACATCCTGTCTCCCCTCCCCATCCCAACCTTGTTAAAGAGATTTTAGAACTAACCAAGCAAGAGGGAGAGTTTTTTGGGGGGGTGGGAGGAGATGGGGTAAAGGTGGAGGACTGTGCATTATCAGACTGACTGTGGCTGTGAGGAAGGGTAAACCTGTCCTTTTAAAGCAGGTTGGCTGCCCCATGATCTTTCCTCCAGGTGACATCTCATCCCCCCTAGGCAAGCTGGCTGAGACTGTGGTGTTTCTAGGTTAGCAGCTCCTAAACATGGAGGAGTTTGCCTTAGCAGCCCGTAAAGGCTCCCTTCCACAAAGACCTATCCTTCATAGCCCATTTTCTTACCTTCCTTTTAATCTGAACTCAATTTCTGCTCTTCCTTTTTGCAACCCTGCAGCACTCAGAAAAAGTTAAGATTCACAGCTCCATTGTCATTGCTGATGACTAAGTAGAGAATTACATGACTATATATTACATGATAAGATTTCTGCAAGAGGGAAGAAACACTGAGGAAAAAATAGCTTAGGAAGGCTTGATGGAGGAAATAAAATTCACTATGGAGTTTGAAGAATGGGTAGGATGAGAATAAGGCAGAAAGGGGGTAAGGAGGACAGTCTAAGAAGGGATATAAATGGCTAGACTGTAAGCCCCTTGAAGACAAGGTAATTTATTAAATATTTGTATCCTTAGTACCTAGCACATCCTGGCACATAGCAGTCTTTAAATAAATGATTGTTCAACTGAGTTCATTTAAAGGTGAAAACATGAAGGTGACAGTGGAAGGCATGTTGTGGGAGAAGTAGGAATCCACTTGGGAGGAGTATAGGCTCCTAAGTTCTAATTGAATAGTTTGCTTGCCACATATAATTTTCCAGAGTAAATTTTACATAATTAATGGTATATTTTACTTGATGAATATATTGGGTAATCCTTAATGTAAGTGGTCTCTGCTAAATGCCTTGGGAGGGGTTTCAACAGACTAGATTAGAATATGTCTTTGCCTTTGAGAATGCTTGAAATATTTGGGGGAAGCAACATATACACCTGTGTCCTGACCAAATGAAAATTACATGCAAGTATCAACCGAAAAGACTATTTTATAAAAAAGCTGGTGGAGAATGATGAAGCATCAGTAAACCAGAATGAGGTTTCAGGAGTAGTTTCTTGAGAAGAAATAGAATACATGGGCTATTTTGAATAAATACTGAGGTGGTAGGCCTCAGCAATCTGTCGCTGGTGGCAACAAGGCATGTAAATGTGCTCTGACAGCTAGCACCATTAATTTTAAGTTCACCTGTAATATTAATTGGACTTTCAATTTGCCAGTATCTGCCATTATTTTAATATGACCATTTCCCCTTTTGGTTCTGGTTATTAGGTCTTCTGAGAATTCACATGGATTGGTACATGTCTGCACACCTGTACAACTGAGTGTGTGCATATTTTAAATAGATGTGTACTGTTATAGCATAAAAAGGTGAGATATTTGGGAGACATCTTTAAATTATGAGCCGTTTTCATTGGGCTAAAGGCAGTGGGTACCACGGCTCACCCTAACATTTATGTTAATTCCCCCTATTTTGTGACAGCTTGATGGTTCGGGTCAGAATGACTCCATCACCAGATCCAAAAGGAGACCCTAGTTGGGAACGGGTAGCAAGCAGCAACGTCATTGTCCCAGGCCACAGTGACTGGCTCAGGGGTGTCCGAATCTGTGCAAAGGTCAGAACTTTTGCTGGATACGTGTGAGGGGTCCTGCCTTTGCTTGTCTGGGGATGTACCGGGAAGCACATAGCAGAGGTTTCTGCTGGCAGCCATTGTGTGAATGAAGGAGACAGATCCAAGGCAAGGAAAGAGTCCAGATAATCAAGGAGAGACTGAACTGATGCCCTGTTTGACCTGCGTGGGCAGCCAACCGCACTGCTGAATTTTCAAGGGCGTTCAGTCCACATTAATGTCTTAAGCCAGTGTGCGTTTGGTTTTTAGTTGCTTGCAATTAAAAACATCCCTAGCTTTATACAATAGTTAATTTGATTTCAAAATATCCATGACTCATGAAATTAATCTGTCAGTTTAATACAACTGCAATTGAAGAATTGTTAAAAATTATTCCAAAAGTTATTAGGAAGATTAAGCTTGTAATCAGCCAAAAATTCAAAATGAAGAATAACTCTGTGTGTGTGTGTGTGTGTGTGGTGGGAGTGGGAGGATGAAACTTGCAGAGCAAAATATAAACATATATTTTAATATGAAGATCAATTAGAAAGTTTCATATGTCCGTGGAATATGTTGCTGATCACTGGACCAAAACAGAAGTGCAGAAACAAAAAATATGTATAATAATGTAGTTTGTTCTTAAGGGAAAATTTCAAAACTGTGGGTGACAGATTGGATTATTTATAAGAGAGAACTAAATAAAAGGCAATTGGAAAACAAAGTTAGGTCTCTTCCTTATTCCATATGACTCAATAAACCCCAGATGCATTAAAATGTGAAGAAGAATCATAAATTAGATAAAAATAAAAGCAAATATGAACTAATCTTGGAGTGGGGAAGCGCTTTTAAAATATGTTACCTGCAGTGAAAATCATAAATAAAAAGTTTAAATAAATGCAATAACATAAACATTAATGGATGGTTTCTCAGGCAAGTTTTAAATCTCTAAAGAATTGATAGAGACTTGCTGTTTCCAGTCCAAAGCAAAGGGAGCTTAGAATTTGCCACTTGACTCTAACAAGTAAAAAGCTGAGCGAACTGAAAAATCAACAGCTCTTCTTAGATACATCGGATACGTAAGATCACAGGGAAACTGCTGTCCCCAAAACTGGAGATACAGGCGATAACAGAGAATCACCATTTACCTGAGAAGAAACCTCAGTGGACACCAGTGTTGGAGGAAGAAAATGACCATCTTGGAAGCTCAGTGTGGACAACTTTGAGTTAGAAACTCTATGTAACCTTAGTCACAGAGGACACATCACACTTCTGTGAATTTTACCTCCAGAAGTTCTACCAGGTACTCACAGGTACTGTCTGAAGAAAAAGCCCTCCTCTTCTATAGGGAGGCCAGGGAACCATTTTGAAGTATTCCAGAGTATTCTATTCTTAATAAGGGCTGACCTCAGGAGAAACTATTTTATTAGGTCCTAAACTGCTGGTGTTTCATCAGAGCCTAGCTTACATGAGGTCAGGAAAATACCCAGCTCCAGCCCTCTCCACCCACCCACCCTGTCCCACATAAGGGGGGAAGAAAACTGAGGATTGGTGAAATTTTTTCCCTGTACAGGGGAAGAGGCTACCACAGACTGAGATCACCTAATCATGGACTATAGGACGCCTCTCCTCCCCCCACAACTTCCCACTACATTACTAAAGGCCTCCTTAACCCAGTTCCTTTTACCCAACACATGCCTACCTTTGAACAACAACAAAAATTACAAGACATCCTAAAAGGCAAAAAAATGACAATTTGAAGAGACTGAGCGAGCATCAAAGTCCTAGTCAGTTATGGCAGGAATGTTGGAATTACCAGACCAGGAATTTTAAAAAATTATTATTAATATGCTAAGGGCTTTAGTGGAAAAATTAGATAACATGTAAGAATAGATGGATATGTAAGTAAAGGATAGGAATTTAAGAAATAAACAAAAAGAAAAGTTAGAGGTCAAACACACTCTACCAGAAATGAAGAATGCCTTCTGGGGGCTTATTAGTAAACTGAACATGACTGAGGAAGGAGCCTCTGTGCCTTGAATATATGACAATGGAAACTTCCAAAACTAAAAAACAAAGAGAAAAAAAAAACCAGAAAATAATATCAAGGACTATGGGACAACTACAAAAGGTGTGACATATGTATAATAGGAATACAAGAAGGAATAAAGTAGAACAATAAATATATGAAGCAACAGAGACTTAGAATTTATGCAAATTAATGTCAAACACCAAACCACAGATCCAGGAAGCTCAGAGAACACAAGTAGGATAAATACAAAAAAAAACACATCTAGGTAAACACATTTAGGCTTCAGCAACTGCACTCTTTGGTATTTCCCCAAAGTAGTTGAAAACATATGTCCACACAAAAATCTTCACATAAATGTTTATAGGAGCTTTAATTATTACCAAAACTTAGAAGCAAATAAGGTGTCCTTCACTAGGTGAACAGATAAATAAACTGGTATATTCATACAGTGCAATATTATTCAACATTAAATAAATGAGCTATCAAGACATGAAAAGACATGGAAGAAATTTAAATACATATTATGAAGCAGAAGAGCTAATCTGAAAAGGCTACGTACTGTATGAGTTCAACTCTATGACATTCTGGAAAAAGCAAAACTACAAAGATGGTAAAAAGATCACTGGTTGTCAGGGGTTAGAGGAGGTAGGGATGAACAAGCAGAGCACAGAGGGCTTTGAGGACAGTGAAACTATCTGTATGATGCTATAGTGGTGGATAGACGTCATTATATTTTTGTCCAAACCCATAAAATTTACAACACCAAGAGCGAATATAATGTAACTGTGGAAATTGGATGATAACATGTCAGTGTAGGTTCACTGACTGTAACTAATGCACCTCTCTGGGGTGGAATGTTGATAGTGCTGGGAAGTTATACATGTGTGGGGACATATGGGAACTCTGTACTTTCTGCCCAAATTTGTTGTGCACCTAAGACTACTCTAACCAATAAAGTTTAATAATTTAAAAAATAAATTAAAAAGAATAAATAATTTCATTGTTATTTAACTGTTCCAGAGCATGGAAAGAGGAAATCTTCTAAGTTATGTTTATGAAGCAGGCATAGCAGTGATAGAAAAACTTGAAAAATATTGCACAGAAATGAGAACTATGGCCCAGTTTCACTTATATCTATTGATATAAAAGTCCTGAATAAAATATTTGCAATGAGGATCCATCACATCACATTAAAATAATGAAACTGAGGAGATCCACTCTGGCTTATCTTCATGCATGCTAAAATGCTATCAAAATTTTCAGCATCTATTCTTTAAAAATATAAGAATGTTAAAACTAACATGAATACTTTTTACCATTATAAAATATATAAACCCTTCAAAAATTAATGGGAAAACAATAAAAGCACTTTTATAAGTGACAAGCATCGCAACCACCATTATTTAATGTAATTCTGTAAACACTGGACAACAAAATTAGGCAAGGGAAAGGTATTAGAATTATAAAACACAGAAAGAAATAGGTAAAATTTTCTGCAGATAATATGCTTGTATTTGGAAAATCCAAGGCATTCACCAGAAAAATCTGTACAAGTAATAAGATCATTTAGTAAGATTGGTGGGTATAAAAATATAAATAGAACCAAACTTACATTTACTTACATGGAACAATCTCCACAGGGTAGGGTGCATACATTCAAGCAAAGAAAACAACATACAGTATGCATTCTGAAAAAAAGAGAGCAACAGAAGAATAGTTGGAAGATTGGGAGTTGAGCAACTGGGAAGATGGAGTGCATGACCATCAGCCGAGATGGGGAAGACCAGCCAAGCCAGCTTTGGCTGTGGGGAAGATCAGGCCTTCACGTTTGGAAGTGCTGTGTTTGAGAGGTTATTGGATATCCAAGTACAGGTTTTCTGAAGGCACTCAGTGATGTGAGTTTGGAGTTCAGGAGAGAGGTCTGAGCTGGAGACGCTTGGGAGACAACAGCGTGAACTGGGTGGGAGGCACCTAAAGAGAGAGCGTGGAGACAAAGGAGAAGGTGAAAGACTGATCCCTAGGGTCTGCGGCACTGCAGCGTCAGTGAGAAGAGGGCTAACTCACAAAAAGGCACTGAGGAAAGGTCTGGGGGATACAGAGAAAACCAAGAGAGTGTGCTGTCCTGGAAGGCAAGTGTAGAGGGAGTGGTCAGCTGCGGGAGCTGAGGAGGGGTGGCCCTCTGAATAAAGCCTGCTAAGTCAAGTCAAATAGGACTGATAATAGACTGTGGGCTCTAAATGGAAGCCATTGGTGACCATTTTATTGAAGACGTGGGGACAAATGCCCAATTAGGTTGGCTTTGAGTAAATGGGAGGAGAGAATTGAAAACAATGAGTTACAGACAGCTCTTTGAAGTTCTTTTGCAAGGGGGACCAAGAAAGTAGGGCCAGACTTTTCTTGTGTTGTTATTGTTATTGTTTTGTTTTGTCTTAAAATAGGAGAAATATCAGTATGTTTGATGCTGATGAGAACAATCCGGTAATGGGATTTAGTACACAAGTGGAGGAATAAGTACAGATGGTTTATGTGCTAGAGTAACAGGTGGGGTGCAGAGCACCGGACGCACATGCAGCGGGGTGAAGACATGCAGCGGTGGCAGGATCTGTGGAACTCCAGGTGGTAATTCTAAATGCAAATGACAGATTTACAGAAACCTCTCTACTCATCAAAGCAAAGCAAATTTTAGAAACACTCAGATTTTCACCTATAAAATGGTAGAACATAAAAGAGATTTATCCAAGGTTAAAAATATGAAATAAATGGGCATTTTTATTCATGATTGGTGAATGAACACTTCTGGAAGGCAAACTGGCAATGTCATAAAAACATCTTTATAAATGTAAATAATCTTTGTTTCTTTAGAAATAATCTTAAAGGAAATAATTATAGAAGTGAAATAAACAGTTGGCTCCAAGGGCAGTTCAATATCGGTATGTATTTGTTTAGTGACAGCAAAGTCTTCAAAATGACTAAGTAGCCCACAAAGTTTGTCTAATATGGATTCACCTTTCTTCTTTTCCACTGTAAGTGCTACATTTATATCTATATAGCCACAGAAAAAAGACTAGAAGGTTATCCACCCAAATAAACAGTAACAATAGTCATCCCCAGGGGTTAGTTATAAATTATGTTGGTATACGTGCTCTATTATGTAAAGCAAAAATACAGATTTTTAAAAACCTAACTTTAAAAGTGAAAAAAGTAAAGAGAAGACCATTGATACTTAATGAGTACCTATTACCTGACATGACAAGTACATGTCCTCAATACACCCCACTGAAAATACTCTATTTTACATATGAAGGAACTGCAGCTCAGTGGAAAGTGAGCGATTTCCCCAAAGTTTCTGAGCTACTAGGTAGCTGAGGAAGAATGAATGCGTTTCTTCTGCCCTCATACCACAGCACTTCAAGCATTTACATGCACCAGTATGTTGGTAAATTGGGTTGACTAATAGGTTAGTGTTGTTTAATAGATGTATGATATGAGCCAGATATAAAATTAAAAATTTTTAAGTAGCCATAGTAAAAAATTTTTAAAGATAAAATTTATTTTAATAATGTTTTATTTAACTCAGTAGTTCTAAAATATAATTCCAACATATAATAAATATTTTAAAATTATTAATGAGATATATTAGCTTTTTTCATTCAAAATCTTTGAAGTCCTGTCTGCATTTGACACTAACAGCTCATTTTGGTTTGGACCAGCCGCATTTCCAGAGCTGAACAGTCACATGGCTATGGTCTTGTCTAGCACAGCTCTACAGGATGTTCTCTTTTACCAAAATGTTCTTAAAGAAAATATGACTTCAGTTGAACCTATTTCTTTATTCACTTGTTTGGGAAGCTACTGAGATTCTGTTTGGGCAGTATTTCATTAGTAACATGAGGACAAGTTTAATTGTTTGTTTTAGACTCAGATGAGATTGTGGCTTTAATTTCCTAACATTTGGATGAATTAATCATATAGATGAGACATAATTGTCTGATGCTCCATTTAGCTTTGATCTTAAGCAAATATGTGGCAAAAGCTATAGAGTGATAAAAAGTAATTTTTACTTTATTGTTTGATAGAGATATTAAATTTTAAATGTTGATTCACAGTTATTCTATTATTTCATGAGCTGTGAATCTGAATGCTGTTTAAAATCCCCTGTGTATCCCTCTGTATGTACACTGCCAAGACCCATAGTTTCATATTTTTCCCCCAAATTATTTCAGTTTACCCTAGTTGTTAGCAACTTTCAAGATAACTAGTAGCCTATGGATTTTTCCTTATATATTTTTTTTTCTTAATACAGAAATAATTACATTTATCAGAGAAAAATTTTTAGAAATTGAGGCAAACAAAAAGAAGAAACTAAAAGTTAACCTAAGTTCTGAACACTCAGGATATTTTCCAGTAACATTTATATATTTCAAATGTGTGTTGTTCATAAAAATGAAATAATATTTCTACACATATCCATTGTTCTTCCTATTCATGAATGAGACCCAATATTATTCATTTTTTCCAAAAATGTTTATGAAACTTCTATATTTTAGGTCACTGTATTAAACAGTCTCTTACAACATACTTTTTAATACATGCATGGTATTATGGTTTATGGTTATGCCATATAAATTCAACCCATTTCCTTGTTTTGAACAGTTATTTATTACATATTTTGATATTTGCCTAAAAACCTTCAAACAACCTTGTTGCTAAATTTGAGTAATCGCATGATTATTCCCTCAAAACAAATTCCTAGAATTGGACTTGCTGAATCAAAGACCATGAAAAATCCTAAGGCTTTTGAGAATATTGCCATTTTGCCTTCCAGAAAAATAGAAACAATTTATGCTTTCACCAACAGAATTTCTGTTACCTGGTTCATCTTTTGGACTTGCTGATCAGGGCATTGAGTACTGCTATCATGTGTGAATATCTCCAGTGTCTTGTTCATATTCTCTTTCTCTTTCAGTATTTATCTGTATAGCATAGCTCTGTCACTGTCCTTACATGAAAGTGTTGGCCACAGAATTGGCAAAAAGATGAAAAAGATAAAAAATATGGATTGCATAAAAGCCAGCATCAGAAGCCAGCACTTAAGGAACAGTGAGTGGCCTCACGTAATTTTCGTCAAAAAGCATTTGAAGAAATAAATACTTAACACGTGTGGCTATTGCTTGATGACTATAAGACAGAAGAAAGAGAGGGAAAAGAGAATAAAAAGTAGCTGACATTTGCTTACCTGATGAAGTCACAAGGGAAAACACTGGAGCTTTAATACCAGGTTGCATTTTTCTCTGAAAATATAGTCTTGGAACTTTTGGGACGTTTCAGTGGCTGGGGACGTCCAGTCTCAGGTTCTACATTTCTGGTCTAGCTCATTGTATGTCAAGGGTGGTTAATAAGGTGAGAAGTGGTTAGAAACAGGAGCGTAATTTTTTGAACGTGATATGTATTGTCACTTAGTCACCCTGGTTGCATGAATCTCTCAAGCACCATCCTAGGGCGCTGCCATTCCCATTTTCTCCTGGCATATTCCTATGTGGATTGCCCAACCTGACTCAGGAATGCAGATTTTTGGGGGGAAGGCAATGGCTGTAGACTATGATTTCATATTTTGTCATGTATATTGAACAGTTTTCTCTTAAACACATCATTGAAAATACCTAATTACTTTATGACTCTTGAACTGAAAGCCACATCTGGTGACTACTGAATTCTAACACCTATTTTATATGTCAACTAATTGTTCATAACAAGTTTTTCCTACTCCTTATACCTTGATGTCCAACTTTGGGTAAATATAATCCTGTGAGGAAACCACATCATTAGAACCTGTAATGTAAGACATTAAAATCACCACACTCACAGGTTCATGTTTATTTGCCATATTAGTGCCTTTAAAAGAATATAAAGTTGAACATTGCTAGTGCATAAAAATAGCAAACTGAGAAAGAACCATCACTCTGCTAATCCATTCTTATAATTTTTTAATGGTTACTGGTAGTTGGTTTGAGGTGATATAACATTATTAGGTGGCATTTAAATTTTAGAAGCTCTCATGATGGTTAATTAAATTTTTCCTCATGTCACCCCAAAGAAGTAGGCCAGTTTTATTAATTTTACTTTTGAAACTGGAAAATTGAGTCATAGTATCTATGTAGAATAACTATGCACTTCAACTTTATTGAACTTAAAAATGTTCTTGTTTCCCCAAAGTGAAGAATAAAATGGTAACAAGAAAACAGATTTGGGCTTAATAGAAGAATTTTTTTAATGAAAGCAAATAATGTGTTTATACATGGACTTCTCTTCACTGATTTAGTTCATTTGTGTTTGGGCTGGTTTTGTTTAGTTTTTCCTTTTTTTCTTGTCTTAAAAGTGGCCCTTTCTGCTGAATACTTGTCTGTTCCCAGTCAGTTGAGGACTGTTGTAGATGCTTATCTCTGACCACATTGTGTCTGCATCTTTTTTTTTAATTGAAGTATAGTTGATCTATAATACCATGTTGGTTTCAAGTATGCAACATAGTGATTTGACAGTTATCTACATTATTAAATGCGCACCCCAAGCATTTTTGACTATATTCCCCATACTGTACTTTCATCCCTGTGACTAATTTATACTGTGATTGACACTGTGCTTCTTTATCCCCTTCACCTATTTCATCTGCCCCAATTGCTCTGCATGGTAACTAACAGTCACTTCTATCAGTCTATTTCTGTTTTTTTTTGTTTTTAGATTCCATATATAAGTGAAATCATTTTGTTGCTGGGCTGCTGCACCTGGCGAGGTCTCTCCCTGTGCACAGGGTGAAACCTCAACCTGGATGGGGGATGGTTCTTGACTCTGAATGAGAAAGAATTCTCAAGCTGGTTGGATGAGTGTAGGTAAGGAAGCAATTCATTAAGGTGAGAGGAGCAGGGAATGGCAGCTGCCTTGCAGGCAGCAGAGATCAAGAAAGAGCAGAGGGAGGAAAGGAAAACTCATTGAACTCCTGCACAGCATACGGCAAATCCCTTGCCAACTCCTAAAGCCAGGGTCACCTGGCGTCCAGTGTCTGCTTGAATCTGCACATCATGGAAACTAAGCCCCTACCACCCGAGGATTTGGGGGAGCTGCAGAGCCCTGGAAGGAGTAAGATTATGTTCTGAGAACTTCCCAAGAGCAAAGAAAGGAGATTTTCAGACAGGCTATGAAAGAGCATGATCGTACAGCTGCAGGCCTGTCTGGGTCACCCAGGTGATGGGAACTTGCAAGCCCAAATCAGAGATCTCAGTAGCTCCTCCTTACTTGTCTGAAGTAGGACAGAGAGAGTGAAGACTTGTACGTAAGTGTAGAAAATTGAATGAAATAACAAAGTAACAGACACTTACTGCTGGAAGAGTGCAGAGACAAAATGCAGTAGCAGTGAGAGGTTTTTATTTAAGGCAAAAAGTACACACTTGAAGAAAGAAGAGTGTGGGCAACCTCAGAGAAGAGACACGCTTAAGGGTTTGTGGTTTGGGGTTTTATAGGGCCTTTTGGTAGGGGTCAATATAAGGCCTGATGTATACAGGTGATTCATAATTCCTTTGAAGTTTTGTCTTAAAAATAGGGTTATTTAGGTGGCTGTGTTGACCCAGATCTTGACATTCTTTATGCACATAGGTTCATTTACATTTCAGAGGTCTATCTCCTGTCCTGGTTACAAAGTTACTAAATTGAGTAGGGGACTGGAAGAAGAGGAAGAAATGCCTATAAAGTTAAAGAATAAGATGGGCCTTTTTTACTGGCTAAGCAGATTTTATAATGGCTTGACCCTTGTTCCATTTTCCTGCCCTACCTCAATATGGCATTTGTCTTTCTCTGCCTGGCTTATTTCACTTAGCAGAATACCCTCTAGGTCCATTCATGTTGTTGCAAATGGCAAGAGTTCTTTCTTTTTTATGGTTTTCTTTCCATTGTGTATACATACCACATCTTTTTTATCCATTCATCTGTTGATGGACACTTTTGTCGGCATCTCTTTAATCTCTACATCCTTCATAGTACTTGCCTTCCAAAACATTATTCGGATGTTACATCAAGAAAAGTCACTTCTCTTCCATTCAGCTATCTATCATATAAGGTATCTTTGGCTGTAAGTAAAAGAATCCTAACTCAAGTCAAAGTAACTTAAATAATATGATTTCTTAACTTATTTCTCATGAAGTACAAAGGTAGAGAAGTCCAAGCACAGTGAGGTCTGCTTTTCCGCATTCTCCTGCCCTGCCTTTAGCTTAGATGACTTCCTGCCAGACAACTGAAGCAGTTCCACACCACAGCACTCAGTACTGCTTCTTCCTCGTGACTCATTTGAAGAGCTAGGAAACTTTTGCCCCACAAGACTTCTCCTCACATTTCATTGGCCAGAATTGGGTCTATTGTCCATGCTTGTACCAAACACTGGCCCGAAGAACAGGAAGCTAAGTGAAAGGACACTTGTGAATGGCTTTAGATCAATCAAGATTTACTCCCAGGGTTGGAGATAGGGCTCACTTTCCCTGAAGTGTGGAGGAAAGTGGATCTTGAATAAAATCAGGGTTCTAGTGGGCAGGAGCAGGACTAGGGGACCTGTCTGCCACAATTACCTTTCCTTACACTTCTTGTGATAAATAGGCCTATTTAAAATCTATCATAGGGTGTGGTTGAGCCACTACATTTTACTTTTAACAGGCTGTTTTAACTTGATCAAATTCACTCAAAACTTTCTGTAGCAATTATATTGCCTCTTTAAACTAGTGGTTGATAGATGTAGGGACAAAGGTGTCTTGCTATCATCCAAGCTACTCCACCTCCAAAATACACACAGCCTAAGTTAAAAATTGAGCTTTCTAATACCAACTACTCTAAAACACAACTACAAAAAAGAAAACAAAAAACTCACCCGAGTAAAAATAGTGTGCTTGCTCTGAAAATAGCAAGTAGCTTACAAATAAATCATTTAGCCTTCTTTTCTGATCAGATTCCCACCCCTAAACCCTCCTATAAGGAATTTTGGGGTCATCACCTTCAAAGCCCTTCCTTATTTTCATGTTCTTGTCACTCCTCAGAAGAGTGTGATTTTGGAAGATATAAGTTCCAGCTTTACCCCGTGGCTACTTTTGTTGTTGATTTTTCAGTTCAGTGGGTTTTGATCATGGTCCTGAGAGCCCACTTTATTCTGGCTGTCAGCTCCCACCTGAATAGCCAGACTGCACTGAGCCGAGGGACCCCAGAGGTGAGAACTGCCAGGTGGGAGTGTATATCCTGGGAAGACAATGTTCATTCCCACACAAAACCCAAGAAGCAGGTTCTCTTGGTTAGAAATGAGTCTGAGGTGAGGGAGTGTCTGTAAACTAGGCTGAAAGGAAGAGAGGTTTGTATTTTGACAATGGGCCTGGAGTGGGGTGCCGGGTGGGTGGGAGACAGTTTCGGGAAGCAGGCCGATTAGATTGGTGTTTGGATGCGTCTGATTTGGAAAGAAAACAGTGAAAAGTGAAGTCAAGTTTTACTAGAGGGTCAGACCCAATGCAGCCACACAAGCAGATTGTGTCAGAGCTGGGATTAGCTCACTGGAGCCCTGCTTCTTAGTGGAGGAGCACTAGGTGTCCCCTGACGCTATTACACTTGAAGAGGTAGGAGTTTTTCTTTAGGCCAGATTCTCTATGGCCGTTTGCCAAGCCCTGGGCAGTTGTCAGATGCTGATAACTGCAGCAGTTAGCTTCAGGAGGCACTAATCACCATTTTGCTGGAAAACACCCTTCACTCTGGAGAAAATATAAAACAATTTTCAGCCACTTTGTAAACACAGAATGTTTAGTTTCATAGACTTGTTTCTGCTGTTCAAGTACCTGTTACCCTCATGTATCTCATTTGCCAAGCTCCCCCCAGACTCCCTAAGTGTATTTTGACGTCATGGCACCAGAACCCTAGGGAAGTGCTTTAAAACAGGACTATGGGGAAAACTGGTATCTCAGTTAATTGTGAGTCAGTTTAAGATTTGGGAAATAATTCAAACAGGTACACAACCGGCTTTGGTCTGGTTGGATTTCCACAGCCCTGTCATCCTTTTCTGAAGTACCTGTTTTGTCTGGCACCCTGGGAAATCATGATGAAGTGGTGTTTGGAGGCCGGGGATGGTGGGTGGTGACTGAGTGGTGAATATCTCCAGTTTGACTTCTACAGGCCAAAATTTCTGACAGTGTTAGTTAGATATGCCCAATAAACCTGGAAATGGTAACATCTTGGTGTACTCCTATAAAGATGAAAATGATGAAACATTTTAAGTTAGAAAATTTTAAATGAACAAAAGGAATAAATATTGCAGAGACCTGACAAAGATCTTTTGTCCAAAGACATTTTAAAAATCACTAAAATTTAAGATAACTTAAAAGTCTTCTTTAATTTTTTAAAAAACTTATGGTCATTTTTCAAATTCTGGAAGTAGATACATGACCAGAATATATTTCAGTATCCATGTGACTTAGCTGGTTCTGTTATCAGAATCACCATCAGAGCAGCCAAATTAAACAAGAACTTTGGAAGGAAAAGGCCAGCCTTAATTATTTTATACAGCTAGGCTGTTTTATGTAGATTTTTCTGTACAATGAAAAGTTGAAGGTTTGATTAGGAAAGATAAATGTCCAGATTTGAATTTAGAAATACACATATACCAAATTTGATTTTATTTTAGAGGCTTAAATAGGAAATGGCTACTCTGTTACTGTGAAGAGGCCATTATGTTTGAATATTCCTCATAGATTTTTATGATTCAGAAGACTCAGTGTGTATATGTATGTCTGTGTGTGTGTGTGTGTGTGTGTGTGTATAGGGGTTTTCTCCCTCACAAAATACCAATGGTGATGTATGAGTGTGCCATTAGTATTGCTGATGAGAATATTTGCCTTAAGATTTAAGCCTATGGCTCGGAAACTGCTATAAACACTCTAAAAATAGTAACATTGTGTTTATATATCACTTCTTTTAAGCATGTCTTTCATTTTATTCTACATATACTGCAATTTGTGTAATTGTGGTAACTGGAAAAAGCTGTTGAGATGTGAGGTTTCTAAAATCAATAAGAAGAGCAAAATGGATGTGATCATTGTTCCTGGCACACTTGGTTTGAAATATCTGGTTTTAATGTTATACTATCATTTTATATGTTTAAGTGGTTTTAATGTCACTAAAATGACATCTAATTAATACATTCACACAATGTGTAAATTGCACTGCATCCACAAATTCTCCTGCTGCTGTATTTACTTACAGCAATGTACACTGCTTAATGTGTACTTTTATTTGAAAAGCATTTTGTAAATGTTTGCTATTTGTACTTTCTCTTTGAGGATAGCCATAATCTTGCACCACCATTCAGTATGAGAGATCATCAAAGCAATTAGCTTAGAAGTATTCCACTTACCAAAGGATTTAAACTATTTTTGAAAAATATGGGAAAGATTACCTATGTCGGGTTCTATAGAAGCAAAGCAGAGTCAAAGATTATAAGAACAGGTGATTTGTTGGGCAATGCTTTCAAGAGAATGCTATAAGGGAAGCAGGACTGAGGAGGAGAAACTGCTTCTGCAAGGAGGAGATCTCAGTGGAAATGGGCTGCAGTTTGCTCTCATAGTGAAACTCTAGAGCATGAATGGTGTCCCAGGGTTGGTCCCATCTTGAGGCAAGTGGGCTGGCCTCCTGTGTCCCAATGGCAGCCAGTCATTAGTTATGGTTGGCCATCAAAAGTGGTGGGAGAGTAGCCTTTTGGATGAGGCAGTTGCCATTGGGCAGAAGGCAGTTCTCCAGAAAAGAAAGGTGCATCTGTGGATGATCAGCCTCTTGGTGATGGGAATTCTAGCTAATGAAGGATGTCTAGCATGGCACCAACATCGGTTCTATAGATGAATGGCTATACAAAAAACAAAAACCTTACTGGACCTAGATTATGTCACTTCCTCTTCCCCAGCACATCTCCAGAACACACTTTGTTTGTAATCAAATAAAGATGGAAATTCAAGCCATATTCAAAGTGTTTTGGTTATAGAAACGATTTAAAAGCATTAATGAGGACATGGAGTTTAGGTCTATTCTTTTTTTTTTTTATGCTTGCATTGTAGTATGAAAGAATCTGTGTGGTTCACTCTTCTATTAAAATGCATTTATGTTATCATGAATGAAAACAAATTCCTTGAGAGAGGACCTGAGATATTGTCCATGAAGACTTGAGAGTGTTTTAAATGCTAAATACACTCAGGCAAGACTTTCTCTAGGCTTAATACCCCTATTTTAAATTCTTTATTTGCAGAAGCCTCTGACTGTCTATACATGCATAACTGATTCAGACAGAACCAAAACATTCAGTGTGTTCAATGAATGAACTGATCTCAAATTCTTTCTCTGCAATAGATTATTCTGTTATAATGAAGAACTGTATCGTATGCTTCTTCCTAGTAGAACACCTCCAGCCCTCTTTTTCTTCCCATTACAGAGCTGTTAGAGAAGGTTATCTTCTTTGAAAAAGAATTTTTCTCTTGCTACTTATCAGAATATTGAAATGCTTTACAGGAACTAGGTAACCTTGTATGAGGACAATGGAATTCCCATTACTATCACTGATTTAAAGGGGTTTTTTATGCTGTTTTAAATTGTCAAATACTTTCAAGGGCATAAAAAACATGAAAAATTGTTTGAATTGCACAATTAACTTTAAAGTAGAAGACTATTGATATAGTAGAAATAAACAATAACAAGTCTCCATCTTGGCTTAAAGAAATATTTGTTGCTAATAATATTCCCTCTGATTGCATCTGTATTTGATTATTCCAATTTATTAAACAGGAATAATAATATGCAAATAAACTCAGAATAATAAAGAGACATTAATTCAGTTTAGAGTTCAAACTGATATTGCAAACTTTTCACTCTGCATAGGGCCTTGCTAAAACTTTATGTAGAATACAAATCAAGCCAATTCCTAGGAGTGTTCTGAAATGAGAAGGGCATTTTGGAGCATGGTGGACATGTTAGTGGGAAGATGACTTGAAGGGATACTGTTTACAAAGGATTTCCTTAGTGTTCTGAAATTTAATGCCACTGGTTATCTTTTCACTAGCAACATCTAGTGTTACCCCCATAAAGCAAGAAGTTGAGAGGGCAAAGGAAAAGAAAATTTTAGATTTGGCTCTAAAGTCAAACCTTAAATTAAGTGCTTTCCTCAAGACTTAATTTCCTTTGTGTAATTGTTCATTTAACTGTCTCCCTTTGTATTTACCTCCAGTCTAGAAATAGGAACTTTGTTGAATACACATAATTCCTTTTTAATCTGTATACTTAATAATTTATTTGACAATATTTTTTTATTCATTGGTTATGATTTTAAAAATATTGTTATAGGCAAGATAGAATAAATGTTTTAAAAATGTTATGTCTCACTGTCAAACTTCTTCAAATTATGCCTGGAACTCATTAGAATAAATATTTTAAAAATATTATGTCTCCTGTCAAACTTCTTCAAATTATGCCTGCAACTCACGGCAAGGCCAAATAAAGGATTGAAAGAACCCATTGTAGAATCTTCTATAGCAGACATTTAATTTGTCTAATTTACTTCAAAAACCCAGACTTCTTTTTATGTAATCATTATTATTTTGCTAATAGCTTGAACAGTTTGAAGTCTCTCAAACTCCAGGATTGTTTAACAATATGTTGTGACATCTTTGTTGCTTCCAGAAACTTCCAGTTAAGTGAAGAAGACCACTGGATTTACCAGGTTGTTTTGGATCAGTATCCTGGAGATCTCTGTGGCAGAAGGAGTTTGTATTTGGACATGTTGCAAAGATATTTTCCTCACAAATCTAGGCATGAATTGGTGAGTGCTGGATCCTATATATACTGGCACATTAAATTGTTTTAGTAGTCAATAATTGCCAAACAAAATAAATATTTTTAAAATAGTGCCCTAAAAAATTTTTTTTTCCTGCATTCCAAAAAATGATAGGATTATAGGTTGAAAGTCTGTATGGTCCATAGAAAGTGGAGCAGCACGCTGGCAAGAATTATTCTTAGGTGCTTACTTACCCCCAAAATCTCCACTTCGGCTCCCTGGGTTACTTGTGTTTGACCTGCGGGTGTCTGTGCATTCACCTGCCCACCCTCCGGGGTTCTGCCATCTCTGGGCCTTGCCTGGAACTGGAGTGTCTGTTTCTCTATCCACAGAGTCTGCTGCACCTCAGTTCTCCCGGTCACAAGGAAGCCAGCATTTGCCTTGAGGACTGGTGCTTACCTATACCACCCCCGTCCTGACAGCTCTGCTTGATCTCCCTATTTGGGTCTGAAACACAAATGCCCCAGATTCAGAACTCAGAGGCGTAACTGAAATGTCCCTGAGAAGGGCCTGGAGAATTATTTTTTCATCCTTCAGTCAGCATGACCACAAAGACAAGGAAACAGAAGTTACCATGCCACCACTTAATTTCATAATAACTTACTTTAAACATGTATGTAAACAGACATGCATAGACTATTAACTTAAATGAGTCATGCTATAAAATATCATCACATACTCTGCATTTTGTAATTGCTTTGAATTAGATAAGCGAGTAACAACAATACTGGCATATGCATAAAATTTACCTTATGTCCGTCATGTATAAACTCCTGTAACACAGAACAGTGGATGAGAAAAGCACTATTGTTATCCTTATTTTACAGGTGGAGAAATGGAAGCAACAGCTGACAGCTAGAATAACTATCCCCTATTGTTTCCCACCTACCTCCCCAACAATTATTTGCTTTAATTCTGACCTGTTTTATAGCAGATACATGTTATGTAAAAAATATGTCGTATAATAATTTACTCTAGATTTTTAAAGTCTTAATTTATTAAGTTAGTTCTTTCTTTGCATTCCCTGTTGATTCTGTTTGCTTCTGTGACCAGCTGTCGTGTATAATTTTGCAGATTTTTTGTATTTGCCTACTATTAACATGATAAAGATTTTTACATTTACTTTTTCTTTATTGAAGTAATGTTGTTACATAATCTTATATGGTTTCAAATGCAGAACACAGTGGTAAACAGTTACCCATATTATTAAATCCTCACCCCCACTAGTGTAGTAACTATCTGTCATCACAGGAAGATGTTACAGAATCATTGGCTATATTCTTCATGCTGTACTACCATCCCTGTGACTGACTTATATTATAATTGAGAATTTTTGTGACCTTTTATCCCCCTCACCTTCTCCCCTCCCATTAACTCCTCCCTCATGGTAACCACCAGTCTCTCCTCAGTGTCTATGAGTCTACTGCTATTTTGTTCATTTTGTTTTTATATCCCACAAATAAGTGAAATCATGTGGCATTTGTCTCTCTCCTCCTGGCTTGTTTCATTGAACATAATACCCTCTAGGTCCATTCATGTTTTTGCAAATGGCAGGATTTCTTTCTTTTTCATGGCTGAATAATATTCCACTGTGTATATGTACCACATCTTTTTTATTCATTCATCTATTGATGGTTACTTAGGTTGCTTCCATATCTTGTCTATTCTTAAGTAATGTGGCAGTAAACATAGGGCTGCCTCTATCTTTGTGAATCAGGGATTTTGTTTTCTTTGGATAAATTCCTAGAAGTGAGATTACTGGGTCATATGGCATTTCTATTTTTAGTTTTTTGAAGAACCTCCATACTGCTTTCTACAGTGGCTGCACCAGTTTACATTCCCACCTTGGAGGGTTCCCTTTCTCTATATCCTCACCAACACTTGTTGTTTCTTGTCTTTTGGATAGTGACCATTCTAACTGGTGTGAGGTGATATCTTGTTATGGTTTTGATTTGTATTTCCTGATGATTAGTGATGTGGAGCATCTTTTCATGTGCCTGTTGGCCATCTGTATTTCTTCTTTGGAAAAAATCTCTGTTCATGTCCTCTACCTATTTTTTAATTGGGTTATTTATTTTTTTGACATTGGTTCACATAAGTCCTTTATTTTGGATGTTAACCCCTTATCTGAAAAATCATTTTGGAATATATTCCCCCATACTGTAGGTTGCCTTTTTGTTCTTCTGATGGTGTCCTTTGTTGTACAGTGTTTTTAGTTTGATGTAATCCCACTTGTTCATTTTTTATTTTGTTTCCCTTGCCCAAGGAGATGCATTAGGGAAGAAATTCTCATGGTTATGTTCAAGAGATTTTTGCCTACGTTTTCTAAGAGTTTTATGTTTCATGTTTTACATTTAGGTCTTTGATCCATTTCAAGTTACTTTTGTGTATGGAGTTAGACAGGAATCCAGTTTCATTCTCTTGTAGGTAGCTGTCCAGTTTTCCTAGCACCAGTTATTGAAGAGGCTGTCTTCATTATATATTCATGGCTCCTTTATCATATATTAATTGACCATATATGTGGGGGGCTTTATATCTGAATTCCCATTCTGTTCCCTTCATTATGGGTCTCTTCTTGTGCCAGTACCATACTGTTTTGATTACCTTAACTTTGTAGTACAGCTCAAAGTCAGGGAGGTAATACCTCAGGCTTTCTTCTTTCTCAGGATTGTTTTTTGGCTATTTGGGTCTTTTATAGTTCCATATAAATTTTAGGATTATTTGCTCTAGTTTATTGAGAAATTCTGTTGATACTTTGACTGGGCTTTTATTGAATCTGTAAATTGCTTTGGGCAGGATGGCCATTTTGACAATATTAATTCCTCTTATTCACAAGCATGGGGTAGATTTCCATTTATTGGTGTCTTCTTTAATTTCTCTCATCAGTGTCTCATAGTTTTCAGAGTTCATGTCTTTCACTTCCTTGGTTAGGTTCATTCCTAGGTATTTTATTAATTTTGATGCAGTTGTAAATGGAATTGTTTTCCTGATTTCTTTTTCTGCTAGTTTGTTGTTAGTATTCAGGAATGCAATGCATTTCTGTGTGTTGATTTTGTATCCTGAAACTTTGCTGAATCCAGTTACTAGTTATCTAGCAGAGTCTTTAGGATTTTCTATACATAATATTATATCATCGGCAAATAGTGACATTTAATTTCTTCCTTACCAATTGGGATGCCTTTTATCTCTTTATCTTATCTGATTGCCATGGCTAGGACCTCCACTACTATATTGCATAAAGTGGTGAGAGTGGACAGCCTTTGTCTTGTTCTTGATCTTAGAGAAAAAGCTTTCATCTTTCACCATTGAGTATGATGTTAGCTGTGGATTTACTGTATATGGCCTTTATTATGTTGAGGTATATACCCTCTATGCCCATTTTACTGACAGTTTTTATCATGAATGGACGTTGAATTTTGTCAAATGCATTTTCAGCCCCTATTGAAATGATTGTGTGGTTTTTATCCTTATTTTTGTTTGTGTGGGTATGACATTGATTAATGTACAAATATTGTACCATCCTTGCATCCCTGAAATAAATCCCACTTAGTGGTGATGGATGATCCTTTTTATGTATTTTTAATATGATTTGCTAATATTTTGTTGAGGATTTTTACATTTATGTTCATTAGCAATATTGGTCTAAAATTTTTTTTGTAGTGTCTTTGGTTTTTGTATTAATTTACTTCTTATATTTGGTCAATTAATATGCATTTCTGCATATATATGCTTCCTTTCTTAATGTTTGACAGGCTTTAAGTATAATTTTGGCTTTTCATAACAAAGCTAAATTTACAGAACAGAATTTTTAGTAGCTGATATTTGGTTTAAGTGAAGCCATAGCCTATTTCATCATGTATGTAATGAACCATACCTAAATTATTATTTTAAGTGGGATCAACCTTATCCTGCCTGCTAGCTTTTTTTTCTCCTGCCACTTGGTGTTAAATAATGTATCAAATTCAAAGACTGGTCTATATCAGCAAGATAAAAAATTATCTAGGTCAGTGACTCTCACCTTCAGGAGACACACCTTTATGTAAAGAGCACTTCAGAATCACCTGTGGAGGCTTTTCAAGCTACCAGGCTATCTCAGTTCCTGTTGTGAAATCTCCCGTAGTTGGGATTCACTGCCACTGGGAACAATTGGTACTGATGTGAGAATGTCATGTCCCACAGGAGTGTGGGATGGGAAAAGCTAATGTCATTGCTATAATAATTTCAAGTTTAGACATCTTAACATCTGAATGTCTTAGTAATCAAGTGTGAACTGAGTTCTTAGGAATTTTGTAGCAAATTCTTATGTTTATTAGCATGTATCTAACTGAAGCACTTGAAGTAATTATTGAAATACCAAAACTGATTTAAAGGTGAAATATTTTCAAAATTATATATAGGGGAAATAATTCTTTCTGCCTATAGATTCAGTGCCATGTAGAAGTAGAACTTGTTTTGTGGCTGTTTAGTCTGACTCCATCCTATACGGGAAATTAAGGACTTATAAACATTAAATGACTGGTCCTCAGTCACCAGTTAGCTGCAGGATCAGAACTCTGGGACTGGTACCTGGTCCTGGTTGTTGCATTTACTATTAAGGTGCTTGTCCCCAATTTTTGAAAATCATTGGTTATAATTCATTTGATTTATTTTTATAACAATGAGACAAAGCACAGACTCACTTTCATAATAAATGTTTACCATCTGTTTTCTTTAGGTTGAACATGAGAAATATTGTGACCAGAATCACTTTGCTAGGGAGCAGCGAAGGATCCTGATATCGAATTGGAATAAGAATAGGAGAGACTTCATACAGAAGGCTGTGCTGACAATCGCTGAGGCCTGTGCAGCTCATGAAGAGGAGGACATGTTGGCTAAAGGCAGGAAAAAGCAGCAGCAGTTGTGTGCCGATCTGAAAGCCAAGGTGAGATGTTTTGTGGAGGGTGTTTCAGTATTTCATGGGTATTCATTTAAGAATCTACTTTGCCCTTTTGTTCAAACACAACCTAAAATTCAATTTCTCTTAAAAAAAAAGCCTATTTTGAATAGATGTTTAGTTCAAACCATATGAAATTGTAATTCTTTTAGTTAAGAAAAAAGCCAACAGCCAATTTCATATGGTTGTACCTGAAGTTGCTGTAATAGGGGGATAACGTGGCTGTTTTGATTGAGAGACATCCAACCCCAAGAAGAAATGCACATGCCAAGGTGAGGAGCTGGATGAAGTACAGATGTAATTATGAAGTAAATGTCTGGTGCTGGCTCAAAGATGCTTGGACCTCTCATTCACATTAAAGATGTAAAAAAAAAACTCAAGTTATGAAAAGGATAGAGCATTTGTGAAGAGGTGTGTGGGGACAGCTTGATGGGCTACCTGTGAGCTTGCAACAAAGCCAGAGGGAGGAGATGGGTTTTTCTCCTCCGCAGACCCAGTGAGTGGCCGGCAGGATCCTATTCAGGGTTTAAATAGGTTATCTCCGCGTTTGGAGGCTTGAGGACTGGCGTCTGATGCACACAGGGAAATACAGAGGAGCTGTCTCAGTGGGCAGAATTGATAACAGGAGTGGTGCTGTGTTGGGAGTAGCTGCACTTCTCAGACTGGTCACGGGTGGAGTATTGGAGGCCCCATGTGTATATGGCCTCCCTAGGAGTGTTGCAGGGCCATTGAAAAGAAGTGGTATTGAGGTACAGCATACATACAGTAGAGTGCACAAATAATCTTGGTTTATTGACAGACGACATGGTAGGAGGATGATGGTGCAACAAGAAATTTGTTCTCTTGATAGAAAAAAATAACCTGATATTTGTTATATTGTAGCAATTGAGAATATTTAAAAACAAATGTCTCTACTTTAAAACATTGGAGGAAAAATGCCTGTTCTGCATTTTCTAAAGAAAAAGGGATTCCTTCTGACATTGCAGACTTAAAGGGAGTAGAAGCTACATCAAGCCTGATATGCCACAGGCTACTGAGCTAATTCATATTTCTTCTCTTTATGTGGCTGATAAGAAACACACAAGGGTCAGGGGCCAATGCAAGTCTTTATATACTTATAGTCTGTTTTTTATTTTTATTTAATGTTTTATTAAGGTATTATTGATATACACTCTTATGAAGGTTTCACATGAAAAAACAATGTGGTTACTACATTACACATGTTATCAAGTCCCCACCCATACCCCAATGCAGTTACTGCCCATCAGTGTAGTAAAATGCCACGGATTTACTATTTGCCTTCTCTGTGCTACACTGTTTTCCCCATGATCCCCCACACCATGTGTATTAAACATAATACCCCACAATCCCCTTCTCCCACCCTCCCCAACCACACACACCCCCCCCCTTTGGTAACCACTAGTTCCTTATTGGAGTCTCTGAGTCTGCTGCTATTTTGTTCCTTCAGTTTTGCTTTGTTGTTATACTCCACAAATGAGGGAAATCATTTGGCACTTGTCTTTCCCTGCCTGGCTTATTTCACTGAGCATAATATCCTCCAGCTCCATCTATGTTGTTGCAAATGGTAGGATTTGTTTCTTTCTTATGGCGGAATAGTATTCAATTGTGTATATGTACCACCTCTTCTTTATCCATTCATCTACTGATGGACATTTAGGTTCTTTCCATATCTTGGCTATTGTAAAAGGTGCTGTGATAAACATAAGGGTGCATATGTCTTTTTGAATCTAGAAGTTGTATTCTTTGGGTAAATTCCAAGGAGTGGGATTCCCAGGTCAAATGGTATTTCTATTTTTAGTTTTTTGAGGAACCTCCATACTGCTTTCCACAATGGTTGAACAAGCTTACATTCCCACCAACAGTGTAGAAGGGTTCCACTTCCTCCGCATCCTCACCAGCATTTGTTGTTCTGAGTCTTTTGGATGGTGGCCATCCTTACTGGTGTGAGGCGATATCTCATTGTGGTTTTAATTTGCATTTCCCTGATGATTAGTGATGTGGAGCATCTTTTCATGTGTCTGTTGGCCATCTGAATTTCTTCTTTGGAGAACTGTCTCTTTCATATCTTCTGCCCATTTTTTAATCAGGTTATTTGCTTTTTGGGTGTTGAGGCATGTAAGTTCTTTATATATTTTGGATGTTAACCCCTTGTCAGATATGTCATTTACAAATATATTCTCCCATACTATAGGATTTCTTTTTGTTCTGTTGATGGTGTCCTTTCCCATACAGAAACATTTTAGTTTGATATAGTCCCATGAGTTCACTTTTGCTTTTGTTTCCCTTGCTTGAGGAGATGCATTCAGGAAGAAGTTGCTCATGCTTATATTCAGGAGATTTTTGCCTATGCTGTCCTCTATGAGTTTTATGGTTCCATGACTTACATTCAGGTCTTTGATTCATTTTGAGTTTATTTTTTGTGTGTGGTGTGAAACAATAATCCAGTTTCATTCTCTTGCATGTAGCTGCCCAGTTTTGGCAACACCAGCTGTTGAAGAGGCTGTCATTTCCCCATTGTATGTCCATGGCTCCTTTATCATATATTCATTGACCGTATATGGTTGGGTTTATATCAGGGCTCTCTAGTCTGTTCCATTGGTCTATGGGTCTGTTCTTGTGCCAGTACTAAATTCTCTTGATTACTATGGCTTTTTAGTAGAGCTTGAAGTTGGGGAGCATAATCCCCCCTGCTTTATTCTTCCTTCTCAGGATTGCTTTGGCTACTTGGGGTCTTTTGTTGTTCCCTGTGAATTTTAGAATGATTTTCTCTAGTTCATTGAAAAATGCTATTGGTATTTTGGTAGGAATTGCATTGATTCTGTAGATTGCTTTAGGCAGGATGGCCATTTTGACAATATTAATTCTTCCTATCCATGAGTACAGGATGTGTTTCCATTTATTGGTACCTTCTTTAATTTCTCTCATGAGTATCTTGTAGTTTTCAGAGTATAGGTCTTTCACTTCCTTGGTTAGGTTTATTCCTAGGTATTTTATTCTTTTTGATGCAACTGTGAATGGAATTGTTTTCCTGATTTCTCTCTCTGCTACTTCATTGTAAGTGTATAGGAATGCCACAGATTTCTGCATATTAATTTTGTATCCTGCAACTTTGCTGAATTCAGATATTAGATCTAGTAGTTTTGGAGTGGATTCTTTAGGGTTTTTTATGTACAATATCATGTCATCTGCAAACGGACAGTTTAACTTCTTCCTTGCCAATCTGAATGCCTTTTATTTTTTTTGTGTTGTCTGATTGCCATGGCCAGGACCTCCAGTACTATGTTGAATAGAAGTGGGGAAAGTGGGCATCCTTGTCTTGTTTCCGATCTTAAAGGAAAAGCTTTCAGCTTCTCACTGTTAAGTAAAATGTTGGCTGTGGGTTGGTCATATATGGCCTTTATTATGTTGAGGTACTTGCCCTCTATACCCATTTTGTTGAGAGTTTTTATCATGAATGGATGTTGAATTTTGTCAAATGCTTTTCAGCATCTATGGAGATGATCATGTGGTTTTTGTTCTTCTTTTTGTTGATGTGGTGGATGATGTTGATGGATTTTCGAATGTTGTGCCATCCTTGCATCCCTGGGATGAATCCCACTTGATCATGGTGTATGATCCTCTTGATGTATTTTTGAATTCGGTTTGCTAATATTTTGTTGAGTATTTTGCATCTATGTTCATCAGGGATATTGGTCTGTAATTTTCTTTTTTTGTGGTGTCTTTGCCTGGTTTTGGTATTAGAGTGATGCTGGCCTCATAGAATGAGTTTGGAAGTATTCCCTCTTCTTCTACTCTTTGGAAAACTTTAAGGAGGATGGGTATTAGGTCTTCACTAAATGTTTGATAAAATTCAGCAGTAAAGTCATCTGGACCAGGGGTTTTGTTCTTAGGTAGGTTTTTGATTACCAGTTCAATTTAGTTGCTGGTAATTGGTCTGTTCAGATTTTCTGTTTTTTTGTGGGTCAGCCTTGGAAGGTAAAAAATATGGAACGCTTCACAAATTTGCATGTCATCCTTTCACAGGGGCCATGCTAATCTTCCCTGTATTATTCCAATTTTAGTATATGTGCTGCTGAAGTGAACACTTATAGTCTATTTATATTCATTTTGCACACATTGTCATTTGCCCTTGAACTATGCTGTAGGTGATATTTCCTTTTTATTGTATTGCACTGAAGGAAAAATGCATGCAGTAAAGCACTCAGAACATGTGCGCTGTTGAATGAAGTTTTGGTTGTCCCATTAAGATATCCCTAAAATCAAGATACAGAATATTTCCTGCAGCTCAGAAGGCACCTTCATGCCTCTCTCTCAGTATATACTAGCCCAACTCATAGCCACTGTTCTGAATTCATCACCATAAATTATTTTGCCTATTCATGAATTTCATATAAATGAAATCATGCAGCATATATGTGCTCTTTCACTTCTTTTGTTCATTATATCTGTGAATTTATTCTTGTTGCATGTTGTAATTACTTACTGTTCTTTATTGGTGCATAAGTAGTTCATTGTATTCATATACCACAATTTACTTATATGTTCTGTTAATGGAAATTCAAATTGATTCCAGGTCTTTGCTATTATGATAATGGTGCTTTGAACATTCCTGAACGTGTCTTACAGTGGACATATGCACTCATTTCTATTGGATAACTATTTGGGAACAGAATTGCTAAATCATAAGTCTCTGGTGTGTTTTGCTTTAGTAAATACTGCCAAATAGTTTTCTAAAGTGTTTACCTACATTTGCAACCAGTTTCAGTTGTTCCATAACCTTACCAACATTGGTATTGCCTATCCTGATCCTTAATTTTAGCAAATTTGGTGGTAGTAGTAGTGGTACCTCATTATGGTTTTCATTTGCATTTAGAATAAAGATGTTAAGCAGCTTTGCATATGCATATGGGCCATTTGGATATCCTCTTTTGTGAAATGTCCACTTGAGTCTTTTGGCTACTTTTCTGTTAACAGGATTGTCTGTTTTTTTCTTATTCACTTGTATGTTCTTTACATATTCTGTATGCAAGTTCTATTTTTATTTTGTGTGACTTACCACTTCACTGTCTTAATGGGTGTCTCAATGAGCAGAATTTCTTAATTTTAATGAATTCTGTTTAAAAATTTTTTAATGTCTTTGAGATATGTTACATACAATAAAGTCACCTGTATTAGCATATAGTTCTATGAATTTTGGTGAATGCATGATATGTAACTACCACAACCAAGATATTGAACTGTCCCCCCCTCAGAAATCCTTCATGCCCCTTTGTAGCCAGCCCCTTCACTACCTCCAAACTTTGGCAACTACTGATCTCTATCCCTGTAGCCTTTTCTAGAATGTCATATAAATATAACCATACAGTATGTAGCCTTTTTAGTCTGGCTTTTTTCACTTAGCATGCTGCATTTGAGATCCAGCCATGTTGTTTATGTATCAATAGTTTGTTCTTTAGGGCTGAGTAGTATACCACTATGTTCATTCGCCACAGTTTATCCATTTATCAGTTGTTTCCAATTTTTGGCAATTAGTGTTATTTGACTTATGGTGGGGGGGGTGGGCTGTAGGCTTTCACCATGAGCCTGTGCCTCAGAGGGAATCTTGCCACTCTTGTTCCTTCCCCTGCAGTAGATTCTTACTAGACACTTGATAGCCTGTTAGGGGAAGAGGCATTCTGCTTTCCTGGTTCAGCCTCAGTCTCCAGCAGGATCTTTGTGCCTGTGTCCAGGGGCTGGTACCTATTCAGTGATCCTGTTGTCCTCCCCATGACAGACAAACTCTGCCTCACCACCAAGAACCTTGGTGAGCCTTGTTGGGAGAGGGCTTCCTGCCCCTTCCCAAGGAGAGGAGGGTGTCTTTGTTCCCTTTCCTCCCTCGCTCCAGCTGTAAGCAGTCTTCACTTGTGTCCTAGGGGGTTTGCAGCTCCTTACCCCTCCCCACCCCAGTGGTTTTTGTCCAGTAGGGCCGTTGTTCCTCTCCCCAGACTGCAAGGCCATAGGCAGCTTCTCTGCTCACAGTCCTGACCCATTATACCTTATGAGCATTTGTTGAGGTTTGAGGAGAAAACCTATGTGTGTTTTGGGGGAGAGGGGCAAATTTCCCTTGTATTTCTAGCTTCCATGGGGTCTATACACTCACACTCTTTCATATCAGGAAATTGTTAAAAAAACAACTGCTGTTTCATTACAGAGTATTAGCTGAAATCTTCTGACCCCCTTCTGTGGTAGGCTTGCCTTTCCCAGGTGCTCTGCCTAAGGTAAGACCGTTCTCACATTGCTTTTCTCCTTGGCAGCATCTGTCTTTCTTTAAATCTCCAGATAGTTTATTGCCCTGTGACCTCTGCTCTCTGATAATTTCAAAAAAAAGTTTTAGTGTTGTAAGCTATTCAGTTTTCTGTTGTAGTTAAAGTGGGAGTGACATTCTTTCCAGCTTTCTACATTCTAAATAAAAGCTGGAAGATCCTAATGAAATACTATTTATCAGTCTTTTATGTGCCCTGTTTAAGAAATCATTGGCTAGTGGCATGAGATCATTTTCAGATGTATCCTGCCTGAGATCTTTCTGTCCAAAAGACTCCTGCCAGAGGTGAGAGGACCCCAGAAACAGTGGGATAGAAAAGCAATAAACGGGAACTTGATGAGTGGAAGAGAAGTAGCTAGTCAAAGGAAAATGTATGTGATCCACATCAGTGGAATTTTTCCAGGAACAACCCAGCTAGCAATCAAGGCAACAGAACTGGTAAAAAGGCAGCAGTCATCATTAACCACTGGCCAGGATAACTTGGGACAGCATCAGTTACCAGTGTAATGAGAACTCTGCTGTCTTCTCCCTTACCGCTCTTCCCCTTTTCCCTCCTACCCATGGATTCTGATAGTCTAAGCATCTAGGGAATGAAAGGCGATGTCATCTTCTGAATAAAGAGGAAAGAATTAATCTCTTGAAAATGGACAATTTAATTTTGAATCAAGACTGTATTTTGCTACTTAAAGTGACTATGGGAACCTCTGTAACTCAAGAGTGGGTCATGGGTTCTGCTCAGTTTCCATTTAGTGACAGGAGGAACACCTGAATGGGGAACAAAAATAATGGTGTGTTTTGATTATTTTCCACACATCATGCTGTTCAGGGGATCGGGCATATTCTATGGAGCTCCCCGTACCTCTCAGGCATTCAAATAGAAGCTTTATAGGCATTTTCTGATAGACCCAATGACAAATGTAAGTTGAGACATGCAGGGGTTGCTGTACAGTGCCCACCATTAAAATCAGGGGCTTGCTTCCTAGGGGCACAATAATATGGTCTCCTCAGAGACCATGGTCCCAAGATGATGAACTGATATCTTTGTACATTTGGAGGTGAAGCCTCCAAGCAGTAAATGTGAGCAGAGAATGGAGAAATTGGAACGTAAAGTAAATGAGGGTAAATGGATACTTCCTCTAGAGATGTGTTATCATTGGAGTTTGTGTCCTGATCAAGGATAGAGGCCCAATAAATTGCAGCTAGGACCAAAAATATATCATAAAAGAAAAGGGGTAACCCTATCAATTCTATAGTCATTTGAAATATTAAATTATACTGATGTTTTTTTTTTTAACCTGGAAGGAAACTTGGAGATTCATCCCTATCTTTCATTTCACAAACAAGTCTGAAAGCTGCAGTCCTGAAAGGTAAAGTGACTTACCTAAGGCTCATGCCAGCTCATTTGGCTTGAAATTCATTATTATCTTTGCCCTACACAACTTTGCCTAAAAGAATCTTACAAAATAATACAAGATATTTATTCTACTGTGGGTCCCAATGTGCTACAAAATAGACCCACAGAATGTGAAAAATATTACTTCATTGTATCATAAATCTGACCTTTTAAAAACTAACATGCTAGCTACAATAAACATTAATTAAGCATTTAACCATAATTTTTGTTCTCAGCCTTAGAATTTAAAAGGGCTTTGGGGGATGATTTAGATGATTTGTGTCTTTTGAGAAAAGTATTATTGGAATTTTGAAATAATGAGTTCTCTCTCTGTCTCTCTGTTTTATTTTGGCTGTATGTCAGTAACAGTTGGTGTAGCAAGTAGAGGCTTTTGGGCCTCTCAGCAGAGGGGTGAGAGGAAAGTGGGGAAGGTGAGCTCTCATTCTCCTGCTCTGACAAAACCTGCTCTTTGAGCTCCTAAATTTTCCTGGACTACCAGCTGCTCCCCATCATCCAGCTTAGACTCTATAATCCGTCACTTGATTTCTTAGCATCCTTGACTGTCTGTGGTGTGGCCAAGCAACCTCAGTCGCAGATCTGTCTCACAGTTGACTCTCTGCATCTGTGCTGGGTGGCCAAGTGCTGCTGAGGAAACGCAGCTTCATCTCAACTCAGTACCAGAGCTGAGGCCTTAGTCTTACCCTTAGTTCACCAATTCTCCCCATTCCTCTTGTGACTGTTTCAAAGGGTCACCAGTCCTTACGAGGCCCTGACCTAAGCCTCACCTGTACCTCCCCCACAAACTCCCAGGTACAACCCACCTCCCACTTTATCAGTAAAAGGAAGTCAAGGAGGTGTGAAATAGCTAACTGCTTCCTCCCACACCCTATGTCTCTTTGTCTCCTGCTAGTCCCTGGCTTTCTTCCTGACGCAGGAGGCAATGCCTTCTGCATGTGCATGTCCAGTCCTTCCCCCTAATGTTTGTGACTCTCACCCATCTCACCACTTTAGAAACTAGGTTCTATTGATTATCCCCTTTCCTTAATTTTTTTCTCTCTCACTCTATGGAGTATTTCTCTCCGCCAATAAATATGGTTAAGTGTTTCTTATCCAAATCAAACCTTCTCTTGACTCTAAGTCATCCTCTAGCTCCTGGGCAGTCCCTAATCTCTACCCTTTCATTTGAAATAAACTTTTTGAAAGAATAATCTATATTATTTTCTCCAGGACTTCTGACTTCTCCACTCCGCTAAAATCCTCTCTTCTCCCCAGTGTCACCAGTGGCCTCCATAATATCTAATCCAGTCAATGTTCTTCCAAACTGCTTCCACTGGACCTCTCTCCTTCATTTCTCACTGTTGACCACTCTTTGACATTCTTTGCTCCTTCAGCTTCTAAGAAATTATTCTTTTCTACTTTGACATATCTTAAAGTGATTTTTAGTTGGCCTGTGTATCTGTCATTGTCTGCCACTCTTAAAACCCTGGTATCCTCTGGTTTCTATTCTTGCTTTTTGCTCTTCTATTTCATTAGCTCCCAGCCCCCCTTATGATTTTACCTACTTTTATATACTAATTACTCTCAAATCTTTTTTCTCATCTCTGAACAGCCCTCTCTTGAACTTGATTTATCCAGCTACATACTGGCTATATCAATTTAGAAACCTACAGATGCCCCAAACTTAGTGTCCAAAATAGAACTCTTTGTTTTCCCCTGGTCACTTTGCACTTCACTCTTGAAACTTAGCTGTTTCTTCTCCCTCACTCCCCTAGCCATTTACCAGCTTTGGAAAAAAATTATCTCTTAGTTATCTACCACTTCCTGTCTATCACTGGGCCCTGGCCATTGTTTCTGAATCATTGCAGCAGCCCTCTAATGCCTATGCTTCACATCCCACCCTCGTGAAGTCTTTCCACCAACTGCAGGCAGAATGCTCTCCCAAAAATGCAGTGTGAGTTATGCCATCCCTTGATAACTACACCTCACAGGCACCCCTTTGCTTACCATAATAGCCAAACTTCCTGGCATGGCTTTCTATGTCCTCCATAACATGGACCCCAGCCTCTTTTCTTGACATACTCCACCTCATACTTTACAATTAGAAATACCAAACTCCTTCTAATCCGTTCTCCCTCTACCTCTGTAGACTGTACTGTACTCTAAGACATTTTGCTTCCTGACTCTGTGCCTTTGCTTTTGCTATTTTTGGTTTTGCCTGGAATGCCTGTCTACCTTCCTTTGTCTGGCTAAGTCTACTTAGTTTCAGTATTCAACTCAAATGCCTGCTACCAGAAGACTTCCTTGAGTCCCCAGCTAGATTCAATCCACTTGTAGTTCTGTAACCCCTTGTATATTGCCAGTGATTATGGCACACTGGAAAATCTATGTCTCCTCTACAACTACATGCAGGAACCCCGTCTTATTCATCTTGATATAATGTACACCCAGGATGAGCCCCCCGTCTGCTCACCCTACAACTTTAACAGATTTTTCAGAGCTTTGAACATAGTAGGTGCTCAGTAATTTTTGCTGAAGTGAAGTATATAATAAGCCTTAGGCATTTTTCCCCCTTCTCAACTCCTGCTACAGTACTATTTTCACTACTTCTTTCTAGCTTGTTTATGAGGAAGCTTGCTGTAAACAAGTTGTGGATGTGCAAAGTCATTAAGAAGTGAAGCACAAGTCTTTATTGTCAGTGTTGAATATGCTGAGATATCAAGTGTGGTTTTTACAAACAAACTCTGATAACCTATGAAACAGGTGCATTTCAGGCATGAACAAAGTTACCAGGCTCTTAGTTTTCTTCTCTGCTTCATCTACTTCTTGTACTCCTTGTCCCCATCTCTCATATGACCTGATCAAGAAGCCATAGAAGTTGGGGAAATCAGAGAGTGATGGGTTAGAAGATATTTTATTGAATAAATATCATTTGAATGCCTTTTCCACATTTTGTTAGTTTCTCATAGCATCAACTCCTTCCATATTCTCCATTCTCCACAGATTTCAGCCTCCTTTGCTATTGGAGAACAGACTTAGACTTAGGTTTTATGAATCAGATGGTAAATGATACTTTAATTCAAAATAGAGTTTTTTGAGTTCCAATTCCAGTGAAAATAACAGATATGGTAAACAACTATAAAAACTGAACAAACTATTTAAAAAAAAACCTGTTTGCAGGCATTGGATAACCAGTACATAGATAAGATTCTTGAAGTAAGAAAACTTTGAAGGTGAGCCCTGTATTCACTCCAAATTCCTTCCTGACTCATTTTTCAATATAAGGTAGAGATAAATATAACCCAAGCAGAAAATTATAGTCTTGACAGGTGAAGGAAGCAGAGATTGGAGCCTGGGTTACAAAGGCAGGTGGGATTTGGGGGATAGGGTACCAAAGATGAAGGAACCCCAGGTTAAGAGCCTCCAAAATGCATACAGAAGTACCTCATGGGTCCTTTGCCAACCTGTAAGCTCTGAGTGCACAGAGTGGACACCAGAAGGCCAATAAAGAACAGCTACCAGAAGACTGCATACTGAATACAGACTTCAGAGGCCACACAGTTTGGAGAGGTATAGGTGTTGGAGTTCTAGCCCAGCCAAAATGGAAAAATATTAGTGAACATTCTAGATGTTCAATGAAACTCCAGAAGGGTCAAGCCTTAGAGGCATAGGATGCACTATAGAATTATAGACAAAACTGAAACAGATTTATCCTAAAAAAGGTAGAAATCAAACATCAGTAAGATCCAGGAGACTTTTTGAAAACTGCTTTTGAGACTAAAGACTTAACACTGTTTAGAGAAAAATAATGTAATCTAGAGCATCTATGATGAACTCATAATGTCCAGCACATAATAAAAATTACCAAACATTCAAAGAAACAGGAAAAAGTGACTGATAATCAAGGAATAAAACAGACTAAGAAATGACCTAGATGGTGCACTTAAAAGAGAAGAACTGCAAAATAATTATGATTAATATGTTAAAGAAAATGGAAAAGATGAACAAAATGGATAAAAATATGGAATATTTCAGTAGAGAATTACAATATATAAAAATGGATCAAGTGGACATTCCAGAAATGCAAAATATAATACCTGAAATTAAGAACTTACTGGATGAGCTTTAAGAGCAGACTAGACAAAACAGAAGACAGAATTAGTGGACCTGAAGACAGGTCAATAGAAAATATTCAAATTAAAGCATGTAAAGAGGAAAAATAAAATGAAATGCAGAATAAAGAGCATAAGAGAGATATAAAGCATAGTAAAAAGATTTAATGTATATATAATTAAAGTCCCAGAAAAAAGGGAGACTGAGATAGAGGCAATATTGAAGAAATAACAGCTAAGAATGTTATATGTCATATTTGATGAATGACATCAATCTATATTTTCAAGAAGCTCAAAAAACACCAAGATGGATAAATACAAAGAAAATAATACTGAGACACATGATATTCAAACTACTGAAATGAAAAGTAGAGAGAAACAGAGTTATGTGAAAAGATAGATTAGGGATGGAGTTCCGTTTTGCAAAGGCAGCACGTTTAGGGCCAGTGCTAATTGCAGCAGTTTCCCAGTTTTGCCAGGGACCAATTCTATTGGACTGGCTCTGTGATATGTGGTTCTGGATATTGTTCCTGGAAACTTAGTCTAGAGCTTGCTTCTCTGACCCTTCCAAAGACTTTGTGAACGTTCTGAAATCCTATAATTAATACTTTCTTTCTTAAACTAACTAGAGTGGATTTTGTTATATGCTACTAATAACTGACAGATAATATTTGGGTCCTGCCATACTATGAATACTAACTTGCCTGATGCTGAGGGCTGGTTAAAATGAGCAGCAGTCAGAACCAGTAATGACTCATCATTTACTTGGTCAAAGCTAGATTTGATCCTGTAGGTACACAGAATCCTGTTAGGATCATCTTGAAGGGAGAGGGGATCACAAAAGCTTACCCATAAGTCACATGGCTGAGCGGGGAAAGAAGCTTTCACTACATGAAAACCCTCTCTTAATGTCCATAGTTGTTATTTACTTCTTTTGATCATGCTGGTATCATCTCAAAGGTTCTGGTAATGGGAGATTCAGCAAGTTTCTTCTTGCAGTAACTGTCCTACATTATATGCTTCCTTGATCAGCAAAGATAGCATAATTGGAAAAGCTTAGATGTGTAGTTTACCAAGGCACTGGCAAGGGTTCAGTAGTTCCCACCAATTTGGGGCACTTGTTCATGATGTCTTGTCATGGTCAGCTGTGCCATAGACTATCAGCATAATCAGTGTTATTGATGAATCTCTTGCCTTGCTGGCCTACCTATAGTCTCTATAGTTGGGGACATTCATAGAGAAGTTCTCTGTGGTTAACCATAGCTATGATATTGGCAGAATCAAGGGAGCTCTGAGGAAGCATAGACATCAATACTAGAGTGATTTTTGGTCACAGAGGCAGATGGTATTTCCTCTGTACAGCTATATTATACTGTCTATGGCTCTTGGCAAGTAGCTAATTGAAATTCCACAGGGCTTGGGGATTTGATGAATCTGTGTATTAGTTCCAAGTCAAATATTCTAAGTGGCCCTGCTCTTATGTCTTTGCTTTACAAAGCATATTTCTCTGCATTGGGGTCTATTATATAAGGTCTAAACTAGGGTCTTTTTTTAAAAATGTTCTTTTTAATGAGAGGCTTTTCTTTCAGTGGCAAGTCATAATAGCATCTCACAGATGTTTTGTAAATGAGGATACCTGGTGTGACATGTATATTTGTATTTTACAGTGACTTTATGCAGTATAACTTCAGGCAACCATAATCTCAGGGACTGAATAATTTAAGAAAGAAAGCTGCTACTTGGAGTTGGAAAGCCAGTATTTTTTTTAATTCTTATTAAAAGTAAATATATATTTACTAAAAAATTTTTAAATGTGTCTCATTTCTGGAATAGAGAATCCAGAAATAGACCCACACATCTATGGTCAGTTGATTTTCAACAAAAATATCAATATGAACAAATGATGTGGGAAACACTGAATATCCAGATACAGAAATAAATGAATCTTGATGTATACCTCATGCCCTATACAAAAATGAAAATGGGTCATTAACCTAAGTATAAAACTGAAAACTGCAAAACATAGAGAAAGACAACATAGAAGGTAATCTTTATGACCTTAGGTTGGGCAAAGATTGCTTAAACACAATACTAAATGCACTCTCCCTTAAAGGAAAAAAAAATGATATACTGGACTTTCTCAAAATTAAGAACTCGTGTTCATTGAAAGATAACAGTGAAGACAATAAAAAGGCAGCCATCCTACTGGGAGAATATTTGCAAATCATATATTTGATGAAGGACTTGTGTCAGAATTTGCAAAGGATTCTCAAAACTTAATGAACAAAGAATCCAATTAAAAAAAAAGAAAAAATATTTGAATAGTCTGTATATTTTTCACAAAAGAAGATATATGGCAAAAAGACATAAAAAGATGCTCAATAACATTAGTCTTTAGAGAAATGCAAATTAAAACCACTGTGGGTATCAATATACATCTATTAGGAAGTCTAAGTAAAAAATCTGACCATGCCAAATATTGACAAAGAGGTGGAACAAATTGAATTTTCATATATTGCTGGTGAGAATGCAAAATGATACGGTCACTTTGTAAGATATTTTTGCAGTTCCTTATGCTATTAAACATACACTTACCACATGACTGAGCAATTGCACTCCTAGATCACACATTTAAATGAAAACCTATATCCAACCAAAAACCTGTAAATGAACATGTATAGCAGTTTTATCCGTAGTTGCTAAAACAGGAAGCAATGAAAATGCCCTCAACCAGGGGAGGGCTAAATAAACGATTATATTTTCTCATAAAATGGAATAAATTACTTTTTACTTACCAATAAAAAGTAATGAAATACTGATAACTGTGATGACGGGGACAAACCTCAGAGACGTTATGGTAAGTGAAACACGCCAGACCACAAGGCTACATGCTATGATTTCATTTATGTCATCTTTTTGCTAAGACAAAACTAGAGAAACTGGGCAAGGATGGACTTCCCCAGTCAGTAGGAGGAAGGGAGGGAGGCCACAGCACTGCCCTTCATGCTTATTTTCCAGAAATTGCACACCCTGGTCCCAGTCAGCCTTCCAGGAACCAGCACGTACTGTACCTGCCGTACCTGGCTGCAAGCTAAACAATACAGTATTTTAGGTGATTGATGTCCAGCCAAAATAAAGAGGTCATTACTCTGAGAGAAGAGGAGAATAAGTAACAGGGATGACTAGCAGACACTATGGCTAAGAGTTACCAGCAAGGGATTTGGGGGTACCTGCTTCCCTAAGACTCTGCCTCTGCTTCGGGCATTCTCACAAGGGGTCTCAATGGCCTTTTACATGTAAGGACAAACACAGGTCACTTTGAGCTGCGTAGTTCTCTTAGAGGGCTAAGTCTATGGTATTTTTTAGGAAAACTTCACAGGCAAAAAAGATTTGCTTAAGGAATAAGTACAGTCCTTAGCTTCTTTCAGTCCCCATTGGTGCCATCTACTCTCCTTCCTCTGTTCCTTTTCTAACTGCTATGTGATGACCAGATGTTTGTGGAAAAAGTAAATGAAGCTTTGCTTTGAAACTCATATGTTAAAACATGTCAAATTCTGTGTTTGTAGTCCAGAAATGGCTGAATGTAAGCACTTTCATGTGGCATGATCTAGAATTTAGGTAAGTATAAGGTGTGTTGGCTCCTTTTACATTATATATAACAGAATATTAACAGTGCAGAACTCTCTGATTTTACATGTAATGCAATAGGTAATGTTCTCCTTCCTCCCCACCCCACATTGTTCTCCTTGTACTCACCTCCTATACTACATTTATTACATCTGATGTAACTGTCTATTGCTGGACTCTCAAAATATGAAGGGAAGGGCACATTTTAAATTTATCTTTGTATCATTAATGCCTAACCCCTATTATAATCCATAATAGGTACTCAATAAACACCATTATGAATTTCATATGATCTTGAATTAAGTTGTATGAAACTTACTTTAATTTTTAAGAAGTACTATAAGAAGAATCTTATATACCCATTTATGTTCTCTGATAATTTACTTGTGTTTCAAATTGCTCACATCTGGCTTTGATGTTCTTCATGGTTTAAAAATTAATTTGCATTTTTCATGGTGTTAACTCATCTAAGTCTGTTTGAGGTAGTCCCTACAGTTTTCATAACACAAGCTCATTATAGTTTCTATATATACTTTCTCCAACTAGACGCTCAGAGGACAGATCTATCTGCTTTTTGTAGTTTGCTCTTTTACCCTGGCACTGTTTGACTAGGAAAACTTTAGGCAGTGAATAACAGGATAATTGAGTAGAAAGATTCTAGTCCTGATTCCTTGCTTTTAGCTCCAGGTAGCACAGGAGACCTTTTGTCAAAAGAATTTCAAGTTTAGGATTTACAGGTTACGAATGGAAAGATGAGGTCATCTTTTTAATGTATGGTGTATTTTCATAGAACTCTCTGGGAGATAACAGAGAAATTCAATATATTGGTTATTGAAGGAAATCTCTGTTTTGGTATATGTATGGTATTTAATTATATTTCTACCTAGTGGAGCATTTAGTACTCTGAACACAATGACCACTTGGTGCTTGTTACCAGGCTGATTCTAAGCCAGTGAATTCCCAATAGAGTGTTTTTACTGCAGCCTTAACTTGGAGGAAATCCCCATTTTGTAAATGTCTAAAATAATGTACATCGAGTTTCTTCTGTAATGTCTCATTATAACAAATTCACATTTGGTTAAGGTGGCTTGCTAGAAGTGCTTTTTTGTGGATTAGAGAGATAGACTAGTAAAGGGATAAAGTTGAACAAAAAATGAGAAAAATGATGTTGGTGCCTGAGGCATTTATAATAAAGAGAATCAAACTTCTGGGCATGAAAGGACCAGGAAAGACATGTTTCAAGTGATTCTTCTGGGCTCTGTGCCTGTTTCTTTATTTTCTCAAAAGATGGAATTTGTAAAAGACATATGTTGAATGCCCGTGTATTTGAAAGTGACACAACTTGCTTGTCACTCATTTACTTAGTGACTATTATTTTTCCTTGTATATAGCATAACTCATTCATTCACTCAGTCACCAAGTATTTTTTGAGCACCTGACTTGGGCTTGGCACTAGACATACAGAAATGAGTAAGAAACCCTCCAGGATCTCAGATTCCAGATGAAGAGACAGGCATATAAGTATACAGTTATTATAGAGTGGGGTAAGTGCCATGAGAGAGAGATGTGTGACAGTTATGAGCACATGAGGAGGGTACATGGCTGACAGGAGGAGGCAGCAGTAATCAGCTCTGGGAGATGGAACCATCTGAACTAAATCCTAAAGGATGGTTTGGTAAATGAGAAGTAGAAGGACATTTCAGTCGTGAAGATGGATAAGTCGGTCTCCAATGTATCAGATACAACACATCTGGGTACAAAAGCAGTCTGGTTTCCTCCTCGTAACCCATGGGCCGGAGAGTAAGGAGGGGGCTAGAGAGGTGGGCATGTGGCTACATCTTGTAGGGCTTGTGTTCAGTGTCAGGAGTTGGAGTTTGGTGTATGTGATGAGGAGCCATGTAAGGGTTTTAGTAAGAGAAAGACATGTTTTAAGGAGATCATGTGTCTGATAGCTGGAGAGAAGGTGATTTTATGGGGATGGAGCAGGAAGAGGGGAGGGAAGTCAGGTATCTATTGTCATAGTCTTGGTGACAGATAATTGTGGTCTGAACTAGAATGGTGGTGATAGAGATGGAGAGGAAAGGGAAGAGGGGTATTTAGAAAGTTTAATGGACAGATGGGTGAGGAAGAAGAAAGAACCAAAGGATCCTAGGTTTCTAGTTTTCATTACTGGCTGGATGGGTTTGTTCATTCATTCTTCTGTTTATTCATTCATTCAACACACATTCAGTGAGTGCTGATTATATGCCGGCATTCTTCTAAGTACTAGGGAGTCAAACATGAAAAAGATCCCCAAATCCCAGTGCTTATGGTGCTTACGTTCTAATGGAAGTCAGCATGACTGACAACATAATCAGGTGAAATATGTAGCAGAAGAGAGTGATGAGTACTAGTGAGAAAAATACGAGGCACAGAACGGAGGCAAAGGGGGTGGGGTGGGAAAAGGTGGTGTTGAGCATTTAGATAGACTATTTATAGAAGGCCTTAAGAAGATGACAGTTAAGTAAAATCCTGGAAGAGATGAGAGAGCAAGCCATGTGTCTAGGGGAGATGTAACAGGCAGATCCAGGCCAAGGGAGCAGCAAGTGCAAAGGCCTGGGGCAGCATGGTTGCAGTGAGCAAGGAATGATGTGATTGACTTGAACAGTTCAATGGGTTCCCTCTGGCCACTGATTTGAGAACAGACTAAAGGGGCAAGGGAAGAAGCTGGCAGACCCCTTGACCCCTTGTAATTAGCCAGGCTAGAGATAATGCTGTGAACTGCTTATATATGACAAACTGCACTGCCTGGCAGAGCATGTCCTGAGCCAGCCCCAGCAGCAAGCGTGTGTCTTCTCAGCTGGTTCTGGTGTCCCTGGCTCATGCCCTCCCAGCCTGAGGCTGTGCCTCAGGCCTCTCTCCTCTGTGACTCACCTCAGCCTCCCTCTCTGCATTTTCCATGTCCTCCCAGGTGTGCCCCCACCATGTAGTCTTTCTTTGCCCTCTCCTCCCCTAGACTTCTGCCTCACCAAGGCCCCACCCGGTGCTTCTCTCAGCCTCTTTACTTCAGCCTCTACCCCCAGGGTTCCCCTTGGGCTCTAGCCTTTACTTAGCCACTAGCTGCAGCTCTACCCTACCTACCCCCAACCCCTCACTTCAGTATAGTATAACCAAATTTTGACAATAATTGATTCTGGGTTTTAATACTGGATTTAATCTGAACAATACAAATTAGTTTTGCCTGTCCTTGAAGTTTTGTGAATGGTATCAAATAGTATGCTAATGTATCATGTGTACCCTCTTTTCCTCAGTGTTTTTTGTTGTTGTGTGTGATGCTAGTATACCCAGTTTATTGATCTATTTTGCTATTCATGACACTCGGGTTCTCAATGACAAGCTAGAGTTTTTAGGAACTATGTTGCTATTAACAGTCTTACACATGTTCCCAGAGACCACATTTCTGTGGGGCCTATACCTAGGAGTGGATTGCTGGGTCACAGGGTGTTTATATTTACAACTTTGCAGGGTGCTACATACTTTGTCCCAAATTTATAGTTACACCAGCCATGCATACAAGTTCCCATTGTTTCTTGCTGATGCTGTATTCCCCAGTGTTTTCATTTTAACCAATCTGATGGATGTGAAGTGGTCTTTCATTGTGATTTTCATTTGCAGTTCTCTGATTTCTAGTGATGTCGAAGGCCTTTTAGCATGTTTAATGGCTTTTTGGCTGCCTTCCTTGTAAAATTGCTGCTCAAATCTTTGGTCTGTTTTTTTTTTCTATTGGGTGGTCTGTTTTTATTATCAGTATATACTAGTTCATTAAATATTCTGCATATAAGCTATTTGTGGGTTATATGTGTTTCAGATATATTTTCCTACTCTGTATCTCATTTTCATTCTCTTAGTCATACCTTTCCATCAAGAAAAGTTTTTCAATTTCAAGTAATGAATTTATCAATCTTTCTCTTTCATAGTTAATGCTTTTGAATTTTGTGCAAGAAATTTTGCACCCCCAAAGTTATAAATATATTTTCCTTTTAACCTTCTAAAGGCTTTATTATTATACCTTTGATCCTTAGGTCTGTGATCTACCTGGGATTGTGTTTCTCTTAGTGCTGTGAGGAAAATGTACAATCTCATTTTTTATCAGAAAGATTTCAGTTGTTCCCAGTACCTTTTATTATATGGTCTGTCCTTCCCCACTTCTTTGTAGTTCCATCTGTGTCAGAAGCCAAGTGTCTGTAAACATGTGGATCTGTTTATATGCATAGGTCAATGCTATCCTGCTTAGTTACATTGCTTTATAAATAAGTCTTGATTTATGATAGAATAAATCCCCATATTTCATACTTCTTTCTCATGAATGTCTTAGTAATTCTTGAACCTTTGCATTGCTATATATATTTTAAAAACAGTTTGTCAAGTTCTAAAATAGAAATCCTGTCGAGGATTGTTTAAGATTGTAATGAATATATGGAGAAACTTGGAAAGAGTGGAGAACTTTACAAGAGAAGGAGCATACTGTATGTTTTAATTTACCTAAGTCTTCTTTAATTTTAATTTCACTCATAAAGTTTTATAGTTTCTTTGCAGAGATCCTATACATCTTTAAGTAGATTTATTTTTAAGTTCTTGGTGTTTTTGATGCTACTGAAAATGGTATCTTTAAAGAAATTGTAGACCCTCTAGTATATTATGGAATAGATGTGTTGGCAAGGGGGCCTTTTTTGCCTTGATCTTGATCTCAAAGGGAAAACTTTCATATTAAGGAGATTCTTCTTTATTCCTGGTTTGCTAGAAGTATATATATGTATGTGTATGTATACGCATAATATATGTGAATTTATTATTAATTTTTTTGTTTCTATGTTTATCTTTTCCATGTTATATTCTATTCTTTTTTCTGGTTAGTTTCTTCTGACCTGTGTTTTGGGTTATGAGTTCTCTCTTTAGCTATTTCTTACTTTATTTTCTTAATTTAATTTAAATTTCTTAATTTAATTTCTTACATTTCTTATTTCTATCTTGTTAGCTCCTAAGAAGTTATTATTACTATTTTTTAAATTTTTTGGCTTTTTTTTTTTAGTTATTCAGCAGAAAGCTGGGTCTGAAATACCTAATCAGAAATAACTGCTTTTATTTTCAAATACATTTAATGATGTTTTTAAAAAGTGAGTCAACTTAAAGAAAAATATTCATATCCACAGTTATCTGTGGACCTGGCTTATGAGGGGACATGCCAGTACTGAAGTTCGCCAAATACTCGTGCAGCAGATAGGACACGAGGTGCCAGGCAGACCGACTTGGTCTCATCCGGATCACTGATGAGTTTGTTAACCTTGAGCCGGTTCCTTGGCTCCTCTAAACCTCTGTTGCCTCGTTTACAAAGCAGAGAAAATGAAAGACCGCTCTGTGTTGCAGTGAGTATTAAATGAGGTCACATGTATATATCACATAGTGTAGTCCCTGGAATTTAGTAAACATTTCCTGTTAGTCCTTATATTCCTTATTTGTGTGTTGGAGAGAAAAATGGTAATGGTATATTTAAATCAATCACTATTTTCCTTAATTATGATAAAATATTAGCCAAGTTTGGAGCATTTCTTGGTATGTGTGAACTATGAAGTATCTAGAATGATCCTCATTACCTCAAAGAAGTGTAGGGTGCTTTAGAGTAGCTCCCGAAACCCTCAAAAGGACTCTGTGCCTGAAATAGTCAGCCATGCTGTGAACAGCTGGTCAGGTTGTGCACTGCCCAACTTTAATCTCTGCAGATGTCATTATCCCCTTGAGTCGTGCTCGGCACTCACCTTGCACACCTCCAAGATTCTTCAGTAATGACAGAGCCTTAACACATTTGTAATATTAATTTGTAAGTGATAATTGGACTTAAAAAATTGTCTTTTGTAATTGGTCCTAACAATTTTTGCTTCTGAAGAGAATTTCTTGAATTCTAGTTCCTGCCCTGGCACTATCTACGCAGTTTTGGACAAATCACTTAATATTCTCAGGCCTCAATTTTGCTGTTGTCAAAGATGAGAATTGGATGAAATTATCTCCAGCTCTAAAGTTCTAGGATTTGCATGTTAAATGCAATTTTAGTATCTCTGTAGTGGATTTTCATCTTTGAGTGAATTTCTAGCATTGGCTGGATAGTTTGGAATTGGTTTTTATAAACTGATAATTAGCATGAAGCCTCGTACTTTTTCCATTTGTCATATTAACAATGCATACATATTCTAGAACAAATGTCTGACATTTAAAATAATGAGGCTCAGTCTGACCTAAGAAAACTTTGTTCAAAGTATGTTCCAGCACCATGATTATCTGTGGATAAGTAACCACATTGGAGGCCTACTTAGTTCACAGTATTTCATGTGGCTGAAAAACATCCTCATCAGTGATCATGGAAATGCCATTTTGTGTGTCTGAATGGAGTTTCCGCTCACCTAATATAATACTTCATGCTCAGTCTTAAAGTGGGCTCGATGGCACAATTAGGTAGTTCTTAAAGCAAATCCAGTGAACTTCTAGTGCCTCATCCTAGACTGATAAAACTCAAAAAAACTTCATGTTCTATAAATAATTTACAACTAAGTGTCACCATTTTGCATGTTAATTCTTTTATTTAAACAAATCAATTTACTTTCTTGGAGAAATTAGGCATTCTTTTCTTCAAAAAGAAAAAAAGAAAGAAAGCTGCCAGAAATCTATAAGTATAATGATAATTCTTTGATTTTAAAGTGAATAGATGCTCAGACCATGAACTCTTTTTTACTGATAAGGACTGCTGGTGATGTACATGGGTGATTCTGTCTGGAACTTCCATTGTGGGAAAAATGCTCCCCATTCTATATACCTTTTCAGAGTCTTCATGACTACTTACACTTTTCTGAAGTAATAATTTCTCCAGAGATTTTTTCCAATTTAAAATTCCCTATCAAGAATCCTTTACAAAATACTTTGAATAAATATAACCAACTGCAACTCTGACTTCCAGCTGTCACCAAGGGTCCCCAAAGAATATACTTTGATTAGAAAACTAGATTGACAGGGATTTGAGAAAAAAGGAGATCCAAAAAGCCACAGAACTGTTAGGCCCCTTTGTTCAAATAAATTCCCTAGTATGAAGCCATAGAGAAGTGTTAATATCAAAAAGTTCTTTCTTCCATTTTTGAGAAAAGAAAAACCTAATTACTACCTCGACACGAATGGCATGGCTCCCACTCATGCATACAGATTGTCTGAATGGAAACCTATTATATACTGTCGAAATCTAAACAATATAGCAACCACAATTTAGTGATCTTCCTTAATTTTTCAAAATGCTTCGACCTATATTTTTCTTTCATCAAAGTGATCGTATGAGAGAGACAAATTATTGTCCCTAAGCACAGATAAGGACATTGAGTCACAGAAAATTGGCCTGTTGTGAGTGACATATTTGGCGTTTGATTTGGGACTAGAATTCATTCTGCAGATTCTTAGGGATGTCATTTCTCAAAGACTATAGGATCTCTTGCAGGGACATAGAAATAACAGGGTTTTTGCTTTGCGGGCACCAGGAGATGGCTGACAAGGAGAGCCCCTGTAAGCACTGCAGACTTAGTGGTTGTGAACTAGAGGTGCAGATTCTTCCCCGAAGTCTAAGAAGGAGTTAGTGTACCCTCTGTTAATCCCTAGAAATACTTTGAGGACCCTTTACAGTGGGCGGACATCCCATGGGAGGGTGTAAGCAGGAAGAGGCAAATTTGTATACAAATGCTAATGTACTTCATTTGCATCACAGGTTGCAGAAGTCTGGGGGTATTGGGAATACAGTGTTATTTACTATGGTTAATCATCAAATACTTCCTTTACTTTGTTCTCTGTATATCACGCCTATCACCGAAATACCCACTTTTTACCATCTTCACCTCCTTTTAGTTTGGTATCTTCTATATCAAGTCTGTATGACTCCCACCAAAATAATTCTTCCTGATCTAATAAAATGCTCATGTAGGAGTCTGCCTATCTAGAATCATAATATGTGGTGGAGAAAGCAAATCTGTCCTTGACCCATTGTTCAGAGCCAGCTATTTGCTTCTCACATTTTCCAGCCTCGTCCAAAGTCATGATCTTCAATCAGAAGAAAAATTTAACCACCTTTTTTTATGTCTCCAAGGCTTTAATTTCTGAGACAAATTTTTAAGGTCCAAAAGATTCTGGATTTCATTGTTTCATTGTATTCCAGTGTGAATGAGCAGAAACGTGGAGGTCAGTATGCTTGATTTTAGGCAAGCTCTCCTTGAATCTTGACTCCAGGAAGACTGAGTCCACATTATCTGACTTGCATTCAGCTAAGCTATCGTCTACAGCAAGCATCACACATCTCTTCAAGCACAGCTCTCCATCTCCTCCTTGCTGGGGCTGGGCTTCTGCAGCTTCGTCAGGAGGGTCTGAGTCCACTCTGCTTGGGGAGACTTTCATGCCTGATGGATAGTTATGGCATTACAAAGTTTCCTCTTTTTCTTTCCTATGTCAAAGATAAGAATTGCCAAAGAATTTGCAGTAGTTGTACTCTTTTTCTTTTTGACTTTTGTTCAAGGATACTTTATTCCCTTCATCCAGGAACTATACTTCACCCTCTGTAAACCAGACAAGTAAAGAGAAGTTACCAAAGCCTTCTCCTCCATCAAGGAGACCAACTTGCATTTAGGGTGCGTATATTTATCTCTCCCTCAAGCACATGCTCCTCTGCTTATCCTGAGATTATTCCAGTACCAGCCAGAAGTCTGAAGTCAAGATACAGCTATTTGTGCTTCTCCAGAAGTTCCCACTGCAAGTCTTCTTATGAAAACTCCTTGGAATGCTGTATTTGAGCTTGTTGGGTAATTTTCACGTCATCTCAGAGCTCCCTTATAATTGATGCTGACATTAACCAGCTGAACTCAGCCTAGCCTCTTAAAGTTGATTGGGAAGATGGGGAATGGAAAAGAAGAATCAAATTTTAAAAAAAGGATGAATGTATATAACTTAATTTACTATAAGGAGGCAAAGAGGATATAAGATGCCTGAAATTTCCAACATGAAATGTTTAAGGGAATAGAGATAAGAGAAGAGCAACTTATTTTTGTCACAAAATCACTAAGTTTGGTTTTAGGGAATGTTCTTTAAATGATAGTTATACCTCTAAATAAAAAGTCATCAGTTTAATCTGATTTCAGTATGATAAAATAGATATATGGCAAGCTACTCATATACTGGTGAATTATCTGAGAAACTTAGAAGAGTACACATAAAACCCTCAAAGTAGCTTATTAGCTCTAAAAATCTGCATCATTAATTCTGTTGGTGAAAGTGAAAGTAATGATGATTTTGCTGGAACAGAGGATAGATCAGTTTCAGGAAGGCAATAAAGGTTTACAATGCTTGATTATTGTAAATACTAAGCAACTATTTGTATAATTTTCTCTTATACATTTTTATCTGAAATCACGTCGAACCAAATTGCTTATTTTTCCCAGAAGTTTTTGTTCCAGCATCCATCTATGAATCCTAATAAACTGTGAATGAAATTCAGGAGCTATCCTCCAATGGAGTACACATATGTGGCTTCTGCCTGCCAATGCGCCAGCTTTTACCTTTTGTAATGAAATGAAAACACTAGCGATGCTTTCTGTAATAGGAAAAGAACTCAGGAAGAGCGCTCAGAGACATTATCAGCACATACATGTAATGTATATGTACCAGAAAAACCAGTGCCAAAAGGAGTTGAGTTATACTTGTATTGGCATCAAGAGAATTGAGAAATCTATCCTTATGAATAGACTAGCTTTACCCTGCTTGCTAACAAAAGCTGCTTTTGTATGGACAACCAGAAAAGTGGTTGTCAAAAGTGATAAGAGTAATACAAAACTTTTCAAGGTCCCAAGTTTACCTGTGAGTTGTTCTCTATACTGACATTTCTTGGATTTAAGCCTTATTTGAGCCACTTGAGTGTAGCTGTAGTGGCCAGAGTTATCAAGATAAAGAATTCTTCCTCATATAAAATTAAGTGACCCTTTTCTTTGCTATTTGCTTGTGTCCCAAATGACACAAGGATCACTGTGACTCATGTCATCTCTCCAGACCTGATGTGAGCCCTTGTACAGAGTAATACCTACCTTCTATAGGAGACCATACCTAGTCAAGCCACCTCAGTTGCTTTTCATATTATTCCCATGAGGCTCTGTCACAAAATGCACATGTAAAATGAAACAATGCAAATTCGAAAATTACTTTAGTGAAGAAAAAGTTAAATATTAATGTTTAGCAAGCTGACATTAATATTTTATTTTCCATAAATCTAGAATATTATTTTCACATATCTCCTTAAGATTCTAACTGAAGAGACATATTTTAAAAATCCAACAGTTTAGTCATGTAACTTTGTAGTCTTGTAGCTCATGCTTGAAAACATTTCTAAAAATAGTACTTACCAATAAGAAAAAAGTGTGGTATTGTGTCCCTTACAGAGAGTATCAGCATAGATTCTGCTTTGTTCTTTAATTTAATTTTCCTTTGAAGTATTTTCCAAAGGTGAGTTAGCCTGGATATCCCCTAAAGCAGAACCCAAGACAAGAGGTTGTGGCAGGTGTTTTATGCTGGAGAGTGACCTCAAGGAAGAAAAATAGGGCTTTGAGTCAAACAAGGAAGGAGGGAAAGCCATCCAGGATATATTATTTTGATGATCACCACTATGGGCAACATGGTGTTCAGTCTGTGTTCATCCACACTGGGGATTCTGTATTAACCATGGAGAAATGCCTTAGAAATATTCTTCCAAGAGATGGAACTGTTCTTCCAAGAGGAAGAATATGTATTCACCAGCTTCCATCCCCTGTTGGTCAAGTGTTCCTCATTAGAGTCTAAACTTTCTTGCATTTCTATGTTTATAGATACATCAGGATGACAGAGTTTTTGCAACCATTTCATGGGTAGGGTGGGGACAGAGAAGCTGTAGGGAAGAAAGTGAGAGATACATGATATAAGTGACTTAAACTTGAGTTGCTTCCAGGTCCTACCGGTGAACAGCTGGTTGCCACAGCAACAGCTGCATTTAAATGCTGGCCAAGAGGGTATAAGGTGGGACACAGAAATGTCTGATACATCAGCTAGTAAAGAAGAGTGAAGAAAAATGACTTAGAAGAGGTCAGGCAAATTGAAACCACAATATGCTACTGTTATATTTCTGCTAGAATGGCTTCAATCACTCCCCCACATCAAAAAAAAAAACCACCACCACAACAAAGAACAAAAAACTTAACTTCCAAAAATCTGACATCAAGTCCTGGTGAAGATGTGAAGCAGCTAGAACTCTCATACATTGTTGATGGAAATGTACAATGGTACAGCCATTTTGGAAAAACAGCTTGTCAGTTTCTTATAAAGTTAAACAGACCCTTACTATATGACTCCCTAATCCTACTGGGTATTTATCCAAGTGTAATGGAAACTTAAGTTTATACAAAAACCTGCAGCGAATGTTTATAGCAGCTTAATTGTAATCACCCAAAATTGTAAACAACCTGAATGTTCTGTGACTAGTGAGTGGGCAATGAAATACTCAGCAATACAAAGAAATCAAGTTCTGATACATGCGTATGTGGATGAATGTCAAGTGCATTATGCTAAATGAAGAAGCCAAACCTTAAAGAATGCATGCTGTATAATTCCTTTTATGTAAAATTCTGGAAAAGGCAAAACTTAGGGTCAGAAGACAAGGCTGAAGCCACTGCATAATGAGTAATGAGTGAAGGTCCAACAGCCTGGGAGAAGAAGGTTATACGCATGTTTCAGTTAAAGCTAAAGTTGTTGTATTTGTATGAAAGCAAAGTTAAATTCTTTCAGTCATCAGTGAAGATCTCTATTTTCCTGTTGTCAATACTTTGTTATAAACTGGGGAAAATGACACAGTCACTTATGCCCTATTTAGTTGTAATACTATTATAAGTCCATAAGTGGGCAATGGGATAATAGATGTAAAACTCTGAATAAGTCCTTGTCCTAAAAAAGCACCATTGTCTGATAGGAGAGGTAACATTAAAATAATTTCAACTTAGTGCAATTAATTCTATAATAAGTGTATGTCCTAGATATGGTGGTGACAAAATAATTGTCTTATCATGCCTGGCTTTACAGAGAAAGAGATACTTGAGCTGAGTCTAGGAAAGTGAATAACAATTTGCTATTAAAACAAGAGGTGGGTAGTGGTAGCAGGGTATTCCAGAAGCAGGAAAGACTGTTCTAAGCTGTGGGGGTAAACCAGCACGGCATGTTTGAAGAAGTGCATGTAGTATTCTAGGGGTGGAGTGTGGTGTGAGTGCAGGGAGCATGAAGAAAGGAATATTCTTTGACAGATAATGGGGCCCTTGATACATCATGCTAAGAGTTGGAATTTTATCTAGTGGATGAGAGGTTGAAAACTGATAGCCTAAATATTAAATTAGGGCTTCATATGGTTGTTTTTAAAGATGTGGGTGTATTTTCAATATTAAAATTTTGGAAAATGTGCATACAAATCCAGATTTCTAGCTTCAGTTGAAAAATTGCAACATCTGGTGACCCAGGGCCTATGTTTACATGTGGCAACGACTGGCTGGAGTCAAAAGCAACTGCCTCCCTTAGGTAGGTCTAGGAGCATGTGCCTATCCATCCAGGTACAGTCCCAGCTGCCACCTGTTGTATCAACACTCAGTCCCCTTTACTTACTTTTGATACTGCCTGGCGCCAGCAGAGTTTTGAACATGTGCCTCTGCAGGAGGCAGTGGGAAGCCATTGAAAGCTTGAGGTAGTGGAGTAATATGACCAAATTTCTCATTATGAAAGGATTAGTCAGGCATGATGTGGAAGATGGAGTGACATGGAATAAATGTGAAAGTGGGAGCCCAGTTAAATAATTGTCACAGTCTAGGGAAGAGATGATGAAAGTCTAACTGAACTTAGCTTTGGGGCTGGAGTTGAGATAAAGGAGTTTAGACATATTATGACGGATTTAGTACCAGGATGTGAAGGGTATTGGAGAGAAAGGAGTCTAGAGTTGCTCTTGGCTTGGGCACCTGGGTGATTTATGGTACCATCAACCGGGAATACAATATCCTGAGGGAAGGATAGTGATTCTGCTTTTGAATGTGTTGCTTTTAGAGGTTTGTGGGTTACTCAACAGACATATATCCAACAGGCAGTTGGCTATATGGACCTGGAGCCATGGATTTGGGACCTGTGAGCACATTCATGGTACTAGAGGTCCAATAGGTTGAGTGAAAAGGAAAGAACCAAAAAGGAAGCCCTTGGAACACCAGAGAGTGTCTACAGGAGGTGGGTCCAGCGGCTGATGAAGACATACAGTCTGTGTTATTAATTCTGACATGTTACTAACTCTTTAAAATAAGCTTTTATTCAACTATAAGTTAGAGAACTTTTCCTATTAGTTTCACAGAATGAATCTTAACTGCTAATGACAATGACAATGTTATTCAAGGATTAGAGCCTCTCCCTATGTGATCCATGGAATATACATGACATAGAGGAATCACATACAAGCAACCTGAAATGCCATAACTCATATGAGTCCTATGAAAAGACAAAGTAGTTTTAAATGTAAAAAAAATCTCCAAGACATTTTCACATTGTGATGTATAGAATTACTGGTCTGTTACATTAGCTCTGTTATGACAGATAGGATCTTTTGTCTAGCTGGGAGTAATTATCTGTAAGCAGGAAACTTGCAGTAGAACATAGACTTGAGAGACTAAATTCAAAATTCTAAATCTCCTAACACAAGTGGCAGTTAGATTCACACCATCATGTTCTATTTAATATATTTTTATGGATTAGGACAGAGTTGTCTCCTAAGCTGAGTATATAGAATTTTATGTAAGGGGTCACAGCTATTCCTATTCGAGAAACATATGCAGAATAAGTAATTAAAAGACTGGGGAAGATGGGAGAAACTATAAATGAGCTTCAGTGGAGTTGTCATTTAGATGTAAAACTGGTTGAATATTGAAAAGAAAACAAATGAATGCAAAATAATGCACATTGTTCTAGGGTTTATTCTACTCAGAACATTCATTTCAGAGATTTACTAAGACTTTATAGAAAAGAATAAGATTTTCCATTTCTATGAACATATTGTAACATCAGTATAGCATCCTGCTCTTTTTTAGAATCTATTTGGAAAAAGTTCAAGGCGATGGAATTTATAATCTTGTGAATCTCTGAGAATTGGTATGTTTAACTCACATTAGCATTTTGGGGGATAGCCTTGGTGAGGCTCCTGTGCATGGACATAATGGCTCCTTAATTTTGCATTTTACCTTTTGTCCTTCCCGCCTTTTTTCCTATTGCTTTCCGTTTTTTTTTTTCTAAGAAGATATTCCTTCTTTTTTCCAATATGTTCAGACCGTTCTTTCTGCCAGGAAGGCATTCAGGCAATAAACATATATCAACACACACTATATCTACTTTGAAATATTTATTGCTAAATAACATCCCAAGTGAAGGGTGTTCTGCTGATGATAATGGAAGTCACTTTCTTTTATGATTTTTCCCCGTTAACCTTTCTGTGATCTCCACTTGACTTCTCTTCTTGGCCCCCATATAGGTAAGATATAATGAGTTTGTGTGAAGAGATTAAAAATACTGCCAAGTTCTTTAAGTTATCTGTTGTTGATTATGTGCTATATCTAGAAAGAACTGAGCTGATGGAAAGAAAGTATTTTCATCGAAGTCTTCCTGTTTGGGTCTTATGAGTTAGGAAATCTACAAACTGTAATCATTTTTACCATACTCTATAATCATTTTCCTTAATTTTTGTTCTCAGCCATGGTCTCCATTTCATAGCTACAAAATTGTCTTATTCTAAAAAAAAAAAGTGTTCCAGTGGTTACCGATCTATGAGCATTTTTTCTTGAAGTTCTGTATATTGAAATAGTAATTCTATGGGAAATATGAGAGCTTTGAGTTGTGTGGTTATGCTAGTGTAAACTTGTGAATTTAAGAATAGTTTACTAATGCTTATTTACATGTACAATATACATCTTCCACTTTTGCCCTCTAGACATCATACTACCCTAAATATAGGAAAGAATTCTAGATAACTCCTCTTCTCTGAAATCTATTACACTTGTATTAATTAGGCAAATTGACTACATATTTTACTTGTATTTTATTTTTAACCATAGCCCAAGATAAGAAGACTCAGATTTTCAGAATCAAAAATAGAGTCATTTCTGGGCTTGATAGCTTTATGGAAAAATCCCTGATACTGAAATTAAATTTAGGGCTCAGCAGAAAGTTCTTTCAACTTTCTTACAGGATGTTTGTAAGATAACAGATATCTTTAATAAGGAGTTTTATAAAGCACTTCCTATGAGTTTAGCATTGTAGTGGACTTTATGGATTACAAAAATTGCATAAACCTTGGCCTTGGAATACAAGAAGCATATAATCCAGTTGGGAAGTGGGATATGCATGAGAAATGGTTAATATGCAAAACATTTTCTTCTTTTCTCCTTAAAATTGAGATATAATTGACATATAATATTGTATTCATTTTAGGGGTGCAGCATAATGATTTGAAATATATATATATTGTGCAAAATGATTACCACACTAAGTTTAGCTGATCCATCACCATATATAATTACTATTTTTTCTTATGAGAACTTTTAAGATTTACTATCTTTGCAACTTTCAAATATACAATACAGTAATGTTAACTATAGTAACCATGCTGTACAATACATCCCCAGGATCTGTTTGTCTTATAGTTGGACGTTTGTGCCTTTTGAATCCCTTCACCCATTTGGCCCACTCCCCACCCCTCCACTTCTGTTCTTTTTTATCTATGAAATCATTTTTTGTTTTGTTTATTTTTCAGATTCTACATGTAAGTGAGATCATATCATATTTGTCTTTCATTGTCTGACATTTCACTTAGCATGATGCCCTCAGGTATATCCATGTTTTCACAAATGGCAGAATTTCCTTTTCTTTTTTATGGCAAAATAATATTCCATTGTTTATATATGTGACACATTTTCTTCATCCATTCATTCATTCATGGACATTTATGTTGTTTCCATGTCTTGACTATTGTAAATGATGTAGCAGTGAAGAAGGGGGGGGTTCAGTATCTTTTTGAATTAGTGATTTCACTTCCTTTGGGTAAATACCCGGAAGTGGAATTGCTAGATCATATGATAGTTCTAATTTACTCTTTTATACTGTTTTCCATAGTGGTAATACCAACTTACGTTCCCACCAATAGTGCACAGGGTTCCCTTTTCTCCACATCTCACTGACACTGGTAATTTCTTTTCTTTTTGATGACAGCCATTCTAACAGGTGTGAGGCAATATCTCATTGTGGTTTTGAGTTGAATTTCCCTGATGATTAGTGATGTTGGACATCTTTTCAGAAACCTGTTGACCATTTGTATTTCTTGTTTGGAAAAGTGTCTATTCATATTCATTGCCCATTTTAAAATTGAATTGTTTGATTTTTTTGTGTTGAGTTGTATGAATTCTTTATGTACCTTGGATATTAACACCTTATTGGGTATATGATTTGCAAATATTTTCTGCCATTTGGTTGGTTGCCTTATCATTTTCTTGATGATTTCCTTTGCTATGCAGAAGCTTTTTAGTTTGATGTAGCCTCACTTGCTTATTTTTGCTTTTGTTGCCTTTACTTTTGTGTCGAATCCAAAAAATCATCACCAAGGCCAATGTCAAGGAACTTACCTACTATGTTTTGTTCTAGGAGTTTTATGGTTTCATAAACAAAACCTTTTATCTAAAACAATAAAGTGCTCACTATGTTTACTATATGGTTAATGAACATTTACTGTGCACCAGGCACTGAGGCAATTTCTGTGGAGATACAAAGGAGAATAAGTCAGTACCCTCTATCCACTGGGAGAGATAGATGTATATATATAGAAAGAAGCCTAACCTTTCTCAAGACTTTCATTCATAGAGTGTATATTCTAGAGTCTAAATGTATTCTGAATGATTCTGTTCTCTTACATTCTAAATCCTTCTTTCTTATGAATAGTTCATACCTAAGATCAGATCCTACCAGCTGTATGAAACCTTAATAATTTTAGCCTATTTGTTGATAAAAAGCCAGAAGGGGAGAGGGGAAAAGGGGACAGGTAGAAGGAAGTATCGCATGTATAAGGAATTGGTTAGCCTAAAGTTTCCTTTGAAATTATGGAATTTCAAAGTGAGATGCTAGATGGTAGTCATCTGAACCCAAAATTATGATTGCTAATCTGAGTTTTAGACACTTATTATTTACCCAAGAAATACTCATTGAACACCTACTTTGGGTGAAACACTATTCCAGTAGTGGGGTTAGAACAGTGACAAAGGCCAAGTCCCTATTATCATGGACCTTAAGTCTGGTGAGAAACACAGACAAGAAAATTAATCAATTGATTAATAATATATATTTTTTCCTGATATATTGAGAAACAATTGACATACATCATTGTACAAGTTTGAGGTGTACAGCATGATGGTTTGATTTACATATATTGTGAAATTATTACCATGATAGATTTAGTTAACATCATCTCATATAGATAAAATGAAAAGAAAAAAATGTTCTCGTGATGAGAGCCTTTAGGATAATGATATAATTTTATATGGTGATAAGTGAAATGAAAATAAAGCAAGATAGATTAAAGGGTGACATTTATTTTAGACACTATTCATGGATACAGGTGAGAGATGGAATAGACAAATGTTGATTGAAACCATTAGGAATGACCTTGAATGACCTTGAAGGACAGATGAGCAGGAGGAGAGCTTTTAGGGGGAGGCACAGAACAGAGAAAAGCATGGGCATGTAGGAATTAAAAGAGGAGGAAGAGGAAGGGCTGTCTTTTTTGCTCTGGAGAGTAATAGGAAATAAGATCATGTGTGTGGGGTCAAGCCCAAATATGACTTAAAAGATTGAGTCCTCGTTTTGAACATGGTGGTGTCCAAAGAAATAAATAGTCATAAAGCCACTTAAAATGGTGGCCAATGTAAAGCCATTACTATTAGAATCTTGAGCATGGGGGAAAAAATATTTAAAAATTAATCCAATAGATAAATATATATAGGATGGGTTAAATCAAAGAGACACTGCAATCAGAAAAGTCAGCTGGAAAGCAATTACAGCAGCCTAAAAATATAATTACCATTTATGTAGCACTTATGCTATCTTAACTCATTTATTCATCCATTCAAACATATTTATTTATTAGGTGTCAGGTGATATCTAAGGAACTGGAGATACAGTGCAATGGTGAGCCGATCAGATATGGTCCCTGTCCTCATGGATGTCACAGCCTCGTGGAGAAAAAGACATTCGTCATATAATAACAAGACTAAACATCTAGTTTCAAACTGTGATAAGAACCTTGAAGGAAAAGTAAACAATGTTATGGGAGCATGCAACTGGGGGCAAGATGGGAGCTTTGCCTTGTGTAGGACTATGGCTTACAAGAAAGACATTGGACCTGAAATTGGAACTGAATAATATTGATGAGGAAAAGGTGTAAGGAAGGTACAGAGGAAGGGAAAAGCATACAAAGCAAAGGAAATAGCTTGTACAATATCCACAGAGCTGGAGGAAATGAGGTCTGCTCATGGATCTGTAAGATGGCCAGTGCTCCTATAGGACAAAGAGTAAGTCTGATTGGTGTAGGTTTATGAATTAGGGCTGCAGACATAGGTAGGGCCAAAGCTTAGAGACCTTGTAGTCCTTGTGGGGGAGTTTAGACTTCACCCCAGAAGCAGTGGAAACCACTGAAAGTATAAGCAGTAAAATGGAGATGTGGACAAAGAATGAAATGAGTCGATGCAGGATGCATCCTTGAAGCACTAGAATTGGGCTGTGAAGATGGAGAGAAGTGAATGGATCCAAGAGAAGCTGGAAGTACCATCCACAGGACTTAGTAATGGATGATATGTGGCGTTTCAGGGATACGCAGTATCAGGACGAGTCCTGAGTTTCTCTGGCTTGTATAAATTGAAGGAGTGTGCGCAGCAACCCTGTAAGGTGTGTGTCATATTTTCCCATCTAACATTAATCTGAAGTTCCAGATGGTTAAACAATGTACCCCAGGGAATACCGTTCATAAGTGACAGAGGTAGGACTCAGCCTGTGGTTTATGATTTCAAAACCTGAGTTCTCTCATCTATACTGTACTTCTGGGTTGATGGCAGAAGAAATGACTGTGGCTTAATAATAACAACACAATAGGTTTGGCCTTTATATTACAGAGCCATAGACTCTTAGCACTGGAAGGAATTATAGAGAAGCTCCTGCTATGTTTTTCAAGCTGCTTTGTGCCCTACAGGGAGAAATGTTTTACATTACAAAAGCACACCTCTGAAAAAACTGATCTATTCCTCTTTATTTTTCAGAGTATCTGAGGCACAAAAATAGAAAGTGACATCCCTAGATTTCATAGTCAGCAGGCAAGTGATTTCCTGACTGCTAGCCCCATTTTCTGACTTTATTATACAATTTGGCTTTGTCAGCTTCATAAATAAAATCAACTGATGAATTTGTAAATTTTGTCCCTTAAGAACAAATATCTATTGATAGTTTTCTGCTTTTTGACATTTAGTTTGTTTCTCCCTCTACAAGTCTTGTTTTACACTAAGGTTAAGACCCTCTAGGGCCCAGTTAAATGAAACTTTCCAAATTTTATTTGAAAAGAAAAGAACATGTAACAGTCAAGATAATAGTACATGATCTTCGATATTCTGAGAAAGAATAAAAAGCCACAGAAAATCGAAAGCTGTCAAAGAGAGGTGATAAAAAATGCACTTATAAAGTCACCCAAGAAACCAAAAGACAATTTTGAAATCAAGAGAAAAAAGCAAATCTTTTTGTTAAGCAAAAAATGCCAAGGAGGAAATAGAAAGCTGTAATAACATGCGAAATCGCAAGTATTGTATTTAACGAATGAAGCTTAAACATAAATGGAACATGTAAGGTAAAAAAAAGCTTAGGTAATATTGAAAACTGGTGGGACATTTGGAAAGAATGTAATGGAACTAGCAGACTGCTAAGGATTTAATAAAATGAGAATTTGAAGCTGACTCAGCTGAACTAAATTTAAAAGCTTATAGGAACATTAGGGAGAAGACAGAGACCTTTGCTTGCCGCTATTTTGCACATGTCCTTTAACATTGCTAGAAATAGGAGTTAGTAGTTGAAAATCCTGACAAGGTTTTCTAGATATTTTCCCTGTCAGCCAAGCAGAAGTGGAGCTTAGGAAGCACAGAAACAGCTCGGACTGACTGGGGAAAGCAAGGTTGGAGAGTCCCATAACGGGAGAGTCAGAAAATGGTAGCATGTCTGGTGGGGGTACCTTTTCTTTCTAAAGATTCATACAGTGGGGAGAAGGCAAACTATTGTCAATCTAACTTCCAGGCTTCATCTCAGAGCCTTAGCTATGCGTGTACCAACAAGTATTCTTGAGGCCTTACTAAATGCCAGGTGCCATGCTAGGTTCTGGAGAGCCTATGAATAAGGCCAATCTAGTCCCTCTCCTCAAGAATTTTGTAGCTAAGTGGGAGGTACTGATAACTCCAAATGGTTTGAATCATGCTGTAACAGAAGAGAAGGACAAGGTACTGGGGAAGCAGAGAAGAGGTATCTGACCTGGACATGGTGAGTTAGGGGAGGCCTCCTGAAGCAGATGGTATCTAAGCTTAGATATGAGTAGAATAAGTAGAAGTTGGCCAGATGAAGTGTGAAGAAGATGGTTTGCTTCAAGGATTACATCACACCTTATGTTTAATGCCTTTATAAAGCATAGGCCTGGCACACAATAGCCCTCATAAATGGCAGTTTTTAATATTTTATTATTGCTGGTTATAGGCACTGGTAAGATGGCCTGTTTCCTGTATAAAACAACACACATGACACAATGCTTCCATAAATATGACTTATAAAATTCAATGTTGATGTTTAATTTTCTCATTATTTCACAGACCTGTAAAATACTGATGTTCCTCATTGCGATCCATTTTGCTTGCAGAAGAAAATTGTATAGCATGTCATATATTGTGATTTCCCTATAAGGAAAATATAAAATAGAATCAGAATAATAGAACTTAAACTATAGAAGTCACCTGATCTAGCGCTCCCCTTTAACGCGAGAGAAGAATGGGTTAGCCATTCGCTCAGAGTAACAGTGCTATTGGCCAATGACAGACACAAGACAAAAAGGCAGCTGTTCTGAGCAAAAGGTCCATAGTCCTTTTCTTCATACTGCATTGCCACATTTTTTTTCAAAGGTCTCAACCTTGATCTAAAATTGTGTTGATATTATTACCTTGATGTTAATTGCCATTATAACCTTTCAGGTTTTCATGGGCTTCATTTTTTTCTTTTTCTAGTACTTCATTCACTCTGGGAATATGAGTGTTCATTAATTTCAGTTGAACCATTTTACTTCTACATTAAGAGCAAGGAAGACATGTAACGCTACTAGCCATTTTCATTTTAAACCCTTAATTTATTATTTGCAATAGATGAATGTATTTTAAACTTTATTTGTTCTCTGTCAGATTAAGGTTTCATGCAAAGGCTGTACCTTTGGCAGGAATATTAAACAAAGTATTAACTGAAGACCTGGAAAAATGTCCTGTGGTTAGTAATCTAAATAACACTTTGCTTAAAACAGGCTCCTGACTGCTATTGTGGTAATGTTTTTCTGTGGTTATTATTGTTACACAGTTATGTTCACATGCTCTATTTAAAGCTGTATAATTAGCAAAACTGTTAAAATAAGTCACTACAATATTCTGCTTTATTCTTTCTTTTGCTGACTCAGAAATCTTCTGGACTTTAACCTACTGTGCTAATATTGATTCCTTTGCCCACCTGCCAGCTTTCTTATTCTTGGGCATCTCAAAAATACTATAATCAGTTGTCATTCTCTCCACATGGGAGCCATCCAAATCCCTTGGCTGTCTCTGGAGATCCACTGGAAAAAACATTTTTTCAATGGCACCTGTTCCCACACGGATTCTTCACCATATCCACTGTGCATTCTGGAAACCTGTTTACCTTACTTCCTGGCTACTGATTGCTGCAGAGTCGGTTTCTCCTTGTCAAGATCTCACAGCTCTAGCTATTTAAGATATGATGCCAGCTTCAATAGCCTTTACTCTTTACCTTTTTGGGGGTATGGTTATAATTATAGATGACATAGTGAGTTATTGATTTCAAACAAGCTTCTAAGGGTCCCGGACCATTCTCATGATTCCAATAGTAAGTGGAAGCAATTTAGCTTTTACAGGCTGATACTGACTTGCTCAAGAGTTTTTTTTCCCCCTCAGCATCATATGTATTTATCTCTTGACATCTACAACCCATTGGCTTCTGGTTACTGATCTTTCATTTGTTTCACAATTGTATGGTGTGTGTCCCATTTAAAAAATTTTTATAATCTTATCTTTTCTGGAGAATAGGAGAAACATTTAGACTTGCAAATGTCAAGGAAGGGTATATTGGGTTATTTGGTGGATAAACTAGGTTACTCCAGTTTTACTGCTATGGTTTTCTTGCAATACTTGTCTTTGGAAACAGAAATGTTCTCCAGTTAGGGATATTTGCTTAAGCTTTGGCTTCTTTAAATCATATGATATCTCATAAGCCAAGGTCATTCAATGATAATTCCTATAAGTTAGTCTTAAATCAAAAGGTGAGAAGAGTAGTTCCAAAGTCCAAACTTCTTTCTATTAATTTATAGAAATAGTATTAGTACTCACAAAGGCTGAATATATGCTATTTTTCTTTTTATTGTTTCAGTGCATTTCAAAACTTCCTTCCTATTGCCTGAGAACCTTGAGACCACAGCATTTATTATACAGATCTCCTTGGACATAAATTTTATTTTACAAAATTTTTAGTGTGGAAGAATTTAAACATGTACAAAAGTCTATCATCACTGAACTTCAACAATTGCCAACTCATTAGTCAAGTTCGTTCCATCTGTACACTACATACTCTCTCATGCCCATTGGATAATAGTGAGCAAATCCCCAAACACCATATCATTTCATCTGTCAGTATTTTAGTATATATCTCTAAAAATAAAAAGATCCTTTTTAAAATGCATAACCATACCATAATCATACCTAACAACCTTAACCATAATTCCTTAATAGCATCAAATAATCGATACTAAATATTTCTAATTGTTTCATGATTCTTGTTACATTTGGTAACATCTGAACCCAAATATGATCCAAATATACATTTGGTTGCTATGTTTCTTAAATCTCTTTCAGTCCATAGTTATTCTTCCTTCTTTTTTTCTTACAATTTGTGTAAGTCCTTTAATGTTTTTCAAATTTTAATTCTGCTGATTGCATGCCAATATTGTTGCTTACTATGTTTCTCCATTGGCTGATTTCCTGTAATCTGATAGATAGGTCTAGAGATTTTATCATATCCATTTTTATTTTTTGTCAAGAGTAGTTCAGGGGAATGTTGTATATTTCTATCATGAGACCAAAATATCTGCTTGTTGCTCTGTGATGTTAAGATTGTTCAATGTGTTCAATTGTTGCCGGCCTGATCCATCCACTGTAAAGTTTCCCATCAGCTGTTGGCATGAACTTTTTAGTAGCCACTGAAGATCATGAACGAGGACCCATTATTTCTTTAGGTGTTGCCAAATGGTATATTCTAATACTGTCATTTCTTCTTCACTTACTAAATTTTATTTTTAAATGTTTATTTTGGTAAATTAAATAGAAGGTAATTATTGAGCACCTATAATGTGCTAACACTCTGCTAGACGGTATAAGGAGAAAACCCTGCTCTAAATGGAAATAGAAACATTATGTTCAAAACAGAGAGTAGTATGGTAAGTGTAATAAGAAAAGAGAGATGTGCAATGTTTCATGAAAGACATGGGACATGTGCTGGGCCAGGAACCCTTTCATGAAATAGGGAGAAAGAGAGAGGTATTCCAGGTGGGGGAATAGTCTGGACCCTGACATGAAGTTAAGAACAAGAATGGTCATATCAGGGACGCCACAGAAAAAACTTACCTAGAAATTACACACTAGCTGGGCTAAAGTGGGGCACTGGGTGGGCTGAGAAAGCTAAATTATTAAAGGTTCTACTTGGAGAAATTGACATCACCCCAATAACTTTCTGGTATTGTTCTAAATACATTTGGCAGATAGGCTTTGGGGGTATTAGGGAATTACAGAAAAATGGCCTAGAGAAATTCAATAGTTTAGAAGTAGATTTGCAAAAAATGGTAAGTTAAAAGCTCATCTGAGCTTAAGAAATATAATATTTCCCAAATTAGATGTAAAATATAAAGAATTAGTCATGTTGATAAATGTACATAGTAGTAAAAAAAAAATACAAACTCCAGAGGTACTTGTGTTTCCATAGAACAAACTGTATTTGAAAGATAAAAATAAGGTGCACAGGGCTTGGTGTGAAGCTGTGGCAAAGGTAGAGATGCTGAGTTTAATTTTGGAAATGTTGTATTTTGGGCACACAGACAAACCAAAGGCTCTCAGCTTTTGTTAGGATGGGATTTCAGATAAGAAGACAGAACTGATACTGTACGTCTTAGAGTCAGACACACAGAAGGGACAGGTTAACTCATACGAGAGGTTGAACATATCAAATAACAGACATAGAGTGAGTGGCTGAGGTCAAAGAGAAAGGGTAGCAGTAGAGGTGGAGATGGAGGGTGGACACAGAAAGCAAGAAGAGAGTAGTATCCGTTGGTGGAAAAGCAGGCGAGAACAACGTTAATGGCTTAGGAAGGAGTTGGAAATGTGAGAAGATGGTCAGCAGTGTTAGGTACCACCATGAGGTTAAGGGACTGAGAACTATCCCTTGGGTGGGTGTTCAGGAGGGAGGTCACCAATAGCACTTGATAGGACACCTGGCTTTGATACAGTACATTATAGATGGAAGTGGGTTATGGGAAGAAATTGTTTGGAAGCAGGAGGTCAGGATGAAAGACATAGATGATCTTCTTCTAGGAATGGGGTACCAAAGAAGGCAAATATCACAGCTAGGATAATAGCAGTTGGGGAAGCCTAAGTGTGCTTAAAAACCAAGAGTTCTGAATTTCTTTGCTTATTTTGATAAATTGGGCGAAATATATTTTTAGAAAACAAACTTTTAATAGTGAAAGTGTACAAAATGAAAGAGCTTAACTATTTAGTTACTTTAATTCAGCATATTTTAGGACATGTTATTTATTCTATTTTCATTTTATATGTTTCCATAATGAGTCATGTTTATATCAAATATATAAGATATGGGTTTAAAATTGGGAATGCTAGTTTATTTATTTTCAAAAAAGAATTCTGCACACCTCTCCATCTCACTCCTTGCTGCCTTTTTAGCTACATGTGTACATGGAAAATGTGTTTGTTTTTATTTTATTAGTTTCATTGGTTTTCTGCTTACAAAGATAATACATGTCTGCTGTAAAAATTTCACTTGGCACAGAAAGGCTTAAAGAATAAATTTTTTAAATTCCACGAAATGGTGCTATTCAGAGATAACCAATATTGTTATTTTGGTAAACCTCCTTCTAAATCTCTATGTGTAGATACATAGATGATACTTTTTATTCATGTGATTATACTATAAATGTGACTTTGTACCTGCTTTTTTGTATCTCATTATATTTTGTGGGCACTTTCTATGTCAATAAATATAGATTTATAACATCATTTTTCAATGGGAGTCATTGTATGAAAGTACCATAATTAGTTTAAGCCATCTCTTGTTGCCAGACATTTAGACCCTTTCCAGTTCTTTTGTTAGTGCAGTGAACATTCCTGTGGGTGCATTTTTGTGTACTTATTCAGTTGATTGTCCTCTTTGAATAACTTCCTGAAAGAGGGGTTGTGGGTCAGAGGCTATGCATATTTTATATTGTGATATCTGTTTACATATTGTCCAGTGTCTATAAAAGTGCTGTGCCGATTACACTTCTACCAGAAGCACTTATCAGTACCCAGAAAGTTCATTTTAATGTCTTAAATTCTTTTTCGTCTTCATTTGGGCTCATTTTCCTCACTTTTAAATAAAGATGAAATGTATCTATGGTTCTTAAACTTTTAGATCTTAGGACCATTTGGGAATTTTTTAAAGCTGCTGACCAGAAACTGGAAATGTTATTCCAGAAAAACCCACCTTTGCAAAAACACATTAATTTTTATATACCATTTATGAGAATTCACAGATCCTTTGAAGTCAGTTTATAGAGTCATTAGGATTTCACTCTGTGAATTTAAGTGAAAACTCTTCGAATGAACTGATTGTAAAGCTGCTTTCTCCGTTGAACATTAACACCCACACACCTTGCCCCCAATGACACACCACACACTTTTGCACATAGAATTTTAATGTGTATTTGGAAAAAGCTTGCATCTCCTTGATACAGAACCTAATGTCACTGTGGTCTATAAAATCACTTGAGTATGTATAGTTATTGGAGTGAATTTCTATTTATTTCAGGTTCTTCAGTGGAGAGCCCACCAGGAAGAGGTAGCAAGACTGGAAATGGAAATCTCTGCCAGAAGAAGAGAAAAGGAAGAGGAGAGAGAGAAACTGTGGAAGAAAAAGGAATTGTTACAAAGAGAAGAGAAGAAAAAAAAAGTATAAAAATCTGCTATTGCTGTGAGTGTGTGAATGAATGAATGTTAAAGTGCCTGATTGAGCTTTGACTGATCTTGGTGTTTGGCATGAAATTCTCAGAGGTGGTTATTTTTGTTTATTGCAGTAAAGTTGATATAGAATATTATATTGGTTTTGAGTATACAACATAGAGATTCACCATAGACAGTTCTTAGAAAGATTCATAAATTCTAGTAGAGTCTTGCTTCAGTTCATTGGAGCTTCAAAGATTTGGGGACATGGAGAAGAACCCACTTTACTGACTGCATAAGCACAGGTACAGTGATAAGAAGAAATGCTGTAGGTAAAGAAAAGACAGGGTTTGTGAGTGTTGTTAAATCTTGTACTAAATCTGACATGGAAAAGACCAGAGAGTACTGGGATAGCATTTTGGTTGACTGCAGTGTAGCAAATGGCCGTCAAAAGATGTTCTTGATAAATGCATTGTGGCAGGGTCAGTGGAATTCATGGAATACCAAGAAGTCCTAAAAGCATTTACTTCTTGATTTATTATTTGTTATATTTTTTGGTTTTTCATTTACTGACACAAATTCATCATTCTGCATTTGAGCAGACATTTCCCAATCTTCAAAATATTCATCAAAACACTTAACAGCCTTAAAATGATTGCTGATAACAGTGAAAGATAAAACATACTTGAGGGGGACTTTTAAAATATATATGGAACATTTATTTAGACATTTTTGTTTGCTCACCCCACAGAAATCATAGAATTTGCAGTAAAATGTTGTTCTTGATGATTGCATGAGATTTATTAGTCTTTTTTATTGAATTGCTGCCTTCTGTGGAATAATTCATGAAAAGGCAATTTATGATCAATTCCATAGCAAAATGAAAGGAATTTCCATTAACCTATACTATACACCTATAAATCTGTGTGATATACACCTATAGATCTGTGTGATATTTTCTTTTGGAAAGCTGCCTAAATTGCTACAAATAACTGATTAATTCATACTCCTTGATGGATAAAGTTTTGTTTTTGTGAACATAATCAACACTTTGGGGTATTTGACCAACAAGATTTATGAACTTCTTATCTAGAAGTTTTTCCTTCAGAATCGAACAGGTAGAGAATAAAGGCACTATCATTTTTTTTTTTAGCTATAAGCCTGTTTTCTGCATATTATTATACTTTGGTTGTAATTTTTCTTGCTTGTTTTGTGCTCTTACATCAGCAAATTGCTGTAGAGTCAGCATGTGTGGAAAACAATAAATATACAGAAGTTATATGATCATTTGAGAAAGTCAGCTGCTAAGATGTAAATTCACAGTTTAACTTCTAAGGAAGTAAGTTGGGTAGTTTCATAAAGTCCCCATAAAAAGAGAAACTCATAAATATCAATCATACTTCAAATAATATATGTGAACTGTACATCTCTATAGAGGAACTTACCACTTATTTACTGTTATGAAACTACAATATTGGAAAGGCCTGTCTGTATAGTTTTGTCATCTACCAGAGCCCCTTTCATAACACTTCCTCTCTATGAATTAGTATGACCATGAAAATTAATGTATTTTTAAGCATTTGTTTGCATGTCATATCTTTTTAAGTGCCATGTACAGAGATTTAGATACAGTCCCTCTTTCGGGCTTACAAAGACAGTGAGAGAATACACAAATAAATAACTCGAGTATTGAGAATTGAAATATGTGCATGTAATTGTTAAATTAGTTGTGAAGCCCGCATGGTTATACAGGGGAGAGGATGGAGGGACATTGCTAGTTGTTTCTGCAGCCTGTAATATTTCTCGAAGTATGGGAAAGACCTTCTGAAAGATTAGAGAGAGACCTTCATCTTCAACAGCTTTCAGGAGAGCTCTTGACATTTGGGCTGACACCAAAACAACAGCAAAATAAACAGCAATGAAGTGAACAGTTAGGCTCTAAGCCCAATTCATTGTCCATTTCTGCAATTATATAGGACCAAGGTATATGTTTTATTTATTTTCTTTAAAAAAAATACTTCTGACATTCAGAAAATGTTTTTTAAAGTACAGATTGAGATAATAAACACATTAGTACTTATCACCTAGCATTGAAGTTGTTAATACTTCTCGTTCTGTTTCTGATATTTTTTATTTTACAGATAAAGTCAAAGTCCTTTTTTGAGGATTTACTCAGTACCATTTCCCTCTTGACTTTCCCAAAGGCAATCTTGATCGTCAATTTTATTTCTGTCTTTCTGGGCTATCTATTGCTTTTAACATATTTTAATATGTAGTTTGAGACTTTTAAATTTTTTTCATGAATACAATCATACTGTATCATTCTGTAGCATCTACTTCATTCAATCTTACATTTTTGAGATATATCATGTTAATATACAGAGACCTAGTTCACTCCTTTTAACTACAATTCTACTCCATTGTAGAATAAGGCTACCATTTATCCCTTCCTTGTTTTAACTGAAGTATCTTTGATACAAAATATTATATTGGTTTCAAGTATACAACACAGTAGTTCAACAGTTACATGCATTATTAAATCCTCACCCCACCTAGTGCAGTTACTATCTGTCAACATAGAAAGATGTTTCAGAACCATTGGCTATATTCTCCATGCTGCACTTCCATCCCCATGACCAACTGATACTGTGATTGAGCATTTTGTGCCCCTTTATCCCCCTCACACTTCCCACTCACCCACCCCAACCCTTCCCCCATGGTAACCACCAGTCACTTCTCAGTGTCTCTGAATCTACTGCTGTTTTGTTCATTTTGTTTTATTTTAGATTTTCAAGATTGCTTTGGCTATTTCGGGTCTTTTGTGGTTCCATGTGAATTTTAGGATCACTTGCTCTAGTTCATTGAAAAACATCATTGATATTTTGATAAGAGATTGCATTAAATCTGTAAATTGCTTGGGGCATGATGGGGGAAGCGCTTGGGTCCTGACAGGTCACTGCTCTGCCACTTTACCCTTCTCTGTGTGGTCGTCCCTTCTTCAGGTGTAGAGAGTTTATTCTGCTGTCTTCAGGCCTTTTTCAGGCTTAGTTGCATTTGCTTCCTTGGTGTGTATGAGGGAGGTGGTTTCTGCCTGCCTTACTGCTCTGCTATCTTTTCCCAAGTCTCTCGGTTTATCCCTTCTCTTAGTGGTTGACATTTAAGTTTCTGAAGTTTTGTTACTGCAACCATGCTGCAGCGGCCACCTTGTACATGTTGACTGAGCATGTGTACAAGGTTTTCTCTAGGGTACACCCAAAAGGGGAATTAGTACTGTTTTTAAAGTTTTTTGACTTTATAAGATATTACAAATATTCTTTTTGACTTTTGCCAATAGGATAAATGTGAAGGTTTTACATTGGGTTTCTCTGATCATTTGTGAGATTGAAATTCTCTTCATGTTTATTGGGCAGCTTTCGTCCTCAGAGAATTGCTTATTTCTTAATCTTTGTCCATTGGTCTATTTTTTCTTAATCTGTAGAAGTTCTTTATAAATTCTGCATACTATTGCTTTTGTTAGTTATATAGGTTGAAAATCTTTTCTTCCACTGACCATTTGCCTTTAAATTTTGTCTATAGTGTGTACAATTTCATAGAAATTTTAAGTGATCAAGTACTCAAAGTTATTATTAAACTTTTCCTTTGTGAATTGTATTTTCTTTTATGAACTGTGACACATGAGCTTTTATGTTTGTCTCTGCAAAGGGTGCAATGCATTTCACTGGCCCATGACAGTTTGTGTATCAACTTTGAGACTGGGGCCCTGTGCTGTCAATCTGGAGCGTGCACTGACTCAGTGCCTCATGCACAGCACCGGCCTGAGATCCGCCGTTAGCCTCTTTCCTCCTCTGTTCCCAAGCAGAAAGTTAGCCCCCAGGGCACTTTCCTGCAAAGTGGTCATGGTGTATCTAGTTCCCATTCTGTGTATGGATAAGTCCTGTGTGGCTTCTTGCTCTGCATGCATAGCTTGGTTCTAGCTCCTGTGTGTCCAGGTCCTGCAACTAATATGAAAGGCCCCGCCACCAGCTCCTCAGGCCGATCTCAAATCCCGCTTTCCCCAGAAGTCCTTTGACTTTTGGTTCCTCATCACTGCTCTGACTTGGAGTTCCATCTTTATTTTCAGCACTGGGACATTGTGTACACGTGTATGTGTGTAGTTGTGTTACAGTTTGTCCATTTCTTTGTGTTTAAAGTGGGGACGGGGATTTCTAAGTCAATTCAGACATACTGGCCAAAGTTCTGGGTACCTTTGTGAACACTAACTACAAATCTAGATTCTCTTTAACTGTTTTATCTGTTGGAACCAATTTTTCCTTTTTCATTGTTTAGCACCAGCCTGGCAGAACCCCAAGTGGAAGCTCCCCTGACTTGATCCTGGTTGCTTCCTCGGCTGGTGGTGCTTTCCCGCATTTCCCATCCTCCTTGCCTGGCTTGCTCATGAGACAGCCGCCACAGAGACTGATAAACGATGCCGTGTGTAAAATACCAACTTCGGATTTCTGAACAAGAGGTCATCTTTCTCCTAATTCTTTTTCCCAGCAATTCGTCTTTTAGGGAACAACATTATCTTTTTGCTAGAATAACAATTTGTATCCAGTGTCAAAGTTTACCCTGGTAGATGCTCAGCTCCATTCAGATGTACCTTTATTAGATCACTTTTCTCTTCTATGCTTTAAAACTCTGGTTGAACATAGTATTCAGTTTTCATAGTTTAATCTTAAGACTCAAGGAAAGTTTTGATTCATAAGCTGTTAGGTAATAATGGTAATATTTCAGAAGCATCTCTCCACTTTTGAAATTATTGTCACAATAAAATTTTTAAAATGATGCCTTTCCATAAACTATCCCTAGGAGCTTTTGTAAGAAACAAAATTACCGCACAAGCCTTAAGATGCCTGCTATGTAATACTGGTCCCGACATCACCCTTTCCTTGGATGCGGGTCTTCGGGTGGCTTGAGTAACATGAAAGTTCTGTTGCTGTGTGATGCCTGGAGTCCTGTGGGTCCAAGTTTCAGCCTTGCTCCCAAAATGGAAATTTCAAGCAAGGGTTGCATGGAAAGGAGACATATCCCTTCCTTGGTCTAGCACGTCACAGTTCTCTCCCAATTTTAGCCAACTCCTAATCCAGCATTGAAACCACCTCCTTTGTACTACGGAGGGGTGGTGAGAATTACTGGAAAAGTCAGAATAATGCTATTGGCCATGTGACCTTCAGCCTTACCTCAGAGCTGTTTCTGGGGAGTAATCTTATCATTTTGTGATTTCTTAGCCTCAAGTGACATCACCCCAGTCAATACCGACAGACCGTTTTCACTAGAACCATGGCCCTTGGGTTTTCCCACGTGTCCTGAGGTGACCTGGCAAATACTCAGAATTACATTCATCCTACAGATAATGAGGGAAGAGGGAAAGAGTCTAAAAAAAAAAAGGGAGCAGGGTACCATAAACAGAGTGCAGGCTGAGGCTGGAGCCGTGCTGCTTCTCCAAGAGTCAAGCTCTGTGCTCAGTGCGCAATCCAGAGTACCATCCCGATGCAGATCAAAAACATTCCCATTCTCTCGGTGTGGGAATTTGTGGGTTCTAATGAGAGCAATTTACCATGGAATCATGAAATTCTCTTCTCCACCTTTCTTAATCTAATAATATACTGATCTAAAGAGCTTAGAGTGAGAAAAAAAGGGTGGACACAGAATGGTAAAAAATAAATTCCCAGACTTTAAACTTTGCTTCTTCAGGATTGTTGGGACTTAAAGAGGCCAGTGACTAACACCTATAATAGGCTTCTAAGATGGGCCCCAAGATTTCCTGGCACCCCTTCCCCCTGGAATACATGCCCTGTGTATTCTCCAGGACTGTAAATATCATGGATTAGGTTTTATTATATGGCATAGACAACCTTGAGAAAGGGAGATTACCTAGGTGAGTTTAGCCTAATCATATGAGCCATTTAAAAGCTGAGAATTTTTTTGGCTGGAGGGGTAGCATGAAAAGCATGAATAGTATGTGACCCAGTATTATTGGCTTGAAGACTGAGGAGGTCACATGGCAAGGAATGTGGGTAGCCTCTAGGAGGTGAAAGTGGCCTGGCTGGCAGCCAGAAGGGAAGTGGGAAACTATAACCAATAGTTCTATACCTGTAAAGAACTGAATTCTTCCAAAAACAAGAGTGAGCTTGGAAGCATGTTTTTCCTTAAAGCTTCCAGATGAGAAAACTGTTTTGTCAATACCTTGATTTCAGCCTTGTGATGTCATGAGCCCAGGCACACCATGCTTGGACTTCTGACTTACAGGATTCTGAACTAAAAAATGAGTGTTGTTTTAAGCTGCTAAATTTGTGGTAACTTGATATACAACAGTTCTTTAACACTAATACAGATTTTGGCATCTGAGAGTGAAATGTTGCCATAACAAATACTAAAAATGTGGAAGTGGCTTTGGAATTGGTAAGTGGGGCAAAGCTGATAGAATTTTGAGGAGCATGACACAAAAAAGACTAGATGACTTGGACAGACAGAAACGTGGATAGTAAAGATGTGGCTGGTGAGGGCTCAGAAGGAAGCGATGAACATATTAGAAACTGGAGAAAGCAGAATCGCAGTTATGTGGTGGCAGAAAGCCTCTAGAAATTCTGTCCTGCGGTTCCAAGGAAAATATTCCTAAGTAATGAACTCATATATAATGAACTAAGATGATTTCCACAGTGTGGAAGTTGCCACCTGTTGTTTTGTTTTGTTTTGTTTTCTTTTTATTTTGTTTGCTACTCATAGTAAAAGGAAGAGGTAGAAACTGAGGGAAGAACTGTTAAAAAGGAACCAGAACCTGATGCCTTTGGAATTCTCAACCTCCCCAAATGACAAAAGTCTCTAGAATTAAGACGTTATTGACAACAGTGTGGCATAGAAGAAAAAGCTTAGTGCATGACTATATAATCCTTTGTTATAGCTCCGGAAGGATCAAAAGGTCAGAATATCCATCATATAAAAGATGCTTATAAGAGGTTAAGGGTGTTTCTATAGAGATCCTCTCAAACTAGAGCACCTCTGGAAAGTTTAAGGGCAATTTCTCTGGGCCACCTCAACAGGAAGCCAAGAGAGAGAAGGGAGTTTCTCAAAAAATAACTGTAGGTATTCCTTTTGTTTAATGGAGTGAATCCTCACCTCATAAAATCCACAAAGGCACATTTGGTTCTTGAGAAAATTTTACCAGAAACACTGCCAGCTTGGACTGAAACGGATGGAGAGAGTATGAAATGAAATCCTTAAAATTCTACTGGCAGGAAGCAGGCTGATGAAACTCAGGCATCTGGCACGCCTAATTCTGCCACCATATCATCGGGCTCCCCATCAGGCTCACTCCCTGCCACCTTATACATGGAATTTTTCTGTCAGCTCCTAGTAAGACATGTTGAGAGCAAAATTGTATATAATCCCAAAGGGGTCACTAAAGGTCCAAATGAGATGATCATTTATTCATTCACTTATTCACTTATGCAATAACTATGGACCAAGTGCCTTTAATGTGACACATATTACACCCAGTCCTTCTTGCATTTGTAAGAAGCCACCCCACTCAAACAGAAATTGCTCCTTTTCTGGTATCCTTTTAAAGGAATGTGTTTACCTGCTCTACCACAAAGATAATATACAATTCTTGATAAGGTCAGTAGAAGCTCTTAGTAGTAATACAGAAGGATCTCTTGTAGTTTCACACTTCATAAGAACAAAAGGGTTAATAGATAAAACCTAAAAATACATTATAGAATGAACTATATAGAGTTTTCAGTTAGTTAAATTAAGTATGACTACATATAGTAAATTAAATATATATGCATGTACACAGTATATACAAATGTGTATATTTGTGTATCTACACATATACCCCTAATTTCAGTGTGAATTGCCTGCCCCTTTAAGTGGGTATTGATGAAGGTTTTAGCTTGGGGTAGTTAGGAGAGTGCCTTCGCCCTCATTCATGTCTAGAGCTCCTCTTTTCTTATTTCCGGGTCCTGTATCATGAAACCAAACCATGCTTTGGGCATCTGTCCTCACCCTGCCCCTGCTGGTCTGATTGCTTCCTAGTGTGAATGCTCTTATGCCAACAAAAGTTTTTAGTTTTGCCACAGTTGAACAAAGTTCAAGCCTTAGAGTAAAAGTCTGTTGCCCTGACTGACTCCAGTAGGATTTATCAACTTTCTATTAATATTTTCTTTTTGTTTAGGCCTCTAATTGCCGTTGTATGTGTGTGTGCACCACAGGAACTGCAGGATATGGAACTGTCCTCTGCAATTTCCTTCAAATGCCTGTGACTGATTGCCTTTCATTTCCTGTCTGCTATTACAGAGGGAGGGTGATAGATTGTGGGAAAAATGATCTTTAAAATAAGAGCACTATCTGAAAAACACCCCCTGGCAGGCAGGCCCCTCAGAAATGGTACCTCCTCGTCCAGATCCTCTGTTTCTTTGAGGCCCTTTTCCCTCATACTGCTCCTTCTCTACCTTGAGTAAAGGAAAGGTATGTGTGTGTGTGTGTGTGTGTGTGTGTGTGTGTGTGTGCGTGTGTGTGTGAGAGCGAGAGAAAGAGAGGGGGAGGGAGGGAAACATTAACTGGATCCCACTTAGATTAAAATAACAAAATATAAATATTGTCAGTTTATGTAGTATGTCACTGGGGACCAACTGAATTGTGAATGCAAACAGAAACACCGTGGAACAGCGCTCAGTAATGCGGTGACATTCAGATGATCTAAAATTGGCTAACAGCACTTTTTTACATTTTCATAAAATGGAGATTATGGACTAGAACTCTCAGACTCCTTGGACCCTAGAAACATGTCTGAACCTCCCCAAACACCAGCTTGACATCTGCTCTAACATCCACCCACACAAATCTCTCACCACAAACACCGTTTTTGCAAAGGAACCACCTGCTACTAGAGCCGAAGTATCGGCATCTGGCTGAGGACAACAAACCTATTGAACTACTTGGTGTGTGGGTCCTGGAAATGTGATCTTACACAAAGTGTGAGGATCTGTTTTCCTTTTAATTATTGGTCTTTTTATTTGGGAATCTCATGAAATAGCCCAAACATGGAAGCTATAAAACCTAATGGGTAAATTAGGATATTATAATGCTCTAAAGAACATAGTTAATGTATAGTTTATGTAGAAGTGACTCCAAAACAAACTGGGGCAGGGGGATTCAGACTTTATTTCCTGAATATTTAATATCATGCCTCTAATAATATGAGATGACTGAAGAAATCAATGTTATATAGGAGTATTTATCTAATGTAAGTAAATCAAGGATCATAAAATTTTAAATTTTTCATAATGTTCCTTATTTTGTTATTAAAATTTAGAAATGATAATAAACATAAGCTTATTTACTAATTCTAACCTTCTGATATAAGACTGAACATAAAGTCAATTCTCAGTATATGAGTTAATAGGTGACAGGTAGGATGGTAGTCCAAGAAGCTCTTTTCTGGTTTCAGCTGTCTTTTAAAAGTAAAAATTTCCAGGTGTCATCAGCAAGATGGCAATGTAGGTTGTTCCTGACTTTGCTCCCCTTCACAAGGACAACAACTAACACCTATTCAAAAACAAGACACCACTGAGAGAATCCTAGAACACAGGATGAGGCTGAAGTGCCCCCTGTACCTTGAGAGCAGGACGGATGCGTTAGGAGGGTAAGGAGCGGTCACACACCGACCGCATCGCCCCTCCGCCGGGATGGTGCAGCACCATGCAGAGAGGTCTCCCCTTAACCTCCAGCTCCTCGAGCAGGCCAAGAGATTCCCAAAGCGACAACCAGCCTCCCCCAGCACTGTGCATCACTTTTGAGAGCCCCTACTCTGTTCTTGCACCACAGAGATTTTAGGGGATTCTTTGGGGCCCAACCACCAGGCATTTGACAATGACAGGGGAGAGGAGCTTGCAACAACCAGCACTGGGATCTTGGCCAACTGAGTTCATACCTACAGGGCCCAAGGAGTAGATCCAACCAGTGGCTTTGCTAACCTGCAGAACCAAGTCTAGGACACACTCTGACCAGGGGTCTTGGAGGAGTGCATATTTGTCTGATTCAGATCCTCAAATGAGTTTTGATAGCCCTAGAGCCCCATTTGCCCATGTCTGGGCAAGGTGCTGAGTCATAGGCCCAGCCACTCTCTCTAGAGTGCCTTTCAGCCCCAAAGGAACAGAAGGGCAGGTGGCAACTCTGAAACTGTATGGCCTGTCACACTGTACCTGAGAGGTGGGCAGGCATAGCTGATCACCCACAGAGTAAAGCCAGTACTGGGCGTGGAGGCTTCCATGCTATGTACAGGCAGGGGCATTAATTCATAACCAAGGTCAAGAGTACTTCCTGGCCCCTTCCAACCAAAGAGGCTACTTTGGAAAGTGAGTGTGGCCTGGAGCAGTGGCTGAGACAGAGCTCCATGCACTGTGGAGAGTCTTTTCCAGCCTCATCTGAACACAAGGCTGGCGGAAACACCTGAAAGCTGTGTGACCCAGTGGTGGTCAAGCTGAGAAGGGCATACAGAGCCTATAGCCTGCACGACAAAGCCAGTGACCCTGTTTGGCCAGGAAACTTGGGCTATGGGTCAGCTTGAGACAACAAAGAGCTTTACCAATTTTAGAGCTGTTTCTCCCACTGTACCTGGGCAGAGAATCTGATTCATATCCCTGCTTATTAGAATATAGCCTTCAACTTGTCTGACCAGGGAAAACCTAACCAGAGCACACAGGAAGCTACATAGCCCATTCAGCAGTCTATGTATAGTAGCACTTGAACAGAGTGTACAGACTGTGGCTTCCCCCATCTGCAGAGCAAAACTGGTGGTCTCACCTGACCAGGGAATTCAGTGAACACTGATTTGGGCCCCTAAACAATAAGCTGTATAGGCCATGGATCATGGCCTGCTACCCTGCCAGGGCAGAGAATCCAATTCATAACCCCATGTACTATTAAGTAGAGAACCTAGTCCCAACCATCTCATACTCCTGACCAGAAATTTCAGGCAACCATGGAGACCATCCTATGTGGGGAACCAAGCCAGCATACCTACCCAACTGTTCTTAGCCTGTGGCACCCCCATCCCCATCCTCAGAGCTCAAACATTTGCCTCACCCAAAATAGACTGCAATAGGAGGCCCCACCTGCCCAAAGACATTACCAGCAGACACACCCAGAAATCCCAACTGAACTGACTGGTGGAGAACTGTCTCTGCCAAGGCAAGCCTGTAAAATCTGGAAGAGGAGCCCAATTAATCAAATGTCCAGATATCAATGTAAAGAATCAAGGAACACAGATCAAAACAGTAATAAAAAAATCTCCCAATGAAGAAAATTCCAGGACAAGATGTCTTCACTGGTGAATTTTGCCAAACATTTAAAGAAAAATTAATACCAGTCCCTCTCAAACTCTTCCAAAAAATGAAGTAGGAGGAAACACTCTCAAACTCAATTTATGAGGGCAGCATTATCTTGATATCAAAACCAAAAAAGAACACTGCTAATAAAGAAAACTACAGGCCAATATTCGTAATGAATATAAATGCAAAAATTCTCAGCAAAATACTGAATTTAGCAAACTGAATTTAACAGCACATAAAAGGACCATTCACCTTGATTAAGCAGGATTGATTCCTCAGATGCAAAGATGGTTCAATATGTGCAAAACCGATGTGATATACCATATTAACAGAATAAAAGAAAAGAATTGTATGATCATTTCAATAGATGAAGAAAAGCCATTCAACAATATCCACTCATGATAAAAACTCTGAACAAATTTGTCATAGAAGGAACATATCTCAACATAATAATAGCCATATATGACAAGCCCACAGCTAATATCATAATGTTGAAAGAATGAAAGCTTTTCCTCTAAAATCAGGGACAAGACAAGGGTGCCCACTCTCACCACTCCTATTCCAACATAGTACTGGAAGTTCTAGCTAGAGCAATCAGGCAGGAAAAATAAATAAAAGGTGTCAGAATTGGAAAGGAAGAAGTAAAATAGTCTGTATTTGCAGATGACATGATTTTATATATAGAAAATCCTAAAGACTCTCCAAAAAACTGTTAAGTCTAATTAATGAATTCAGTAAAGTTGCAGGTTACACAATTAACATATAGAAAGTCAATAGCATTTCTATGCAGTAATAATTAAATTTCTGAAAAAGAAAGATAGTGACCCCATTTACAATAGCATCAGAACAATAAAACACTTAGGAATAAATTTAAGGAGGTGAAAGATCTCTACTGAAAACTGTAAGACATTGATGAAAAATATGAAGAAGGCACAAACAAATGGAAAGTTGTCCCATGTTCATGGACTGAAAAATATTTGTAATATGTCTATACTACTGAGAACCATTTATAGATTCAATGCAATCTGTATCAAGAATCCAGTGGCATTTTTTACAGAAGTAGAAAAATATTCATAAAATTTATGCCATACCACTAAAGACCCTGAATAACCAAAGAAACCCTGAGAAAAAAAGAACAAGCAGGAGGTATCACACGTTCTGATTTCAAGCCATATTTCAAGCTATACTATAAAGTTATAGTCATCAAAAAGCATGACACTAGCATAAAAACAGACAAATAGACCAATGGAATAGAAACAAGGGCCTAGAAATCAATCCAAGCCTATACCGTCAACTAATATTTGACAAGGGATCCAAAAATACTCAATGGAGAAAAGAGTTTCTTCAATAAATGGTGCTGGGGTGATTGGATATTCACAAGTAAAAAGAATGAAACTGGATCTATATCTTAACCACAGACAAAATTTAACTCAAAATGGATTAAAGGCTTAAATGTAAAACCTGAAACCATGAAATTCCTACCAGAAAACATAAGAACAAATCTCCCTGACATGGATCTTGGTAATGATTTTTTGGATATGGATATGACACCTAAAGCACAAGCAACAAAATAACAAACAAGTGGGACTACACAAAACCAAAAAGATTCTACAAAATAAACCATCAACAAAGTGAAAAGACAATCTACAGAATAGAGAAAAAAATATTTGCACACCATATATCTCATAAGGAGTTAATATCCAAAATATAGAAAGAACGCATACAACTCAATGGCAAAAAGCCAAACAACCCAATTGAAAAATAGGCAAAGGACCTGAACAGACATTTGTCCCAAAAAGATATATGAAAGGCCAACAGGTACATGAAAAGATGGTCAACACCATTAGTCATTAGGGATATGCAATTTAAAACTGCAATGAGATAATGTGTTTGAATGACCACCATCAACGAGACCAGAGATAATGAATGCTGGCATGAATGTGGAGAAAAGAAAAACCGTGTGTGCTGTTGGTGGGATTTTAAGTTAGTGCAGCCGCTATGGAAAACAGTATGCAGGAGCCTCAGAAAATTAAATATAACTACCTATGACCCAGCAACTCTACTTCTGGGAATATAATCAAAGGTAATGAAAACATTAACTCAAAAAGATACAGCACCCCTATGTTCATTGCAGCATTATTTACAATAGCTAAGACATGGAAACAACCTATGTGTGCATCAATGGATGAATGGATAAAGTAGTTGTGGTATATATATATATATATAGTGAAGTATTTTTCAGCCATAAAAAAAAAACAAGAAAATCTCACTGTTTACGAAAACATGGACGGACCTTAAAGGCATTATGTAAGTGAAATAAATTAGAGAGAGGCAAATACTGTGTGATCTCACTTATATGTGAAATCTAAACCAAACTATAGGAAAAGAGATCAGACTACATGTAGTTGCCAGAGGCAGGAGGTGGGGTGATGGGGAATTGGAATTGAAGGAAGGTGATCAAAAGGTATAAACTTCCAGTTACAAGATAAGTAAGTACTAGGGATATAATGTAAAATATGATTATAGCTAACACTGCTGTATGTGCAGAGGAAAATTGTTGAGAGTAAATCCTAAGAGTTTTCATCACAGGGTGAAAACAATTTTTTCCTTTTTTCTTTCTTTTCTTTTTAGTGTGCGATATGAGAAGATGAATATTAGCTGAAACTTGTGGGTGCAGATCAAACGATCATGTATGCCTTAAACTTACACAGTGATGTATGTCAGTTATTTCTCAATAAAAGAGAAAAAAAGTGAAAATTTCCATTAGAACTTTCTAAAAGTGGAAAAATTGATGATAGAACCTTCCTACTCTTTGTCAGGATACAGTTTTAAGAAAAAATCACATGCATGAGCAAGATCCAGATGGATCCACTGCTCTATAAAAGATTTCCTAATAGGCGATTTTAGAAGAACAGTCTTAAAAATTAACTCCAGGTGTCAATTTTTGGCTATATTTTCTGGCTAGGTCTTGATTATTCAGTGATTTGATTTAATTAACTGACACTCATACAGTACTCTCTGTATGCAAGGCTCTGTTCTGTGTTCATTTAATCTTCCTAACAACCCTAAGAGATAGGTGCTAATGAATGTGATCTTCATTTTTATAAATGAAGAAACTGAGACACAGAGAGGCTGTATGATTTCCCCAAAGCCATATAGCCATTAAGAGGTGCAGTTAGTGCTTGAACCCAGTAGGTCTAATTTCATAGTTCATGCTTTTAAATACGATGCTACGCTGCCATTCACTGTGATTGCTGTTTGCTGGTAATTTTGTGATTAATTAATTTGAGAAACCTTGGCTTCAAACTATTTGTCTTAGGTTCATTTTCACAGCTTTAGTCCTGTCCTAGTTACTCAGAATTGTTAAATAGGTAACTGATATTTTTTAAATGCTGAGGTAGTCTGCTTACTAGGACTTTTTCTTTTGGGTTTTACAGGTGTACACAGTTTCACTGTGTCTGTCTCCTTACTCTTCTTAATATCCTGTTAGGATTTTTCTCTTTGGGTTAATGTACCACTATGGCTAAACACTTTACAAGAAGCCAGATGATTATAGTTTGATAACATTTGAAGTGTTAAGTATAACATGCATTATAAATGGATAAAAAGAAAAAAACAACAACCTTTGTTGCTTCTTTGGGCTGTCCTTTTATTAAGTAGACTAAAGAAAATATTGATGGAAAGAGTCAGTGGAAAACTATTCTTCCAAAGTGTCAGCCAAAAGCCTTGGTATTATTTTTGACCCTTATTTTCCCCCCTGACATACTTCATACTCTTACCTATTGTCACGAATAGAAGTCTACCTTTCAAATCAGAAGTATTACAATAACATCTTAATCTCCTAATTAATTGCTCTGCTTCTTCCTTTTCCATTCCTACCCTCCACCTCCAGTCTGTTTTCCACACAGCAGTCAGAGCGTTACTATAATTCATGTCAGATTATGTCACTCCCTGCCCTACACTCAGTATCTCTTGGATCTCATATTTTACCACTTTCCCCCTCACTCATCCTGCTCCACTCATTCACGGACACTCTAGCACATATCCCCTTAGCCTCTGGCACTGGCTACTCTGTCTTCCTGGAATACTTCTCTTCCAGATGTCTGCATAACTCCCTCTTTCACTTCATTCAGAGTCCCACTCAAATGTCATCTTATGACAGAGAACACTTGTTAAAATAACAGCCTCCTTTCCTGTCACTCAATCCATTTACCCCACATTATTTTTTTCTTAGCATTTATCATCTCCCTGACATCTGTTTATTTATTGACTGTCTTCTCTTCCTCTTCTAGCATGCAAGCCTCATAAGAAAAAAATGTTCTCTTTCTTCATTGTCTTATCTCCAGTGCCGGGCACAAGGCACTCCATAAATACTGGTTGTGCAAATGAATTGAATGGACGAGCAGTACACAACTGTGCTTCGATATTGAGGTATAGGGAAAAGCATGCCAAATTAGGAGGTCCTACAAAGGTGGGTGACCTTGAACAAGTTATGTAGGCTCTGTGCGGTTTTGCCTCCTCTATTGTACGATGAGGTGTTTCAATTAAATGATGGCTAGAATCACCTCAGCTCTAAGAAGTCATGATTGAAAGACTCTGAAGTTTGAGTACTTTTCACTTTTCACTCTACCTGACATTTCAGACTGTGAAATACAAATCTTCAGTATATGCACTCCCTTCTTAATGAATAGTGAAAAGAGAGAAATTAAACAAGATTACAGACAAATTCATTTTAGCATTATCAACATATGACATGATCATTATGCAGTATTTCAATGTCCATACTGAAAATAGGCCTTACTCCTGAAGAAGACATGACAATTATTTTTTAATCCACCTGACATTTCAATTAAGAGGGAGATAACTAATGTGTTTACCCCAGAACACTCTCTTGGCTCGCCATGCTCTGGGGACATGTAAGACTATATCATGGCAGAAAATAGCTATTGCCATTCTGCGTAGGCAGCTCGGCTATGGAAAAATGCTCACATAAGTGCCTAAAGTGAACACCGTCTAAAAGAGATTCATGTTGTTTGTCTATGCACATAGACATCATCCACTTCCAAACAATTCATAATAAAAGGCATTAATACTGCTGTGCTGGCTATCCTCCCCTTTCCATTCTGCTCTGTGTCCTAGAGAGTTGTCCTGTGTGGTTCCCTTGCCCTCTGGCTTCTGGCTGAGTTGAAGGGGAACTCTAGAGACGAGGAGGAGGATGCAGAGTGAGGTTGGGAGAGTTGTTCCCTTAGCTCATTGCCCTGCAGGGTAGTGCTGATGGGTTGTATCCTCTACCAAGGGTCTTGGCACCTGTCAGGTGGCCCTCCCCACACAGCCTCCTCTGACCGCTCAGTGAGTGATTGGTCACGCAGCCTGCCTACTGCATGACCCCTTGTGATTGCCCTGCATTCCAGTCCCTGTGCCAACTGTCCTGTTATTACAGTCCTCTGGATTTATCTTAATTTTGAGTGTGCCATCTGTTTCCTATTAGGGATTATTAAAACAGAAAAGTAGTAAGGGAATGAGAGACAAAAAATTAAGAGGATGGGAATACTATTATGTCAGCAAGCCAAGACTAGAAAGGGGTGCTATAACTGAACATGGTTGAAGTTAAAAGAAAGCACTTAGCTCTTATTTGCTAATAATAGACAACATCCCAGCACATCAGGAGTTGGCACCATGTATTGAGGGGAAGGAGGGAAACCACCCCGTGGATAGAATTTTCAGTAGTTTTGCAGGAGAATCTAAATCAATCCTCATGTGATATTGCATCAACCTTTATGCCTGTGGCATAAAATTATAGCACTGTGAAACTTCTCTATAGAAAGTAAAAGTGATGCCACATGTAAGGTGATAAAAAAAGTAAAAATGTTATGTATACAGTATTCTTGTCATCTGACTTGATACAGGAATAGAGTTTGGAGGCTTCAGGAATGAATATTAGTCATGTCCTGAGATGTTCCTTCTAACTTTTGATTTTTCTTGGCCAGGCTTTTAGAAGACATGCTTTTGTAGTTATAAAGTATTTTAGGTCCATTGTAGTTTGGAAAATATAAATAAGCACATGGAATACAATAAAAATCACCCCAAATCCTAAACCACTACCAAAAGAAAGTTAACAATGGCCTTAATATTTTTTCCATATATACAACTTTATTTTAACTAGAATCATACTACATATATTATTTTTAACCTGATTCTTTCCATTTATCAATGGATCTTGAATATGTTTCCTTGTTTTCCTGCCAGATAACATTTAGTGTTTGCATAGTGTTTCATTATGTGAAATATTGCATTTAATCAAACTTAATTGGGGTTTAATATTATTTCTAATTTTTCATCCTTTTAAAGCTGTGATGAACATAGCTGTATATGAATCTTTGCATATGTCCCTGCTTATTCTTAAACTCTATTTCTTAATCCTTAAGGCTTTTGCTAGTTATTGTCTTATTTATTCTTCAGAAAGAGCATTATGATAAATGACCCTTGTGCCTGTGGTTGATGTGCTTGCTTATCAGGTTAGAGACTGCTGGCAAAAATATTCAAGTTTAGGACACTGATAATTAGCTGAAATAGTCTGAATTGTGGGCTAAAAAAAGATCCATTAAGTTTTAAAATACCAGGCAGGATGTTGACAAAATTGACTTTCTACTTTGAAAACCAAAGACCTAGCTTTGATTCCTTACCCATGTAGAGTTTTCCCATATTCGCATAAAGAACGCTCTGCAAAATAACTCTTTTGGAGACAAATTTTTATTCAGAAGCTGCAGCAAGTCCTGGGTTGAAACCCACAGAGATCTCTATAACATAGTATGGAAGAGATAATGTTGGCTGAAAGGTTTTGAGGATAGAAGTGACTAAGTGTTCATTTTCAGCACAGAAAACCTTTAATCTGGCTCCCATGGACAGCTTGATTTAGAGAAGTACCATGTTCCCATGCTCTGTAGGGATTAAATGTACCTCCACACACCTCATGACTAAATGAATTGGCCCATGGATTGTCATGGCGTATGGTTATTGTATTCTGGGTGTTTTATTAATATGTTGGATTTATATGAGTTAATAAAAGAAAAGTATTTTGTGCAGTGTTGCTTTTCACTGGATTCGTTTAGCAAATGTGTATCTTGCACCTCTCATCTGAAAGGTGTGATACAAAATAAAAATAAATACTATGGTGTAAAGCATGTTCCTTACCTTTCAGAAGTTCACAAAAATGTGTGAACAATATATGATGAAATATAGATAATTTTCAAACTGATTATATAGAATGAGACTCATCAATTTGTGGTAATTTATGTGATACAGACTGATCTAAATGAAACAAACGGTAAAATTTAAAGTAAAAAAAATGAATACTTTTTTGTTGAGATGTTATGTTTTTAAAATGCAATGACACCTGTTGTAAGTGGGGGTGCACATTCCAGGCCAAAAGTAGAAAACAGATCCATAAGATCCAAGGAATTAGCTAAGTAAATTAGACTCTAGAAAGTGGGATCAGAATTGCTTTATCTCAGTGATTTATGAGGAATGAAACTAGATATTTGGAACTTCACATTTCATGTATTTTGTGTATCTGGTTAAGAATCATGACCTTTCCTGAATAAGTCATTAAAGCCTTTGAAATAGTGGTCTGGGAACAAGGTACAGAAGTCTGTTCAGATTCAACACCACACAGATTGCTTAAAATCAGAGAGCAAACTGTCTTCCTACTGTAGTGCTTTAGCCCTAAATTTCTGCTTTCTATGTGTAAACAAGAAATTATTATTTCATGCTGAATTATAGTAATTCTTGGACTGAAGGAGTGAAAAAATGTAATTTAATGGTTGTATACTGTCAGTCCAAGTTTTTAAGAATTAAATTCTTCTGTACTCTCATACCATAAACATCATGTTTACTGGTGGAGTTTTGAATAAGAAATGAATTGTTTTGGAAGATTACAAAAATAAGTGGGCTATAAAAATGATCTTCAACTCTCTGAAAAGATAGCATAGCATTCTTTTTTATATACAATTTTTTTTATTAAGGGATTATTGATATACACTCTTATGAAGGTTTCACATGAAAAACAATGTGGTTACTACATTCACCCATATTATCAAGTTCCCCCTCATACCCCATTACAGTCACTGTCCATCAGTGTAGTAAGATGCCACAGAGTCACTACTTGGATTTGTTTTCTTCTTATGGCCAAATAATATTCCATTGTGTATATGTACCACCTCTTCTTTATCCATTCATCTACTGATGGACACTTGGGTTGCTTCCATATCTTCGCTATTGCAAATAGTACTGCGATAAACATAGGGGTTCATATGTCCTTTTGAATCTGAGAAGTTATATTCTTAGGGTAAATTCCAAGGAATGGGATTCCCAGGTCAAATGGTATTTCTATTTTTAGTTTCTTGAGGAATCTCCATATTGCTTTCCACAATGGTTGAACTAGCTTACATTCCTACCAGCAGTGTAGTAGGGTTCCACTTCCTCCGCATCCTCACCAGCATTTGTTGTTCTTAGTCTTTTGGATGGTGGCCATCCTTACTGGTATGAGGTGATATCTCATTGTGGTTTTAATTTGCATTTTCTGGATGATTAGTGATATGGAGCATCTTTTCATGTGTCTGTTGGCCATCTGAATTTCTTCTTTGGAGAACTGTCTCTTCATATCCTCTGCCCATTTTTTAATCGGGTTATTTGCCTTCTGGGTGTTGAGGTGTGTGAGTTCTTTATATATTTTGGATGTTAACCCTTTGTCAGATATGTCATTTACAAATATATTCTCCCATACTATAGGATGCCTTTTTGTTCTGTTGATGGTGTCCTTTGCCATACAGAAGCTTTTTAGTTTGTGTAGTCCTATGTGTTCATTTTTGCTTTTGTTTCCTTTGCTCAAGGAGATGGTTCAGGAAGAAGTTGCTCATGCTTACATTCAGGAGATTTTTGCCTATGCTGTCTTCCAAGAGTTTTATGGTTTCATGACTTACATTCAGGTCTTGGATCCATTTCAAGTTTACTTTTGTGTATGGGGTTAAACAATAATCCAGGTTCATTCTCTTGAATGTAGCTGTCTAGTTTTGGCAACACCAGCTGTTGAAGAGGCTGTCATTTCCCCATTGTATGTCCATGTCTCCTTTATCATATATTAATTGACCATATATGATTGGGTTTATATCACGGCTCACTAGTCTGGTCCATTGGTCTATGGGTCTGTTCTTGTGCCAGTACAAAATTGTCTTGATTACTGTGGCTTTGTAGTAGAGCCTGAAGTTGGGGAGTGTAATCCCCCCAGCTTTATTCTTCCTTCTCAGAATGCTTTGGCTGTTCAGGGTCTTTTGTGGTTCAATATGAAGTTTAGAACGATTGCTCTAGTTCATTGAAGAATGCTGTTGGTATTTTGATAGGAATTGCATTGAATCTATAGATTGTTTTAGGCAGGATGGCCATTTTGACAATATTGATTCTTCCTATCCATGAGCATGGGATGTGTTTCCATTTATTGGTATCTTCTTTAATTTCTCTCATGAGCGTGTTGTAGTTTTCAGAGTATAGGTCTTTCACTTCCTTGGTTAGGTTCATTCCTAGGTATTTTATTCTTTTTGATGCAATTGTGAATGGAATTGTTTTCCTTATTCTCTCTCTGCTAGTTCATTGTTAGTATATAGGAATGCCACAGATTTCTGCATATTAATTTTGTATCCTGCAACTTTTCTGAATTCAGATACTAGATCTAGTAGTTTTGGAGGGGATTCTTTAGGGTTTTTTATGTACAATATCATGTCATCTGTAAACAGGGACAGTTGACTTCTTCCTTGCCAATGTGGATGCCTTTTATTTGTTTGTGTTGTCTGATTGCTGTGGCTAGGACCTCCAGTACTATGTTGAATAGAAGTGGGGAAAGTGGGCATCCCTGTCTTGTTCCCAATCTTAAAGGAAAAGCTTTCAGCTTCTTGCTTTTAAGTATAATGTTGGCTGTGGGTTTGTCATATATGGACTTTATTATGTTGTACTTGCCCTCTACACCCATTTTATTGAGAGTTTTTATCATGAATGGGTGTTGAATTTTGTCAAATGCTTTTTCAGCATCTATGGAGATGATCATGTGGTTTTTGTCCTTTTTGATGATGTGGTGGATGATGATGTCGGATTTTCGAATGTTGTACCATCCTTGCATCCTTGGAATAAATCCTACTTGATCACAAAGGATGATCTTTTTGATGTATTTTTGAATTTGGTTTGCTAATATTTTGTTGAGTATTTTTGCATCTATGTTCATCAGGGATATTGGTCTGTAATTTTCTTTTTTTTGTGGTGTCTTTGCCTGGATTTGGTATTAGAGTGATGCTGACCTCATAGAATGAGTTTGGAAGTATTCCCTCTTCTTCTACTCTTTGGAAAACTTTAAGGAGGATGGGTATTATGTCTTCACTAAATGTTTGATGAAATTCAGTGGTAAAGCCCTCTGGTCCAGGAGTTTTGTTCATAGGCAGTTTTTTGATTACCAATTCAATTTTCATTGCTGGTAATTGGTCTGTTCAGATTTTCTATTTCTTTCTGGGTCAGCCTTGGAAGGTTTTATTTTTCTAGAAAGTTGTCCATTTCTTCTACGTTATCCAGTTTGTTAGCATATTTTTTTCATAATATTGTCTAATAATTCTTTGTGTTTCTGTGGTGTCTGTAGTATTTTTTCCTTTCTCATTTCTGATTCTGTCTCTTTTGTTCTTGATAAGTCTGGCTAGGGGTTTATCTATTTTGTTTATTTTCTCGAAGAATCAGCTCCTGCTTTCATTGATTCTTTGTATTGTTTTATTCATCTCGATTTTATTTATTTGTGCTCTAATCTTTATTATGTCCCTCCTTCTACTGACTTTGGGCCTCATTTGTTCTTCTTTTTCTAGTTTCTTTCGTTGTGAGTTTACACTGTTCATATGGGATTGTTCTTCTTTCCTGAGGTGGGCCTGTATTGCAATATACTTTCCTCTTAGCATGGCCTTCACTGCATCCCACAGATTTTGCGGTATTGAATTATTATTGTCATTTGTCTCCATATATGATCTGTGTTTTTATTTGGTCATTGATCCATTGGTTATTTAGGAGCATGTTGTGAAGCTGCCATGTGTTTGTGGGATTTTTCTTTTTCTTTGCATAATTTATTTCTAGTTTCATACCTTTGTGGTCTGAGAAACTGGTTTGTACAATTTCAGTCTTTTTGAATTTACTGAGGCTCTTTTTTTGTGGCCTAGTATATCATCTATTCTTGAAAATGTTCCATGTACACTTGAGAAGAATGTGTATCCTGCTGCTTTTGGGTGTAGAGTTCTGTACTTGTCTGTTAGGTCCATCTGTTCTAATGTGTTGTTCAGTGCCTGTGTCTCCTTACTTATTTTCTGTCTGGTTGATCTGTGCTTTGGAGTGAGTGGAGTGTTGAATCACCTTAGGATGATTATCAATAGGTATGTACTTATTGCCATTTCAGGCTTTAGATTCGTGGTTACCAAAGGTTCAGGATTAACTTCCTTACTATCTATGAGTCTAACTTAACTCCCTTAATATGCTATTACAGACACAGTCTAAAGATTCTTTTTTTTTTCTCCTCCTTTTTCTTCCTCCTTCATTCTTTATATATTTTAGGTATCATATTCTGTACTCTTTGTCTATCCCTTGATTGACTTTGGGGATAGTTGATTTAATTTTGCATTTGCTTAGTAATTAACTATTCTACTTTCTTTACTGTGGTTTTATTACCTCTGGTGAGCTATTAAACCTTAGGAACACTTCCATCTATAGTAGTCCCTCCAAAGTACACTATAGAGACGGTTTGTGGGAGGTAAATTCTCTTAGCTTTTGCTTATCTGGAAATTATTTAATCCCTCCTTCAAATTTAAATGATAACCTTGCCAGATAAAGTATTCTTGGTTCGAGGCCCTTCTGCTTCATTGCATTAAATACATCATGCCACTCCCTTCTGGCCTGTAAGGTTTCTGCTCAGAAGTCTGATGATAGCCTGATGGGCTTTCCTTTGTATGTGATCTTATTTTTCTCTCTGGCTGCTTTTAATAGTTTTTCCTTATCCTTCATCTTTGTCATTTTAATTATTACATGTCCTGGTGTTGTCTTCCTTGGGTCCCTTGTGTTGGGAGATCTGCACACCTCCGTGGCCTGAGAGACTATCTCCTTCCCCAGATTGGGGAATTTTTCAGCAATTACTTCTTCAAAGATACTTTCTATCCCTTTTTCTCTCTCTTCTTCTTCTGGTACCCCTATAATGTGAATATTGTTCCATTTGGATTGGTCACACAGTTCTCTCAATATTCTCTCATTCTTATAGATCCTTTTTTCTCTCTGTGCCTCAGCTTCTTTGTATTTCTCTTCTCTAATTTCTATTTCATTTATAGTCTCCTCCACTATATCTAATCACTTTTAAAACTTTCCATTGTATGTTTCATTTCTGATACTGTGTTCGTAATGATTGGATCTCCGACTGGAATTCGTCCCTGAGTTCTTGAATATTTTTCTGTACCTCCATGAGCATGTTAATGATTTTTGTTTTGAACCCTTTCAGGCAGATTCATCAGGTCGATTTCATTTGAATTTTTCTCAGGGGTTGTAGTCATAATTTTACTTTGAACCCGGTTCCTTTGGCATTTCCATATTTGTATATGGCACCCTCTAGTGCCCAGAAGCTCTACTTTCTGGAGCTGCTCAGCCCCTGAAGCAATGTCGGGGGTTGCAGGGAAGTGGTATTGTTGCCTGGGGGGAGGAAAGAGCTGTTTCCTGCTTCCCGGGTGTTATGCCTGTCTCCACTGCCAGAACCATTGGGCCAAGCACACAGGTATAAGCCTCTGTGCTTTGCGTTTGTAGTTGCTATGATGGGGCTTCCCTCTAGCTGGCCTAACACCAGGGCAGGGTTTGCCATTTTGCGAGCCAGGTAGGGCTGGCCGGGAGAAAGGTTCAGTAGGCTGTGTTTCATGGAGAGGGTCCTTGGAGCTCTGTAGCCAGCCAGGGAGCTGGAGCTCTTGAAGATTGTGAAAGTTCCCAACCTGCTGGACAGAGTGCACCTGGACAATTTTGTCTACCTGTCCTTTCTCCTGAGCAGTAAGCTCTGTGCAATCCTTGCCCCTTTAGCAGCCCTCTTGCTGTCAGTAAGGCTCTCAGACTGCCCACCTTTCTTTTGTCCCAGAGCAACCGGATATGGATCCCTGCTTTCCACAAGCAGCTGGAATCTCAGTCTCTCCAGGTATTCTGCCTGTCTTAGCTTTCCAACCCCCTAATCATGAGAGTTCCATGAAAACACCATGAAATGTAGGTTTGTGTTCCCAGATAAGATCTTCGGAGTTAGGTATTCAGCAGTCCCAGGCCTCCACTCCCTCCCGGCTCTGTTTTTCTTCCTCCCACTGGCAAGCTGGTGTGGGGGAAGGGCTTAGGTCCCGCCAGACCATGGCTTTGGTCCGTTACCCTGTTCCATGAGGTTTATTCTTTTCTTCAGGTGTGTGCAGCTTGGCACAGTCCTCTTTCTGTTGCTCTTTCAGGATTAGCTGTATTCATTATATTTTCACATTATATGCGGTTTTAGGAGGAAGCCTCTGTCTCACCTCCCATGCCACCATTTTTAATCCTCTCCATAGCATTCTTTTGGGTCATAAATCTATGTAGAGAATAGTTTTTTGAGTTTATTTACACTGTACTGGCTCATCTTTAACAAAATCAGCAAAATTTAGGATTATGAAAGAGGAACATCTAATACAAATCAGAGATAATAAGAGGAGATGGAAGGATAATAAGGGCCTGTTTTGTTTTTCAGAAAAGCAAAGTTTTTCTAGAGACCTCATCTTGAAGTCAAGAGACAGGATTTAAATTCACCTCTTATCACTTGTATGAACTTTCTGATTCCCCTATCATTGATGTGTTGCAAGAATCACTCATAAAGTCTAAAGAATAGCACGTTTAAAATCTGTCTCGACAAATGTCCCAAAGGGCTTGTTAAATATCCTTAGCTTTAAATTTAGCTTGAGCCTTACAAAGCCAATAATTCTTGACACACACTTCCTGCTCCTATTAATTGATGAAAAGAATGGAAATGTCCTTAGGGAAGTGCTTACTTAGTTGAAACTTTACCATCCTGCAGATAAAACTGCTGGCTTGGTTCCCATCCACAACTTTGTTATTCTCGGACCAGAGACCAGAAGCTTCCACTCACCTAACAATGATCAGTTAATCCCTATTTTGTCTGAGACATGATTCAAGCTACTAGGGAAATAAAGATAACAATACAAATCAAAAAATGAAAGTGCTATACTAAGAATACATAAATAGTGTCTTAGAAGGTACACCTAACTATGTCTGGAGGAGAGGCAGAGGGAAGAGAGCTGAGAAAGCAATGCTAAAATTGAGTCTTAAAGGATTGACAGGAGGGATTTAGCAGGCAACAAGGCAGGGCATGACATGCCAGGCATGTAGTAAATACCCAAATATAACAGTAACAATCCAGTGCAGACCCTCATGGCAAAGAATCACGGAGCACAAGCAGAACAAAGAATTAAGAGGAATAAACCTTAATCAAGGTGCCAGAAAAGGAGGTAACATTTTTTCTTGGACGGTTTGGAGGGAGATTCAAGGAGGAGATGGCATTTGTTCTGTTCTTAAAGGTAGAGTAAGATTGACAGGTGGAGGAGGGAAATGAAGTCATTCAGTTGAGAAAACTCTGTGAAGGATAAATAAGTATGAGGGTGCATGATCACCCTCTCTTCTGTTTACATTCTCACCCTAAGAGATTTCATCTAGTCCTATGGCATCAAATACCGTTGGAAGTGGATATCACCTTAATTTAGATCTCCAGCCATGAATTCTATCTTGAGCCACCCACCTGTCCCTCTAGATGTTTATCTAGAGTTCTCCACTTAAAAGTCTTAGAGTCATGTCAACCGTTTAATGTTCAACACCAAGCTCCTGATTGTCTTTCTTTTCCAAACCTGTTATCTTCCAATATTCCATCTCAGTTATTGTTATCATACAACCAGTTACTCTAGCAAAAACCTAGGAATCATCCTTGATTCCTTTTTCCTTCAACCTTCATAACTGATCCCTCAGTGAGAACTCTGACTCCCTCAAGAACACATCTCACATGTGAGCACATCATTTTCAGTGTCCATGTGATCATTTTTGCCTTATTCTCCTATTTGGTCTCCTTGTTTCTGCTTTGTTCCTCCACTGTGCCTTTTCACTCAGTGGCCTCTTTTAAAAATCCAAGTCAGATCATGCCACTCCTTGCTTTAAATGCTTCATTAGCTATTCCTTGTTTCTAGAACCAAATCCTTGCCTAATCATCTAGCCTCCATCTAGCTTGCCAATCTCACCTCCAGTCTTAACTCAAACCACCTGCTCTAGCTGCGCTGGCTTCTTCCCAATTCTGAACATGTGCACGGTCTTTCTCAGTGCTATTGCACCTAAGGTATCCACTTCCGGTAGCAATCCCCTACATCTGTTTCCATGGTTGTCTCACTCTCATCTTTCAAATTTTGATTCAGATGTCATTAAAAAATGTTTTCTAATAGTTCTACCCAAATGTTTCTAAATCATTACCATACCTATTTCCATCATAAAACTTAACATGCAATATTCTGTTCATTTGTTTATGTGTTTATTATCCCTCTCTCTTTCTAGAAAGTCCCAGCGCAGTGAGGCAGAGGCTTTATTTCTCTTTAAGCACAATGTCCCAAGTACATAGCACAGTATCTGGTTTAAAGCATGTGCTCAATAAATATTTGTTGAACAAATGAATGCCAAAGTCAGTAATATTGTAGGACTATAGATAAGGATTGGTATAATCAAATAGACAGAGACATTCTGTAAAATAACAACTGAAAAAGATAGTTTGGTTTGATCACTGCAGGTCACTGGTAATTTGGAGTGAGAGGCAGAGGTAGGAATGCAATGAATGAGTAGAAAAAGAGATGTGAAATTGGAGAATATTAAGTATTCTAAGATGCTTGACTGAAAAGGGAACAAAGAAGAGTGTGGCGTTACAGTCTTTGGATCTAAAGAAAGTCCTTTTAAATTTTTGTTAATGGGAGATATTTGTGTGTATTTCCATGTGAGAAGGGAACAGCAAAGACCAAGAGGTTGAAGGTGGGGGGCGGTGGACAAGGGTATATGATGAAGTAAGATTATGGAAATGATGGAATTGGGGAATTGGATCTGGAGGCCAGGAGAGGGACAAGTGTTGGACAGAAGGAAGGACACCTCCTCTTCTAGTGACAGGACATCAGGGAAGGTGTCTTTTAGAGTTTCTATTTCCTCTTATAAAAGTGAAGAAGCAGAGGCAGGTATGGAGCTCAATGAGTACACAGGTTTAGAATATCAACATGAGAAATTGAGAGGCATTGACCAGGAAGGAATTCATAAAAGGTATGCTGACTGTCAATGAAAATCCACTTGAACCTATATAAATTTGGTGCCAGTTTCTACAGTTGTGTAATTCATTCAACTAAATATTTATTATGTATATACTATATTCTAGATACTTCAGTTGCCATTAGAAGGCCAAGATAAGTCAGTTTCTATAGTCAAGTGGGGAAAGAAAAAGTATACTAATTAGCAAAAGCCTTGTGATGAGACCTATACTAGAGTAATAAAATTATATGGCTAGAACACAGAGGAAGGGGAAAGTTCTGCTCATATAATTGATAGCTGTAATTGAAGATTTCAGAATTGGAATTCAACAATATAGAATCCTAGAGGAGGAGGTAGCTCACTGGTATAGAGGAAGTCAGGAAACTGTGAGATTAGCAGGTTGGAGACATATTCAGACAGATGCTTAAATGACCTAGGAAGGGGGAAGGAATTGTTTTGAACAATAATTCCTGTGAGGCTGTGACTCTCATATCTGAATTCTTGATAAATAGTTGAGAGTGACCTGGAAATCCACATATGCCAGTGATAAGGACAGGTAGAGGTTGATAGAGCCAGAGAGTATAAACATCACAGGAAGGAAGCATTGCACATGAGAGGGACCTCACAGGGGATGAAAGTAGCAGTGAACAAGGAGGAAATGCCCGTACCCTCCCCGGCCTCTTGGCACACAGAGCATCAGAAGATGGGCATTCTTTCCTCAAGAGAATTTCAGTCAAAACAGTGACATAGTATTCTGAAGTTGGAAGATACAGGGGACTTTGTGTGTGATGACAAAGGTTTCAGAGGGCCCAGTAGAAAGCACTGGCAAGGGGGAAACACTTGTGCATGAGAGAGTGCATGGAAAAGAGATGATGAGAGGGAGAGAGAGAGAAAAGCTTATGCTGCAGCAATGGCTGAGGATACCGAAGAGTCAAGGATGGGAATGACTGGTCTGGGGATGCCAAAGTCCCTCAGGTATGACATCCTTGGTGCCTGCGTAGAACAGTTCACCAAATGGTGGTGTCAGCCATCTGGTCCACTTTTAGTCAAGGAATTGTTAGCAAAAGGACCACTAACTTCCCTCCAAGGCCAATACTGGGAAGAAGTGAACATCACTGGTCTGTGGAACCCAGAGAAAAATGCTCTTTAATCCATTATCTGTTCTCCTTCAGTATTTAGTTTTGAAGTGGCTTTATTTTCTCTGATTATGGAAGAACTTATATTCCTTGCAAAAAACTAATATAACACAGAAAAATATAAAGGATAAACTAAAGATCACTTATAAGCCCCAGAGGGAGACAATATAATCACTGTTACGATTTCCATATCTGGCATTAAGAGAATGTCCTGGAACTTATCAGTTAGGACTCTGAAATATACCTTACCAGTCAGTGTTTCCCTTCTTTCCCTCTGCATCTTTGGTCTGTTACCTTCCTAGCTTTACCTCTGCTCTCCTTAAGTTCAGATCTCAGTCCTCTCTGCAGCTCATGTAGTTGTTCAGTAAGCATTGAATGGATGTCACTACCGCGGCTGCTGGTGTCACCGACCCTGCTGCCAGTTTGTATGGCTGAGGCCATGCTGCTAGGACAAGTCTAGAAAATACTTAGCTTTTCATATTTGCTTCTCAAAAAGGAAAAAAGCCACATTGGGGCAAGGCTAACACATCCTCTATAGTAGACCCCCTGCTGGCACTCACTCACCATCAGTCACCCTTGAGCTACCCTGTTTTTCCAGCGGGATTGAGTCTCTTGACCCAGGCCCACGTGGCAGGCCACACAGGCTGAATGGGCCTCTGTCAAATACATACGAACTTCAACTGCAGCACCAGTAGGGGAACCCTGAACAATGATTCCAGCCCCCTGAAAACAGCAATGTGTACTTCTGGTTTTCTCATTTCTGCCTCCATTTCCAGAGAAGGGAAGTCAACCAGGTCTAGAAATAACAATGCTTTCACCTTTTTGAGCTTGATAAATTTGTCCTTTATTTTGCCACATAAGTCAGAACTGCTATATATCATAACCCAACTAATTTTTTCTTTTCCTCCTTCCTCCCACCTATCTCCTGCCACTTCCCCAGAAGCATAAAGCTTTCAACATCCTGCTGTCCATTAGCATAAATAAACTCATGCTTTCAAGGTAAAAATAGGTTTAATGCTATATTTGTTAAAGTCCAAATTACCATAAGAGTATAAAAATATTCTTGAGTAACAGGTAGACCATAGATTTGGAGACAATAACATGCTTTTATTGTGGTTCCCTGAAAGTCAATCATTTTAGCCATAGGTCAAAACCTTAGGTCTCAGCATGTCACATTTCCACTCCAGAAATTGTTAAAGTGTGTGGTTTCTTAGGACATGTACCTTCGTGTTTTAATTTATTTTTTCTGTTGGCACTGTATCATAGGCAAACATAAGAAACAAAAAAGATTGAGTGCATTTAAATTCAATCTTAGCTCTACGAACCAAAGGGTAATGGTGTTACAACATTTCTCCTTGTTTTCACATAGCCGTTGTTAACTCAAATTTTATGTAACATTTATACCATAGATAAGAAAATACTGGGCTAAAAAAGAACAGAAGTGGCAAGAAATGGAAATGAGAGATCTTCGGCGTCTAGAAAAATTGAAGAAATTAATGGCTGAACAGTCAGTAAAAGACAGAGAAAGGTAAAAGAAAAATTTTAAACAGTGTGGTAATGGAGGTGACAAAGGGAGTCTTCTGTACTGCATTAGGATAAATGGTATCAGAAGGAACATTTTTTTCTGAACTTAATATATCCTTAAAATATTTATATTCACAAAATGGGCAAAATAATACTTATGATATATTCTAAACCCTCATGTCATACATGAATCGCTAGTTTTCCATTTTGTCCCTTAGATAGCTTCCTAGTTAAAACCCTCACAGAGGATTACATAGTGTTTGATTGCCCATTGTGTGCATGAAATGATACTGGCTGCTGCTGTGACTTAATATTTTGACCCAGAAGGAGGAAACCATTATTCAGATAAGAGGGGAGATCCATTTACTATGACTAAGGCTAGGGAATACTGTGCTATGTGGAAGTCATTCTAATACACTTAAGATGTACCCTGTATCAGAAAGAACGTGAATTTCCTAGAATAATGTAATTTTAAAACTGAAAAGTACATTTGAAATCAACTACCCCAGTCTCCTCATTTTATGAATAAGTATACTGAGAAATTAAAATTATTTTTCCAAGTTTATTGTATCAATCAGGGTCAGTGAGGAGACAGAGACAGTAATTTGATGAGGGAAAGTTTAAGATAAAGAAATATTAATTCTAACAGAAAATCTCTGTTATTTAAGGGGATAAAGAGAAATTTAAAGAATGCCCCAGAGCTGAGGGAGGGTTCCCATGGAAGAAACAAATTTGGAAGTGGGTCTCCTCTCTCCATGGTTGGGATTCAGACCTCACTGTAGAATGTGGGGTGTGGCCCACTGCGTGGAGAAGTTCTTGGATGGGCTCAACCAAACTTGTTCCCACAGTCACTGAGCAAGCAGGAAACACCCTGCTTGGCTGCAGGAGGCCAAAGCTGGAGGTCCATCACTGGGATGCTTGCAAGACTCAGTGGCAATCTGACCACAGAGGTGCCTCTGAAAGTTGATGGGCAACTGACCGTGGGGGAACATGAGAACTCCCTTGGTCCAAGTGCCACTGGGTATCACCCACACATGCTGCTGGCAGCCACATGGAAGGAGCAGGAAGAGGTAAACACTGGAACCAGAAAGGAAAGCCACTTTCTTCTTCCATGTTCCTCCAGCACCCCTTTCTGGCAGAGCTTAACATTGTACCAGCTGCAAAGGAGAAACAGTCATACAGTCCCACTCAATTTTCATCTAGCAGACAATGCAGGGTGGATTTGGAGCTGAAACAAACTGGTAACTGGCATAGTTATCTAGTTTAGCTATCTTCTGAGTAGATTTTCACAAAAGAAATTAAGACTAGATCTTTAATTTTGTAACACAAATTGCAATAAGTTTCCTCTACAATTAGTTGTTTTTTAAACAAATTGCCTGGAATTCTCTGTACTTTCTGCTCAATTTTGTTGTGAAGCTGAAACAGCTTTTAAAAAATAGTGTGTTTAAAAAATTGCCCCTTAGACTTATACATAACCTTGGAGGACATAACCACTTCATACAAGGTTCACTTGAATCTGGGAAGCTTCCTCTATGACGTGTGCAACAGTTACCTCACACTCCAGGTACCAAGCTTGCAGAGCAATCTGGAGTTCACATAGTTGCTAGGAAATTCCTAATGATTTCCTGGATGAAATTTACATTATTTTCCAGGTATTTTAGAGTTGAGTTTACTCTATCATGGAGAAAGCCAAGGATATAGCAAAGCCAGGGCTCAAGGCCAAGAGGTGAAACAGTCAATGAGAAACCAGGTATATATTGAGTCAAGATGTAAGTGGATACCTGTAGACAGGCCATGCCATGGCTCAGAGACAAACCCCCACAAACAGCTAAATACTAAAGGGCCAGGCGGAGGTCGGGGTCCCAAGACTGGTTGGATAGCCTGAAGCTATGCTGGGGCAACAAAAGAGAGCCAGGAATTAAAGGGGGAGGAAAAGATAGAACATATGTGAGAATCCCAGCCTCAAGGAGACATGTTTCTAATAGAATCTCCTCTCATAGCCAAGGAGTTTCTTTGATTACAGAGCCATTTCAGTGTTTCCTGTCTCAATAATTATCAAGATTGGCTGACTCTGAATTCCAGTTGAAAAGAAGAAAAGGAAAATCAGATTAATTTACATTCCATAACAGGAAAAAACAGGCATGTTATAGTGAAAAAAGTACTAATGAGTAGAAACTAGGAGACCAGGGTTTTAGTCCTAAATCTTTGAATAGTGTATGACCTGGTGAAAGTCATTCATTTAACCTCTGCAAGGCTCTGTTTTGTCCTTTATAAAATTGAGCTAGATAATTTCTGAGGGCTAAGGAGGCTATCAGCTTTCAAGGCTTTACAATCTATGTGTTCAACTCATGGGAGATGTTGTAGATTTAGATAATTATGAATCTAGTGCTTGTATATCAATAGGAAATCAGTGAGGAAACCTATTAAAATAGCAAAGTGATATGTCAGGAAATAATTATCAGAAAATTTTGGATGACATTGTAAATAAAAGCATAGGCCTCATTCTCTGATTTAGGGAGATGGAGCTCAACATGTAAAAATTGCTGGTAACTTTTGCTTCTGACAAGAACCGGAAGTTGTGTTTTTAACCATCCTGACTCTAAGAAATTTTGTTGATTGGTTAAAATGCTTTCCTCTACTACTGAAATGCAATTTAAAAATCTCATGTTTGATATTTAACTGTAGGCACACTTTTCTTATATCATAATAAGAAGCTTGAAAGTTTCCAGATCTGTTAAAAATACACATGCACAGTCTTGAGGATTTGAAACTTTTATTTCCTTTTTCTATCTTTTGATTCTAAGATTAAGTTTTTTAGAAACAACATTCATAAATCAGCACATATATTAGGTTGAACCATAAGAAAATTCCATTGTTAAGAGTCCAAAATGGTTAACACTGGCAATTTCATGTGACTCAACACAATAAAAAATGTAACAATTCATTTCAGTTATGAATTATATATCCCTTCTCAGTTGATTACAATCTTTTTATTGAAATTGTTTTTGCCAAAGTTTTCACTAACATTCTAATTTTTTAATGCTCTATTTTCATTCTCAACATGCCATAGACATTAAGAGGAATGGCTCTACAATCAGATTGTCAGTGCTAAAGTTCTGACTTTATCCTTTGTAGCTGTGTGACCTTTGGATAAGTTATTTAACTTTTGTGCTTCAATTTCTTCATCTGTACAATGACATCATAAATAGTGTCTACTTCATAGGATTGTTGCAAGGATTAAGATATTGAATGTATATACTGACTTACTGGCACATAGTAATCACTTATATTTAATGAATATTTACTATCAATTGCCTTTTAAAACATGAGATAACTTCTAACATATTTTTTATCAAAATGTTTAAGCATTTTGAGTACATTAAATAAAAACATGCAATAATGAGGACATTCTTATAAAAAATAAAGCATTAAGGTAAAAGCAAAAGTTCCTCTTGATCACCACCCTGATGCAACCTCTTCTCTAGAGGTCCTTTATGTTACTAGTTGTTTAATACATATACATATGTACTATCTATATGTATCTACGTAAAAATGAGTTTAAGAACAACAGAAAGCCAACGCGTTTTGCAGTGTAACACCATTGTATAAGCTCCAGCTGCCGTAATAAAATACCATAGACTGGCTGGTGGCTGAAACAACAGAAATTTATTTTCTCATGGCTGTGGAGGTTGGAAGTCCAAAGGCAAGGTGCCAGCATGGCTGATTTCTGGCAAGAACTCTCTCTGGCTAACAGACAGTACATTTTCCTTTTGCACCCATAAGGAGGAGAGAGAGACAGCACGCTTTTTCGTTTATCTTCTTATAAGGGCACAATCCCATCCTGACAGCCCACTCTCATAACCTCATCTAAACCGAATTGCTTCCTAATGGCCTCATCTCCAGATACCACCACCCTGGTGGTTAGGACTTCAACATACGAATTTTGGAGGGACATATTCCGTTTATCACAATGATTTGTGTTAAAAAATATCACATATGTACAAATTACCTGTTTACTCTTAATAACTATTGGTTGCTGCTAGCATGCAAGGTTTTTGTGCCCACTGGAAAAGGTGCCCCCTTCTAGTGGCAAAGTGCATAGAGCTCCCACCGGAAGTAAAATTAGGAAAAGAAAAGACTCCCTCTTTGAACCGGAGCACACAGCTTGACAAGCAGCAGCAAAGCCAGACGTCATTCCCTGTGTATACTGCTGGTCAGGCGTCACTTTTGCAAACCACAAATTTCAAAATGATACATTGTATCTCTGTAAATTGACCTACATAATTCTTTTTAAAAACGATGCATTATCCATGTTTCTTCTAAAATTTAACCATCTGGAATTTATTTTCATGAATGAGATGAGCTAAGTGTCTAACTTTCATTTTTTGGTCCAGATTGATAACCAGCTATCCCAACACCAATTATTTAATGATTCATCCCTACCCACTGATTTGAAATGCCCACCTTTTTTATGCTTATACTTCCAATTATGCTTTTATATCCATATGGACTCAATTAGATTAAATAAAAACTAATCTATATTTAAATTTCTACATCAATACTATGCTGTTCTAATGATTCTGTTTTGCTATCTGATAGAACAAGTGCTCACGCATTGTTCTTTTTTAAAAACTCTTAATTATTCTTATGTCAAATTTAATTTTAAACATCCTGTTGACATTTTACAGGGAAATTTTGTTCAGGAGAGCTGCCATATATACCAAATTTAATCTACAATCTAGGATCATGGTTTGAGAAGAGCTTCCCAGTTCAAGTTTTCAAGGTTCTTTAGAAGATGTCATAGTTTTTTTATGGTGAAGGACTGGAAATTATTTTGGAAAAAGTAGAAATTGGACTGAGAAGCTGATTATAAATTTTCTTTAGTAGCTGTGTGAGAAAAGGTGCCTGGACTAGGAAGTGGCTGTGGTGTGGAGATGCAGAAGTTACAGATTTTTGTGAAGTTAGGTAAAATAATGCTAACTCTCTTAATTGGGAATGCAGATTGAGGAAAGACATTATTAGAAAGAACCATGATCCTGAATGTTATTAAGCTTTCTTTGTCCTCTTAGTTGAAAGCTTTAGTTGTTTAGTTTTCAATGTCTTTTATTTTCTAATGAATTAATTGGCTATTTTTTTTTCTGTATATCTTTGGCCACAATCTACAAGGCTTGAAATATGTTTTTATTAATCTAATTTCTAAACAGAATACATGTTGTTTTGATCTTCTAACAGTAAATTGGTAGATATTGGAGTGCTTACCAAATGCAAGGTTGTGGATAGTTTTCAATATGTTCTACTTCTCCACTTTCCATGTAAAATTTCATTAAAATGTGCAAAAATTCAGTGTGCTTTACAGGAAGCCATTGACACTGCTACTTTTAATGCTTAAAAAACCTGTTTATTATTTAAAAACCTGTCCATTTATTACTTTATATTACAAATCCCCATTTTAAGTGTGCATTTAAATGATTTTTAGCAAATTAAATAGTTGCACAACCATAGCTATAGTCCAGTTTTAGATCACTTAATCACCCCAGAAAGATCTGTCATGCCTATTTACATTAATTATTAATGAGATAATTTACATTCTTTTTTTTCTTTGAAATCTGCTGTACATTTTACACTTTCAGGACATTTCAATTTGAACTAGTCACATTTCAAGTGCAAAATAGCCTCATGTGGTTTTTGGATCCCATACTGGCCAGCGGAGGTGTGCAGTAAAGCTTAGTGGCCTCCTGGCAATGGAGGTTTGAGTAGCAGGTCTTGCATGACCCGTTCTTTGTTTTCCTTTCTACCAGAGGTGGGAAAGCACTTGTTCCCACAGCCTTCCTACCGGGGCCAGTGCCCCAGTGCTAGTCTGCATTGTGTAGCTCTGTTTCTCTGCAAGCTCTGTAAGTTCTGTTTCTTTTGTTGTTGGGTAATTTTAAGAATATTTGTATTACCTCCAAAACCTTCCTTTACTTAGTATTCTTTATGTTAGATATGTTAGGTAGCAAGATAGACCCAAGCAGCCAGGGAAGGGGAAGATAAGGTTCAAGGAAAAATCTACCCAAACTCTGCCCGGGTAGGGGAATCCCAGTGAAGACAACAAAGGCTTTGCAGGGAGAGAATTTCTTGCCTATAGGGCCAGGCCAAACCGGTCCCAACCAGGGCCCAACGCAGCAATCAAATAAAACTAAAAACTGGGCAAACCACACCTCATCATAATCTCATTAAAATAAAATTTTGCTCCCCCCACCCATGGGCTTTTCCATGTGCATTTTGGGAAAGGACATGCACACCAAGAAGAATAGGTGTATAGAACTACCAATCAAATAACCTCACCCTGTCAATCAAAGAAGTGCCACCTGGCTGGGGCCTAATAAACAGACTGTCCCCTAAAAGTTCGGGGCCTTTGTCTACCTTGACTCTGGCCTGCTTCTCCCTTGGTATGTATTCAAATAAAACTTTCACTCTGCTTTCCACTTGTGTCTCTCCCTCTCAGTTCTTTGTTGTGGGGGGCAAGAACAGAGGAGAACAAAACAAACTCAGCCAGTAACAGATACAGGCAGAGAGGAGCAGAAACCAAGGGCATGTAGTGTGGTCATGTCTCAGTTTTTCTGTGGTGAGCATTGTTGTTTCCAGTTACCATTGAAAGTTACAGTGTAAACAGCAATTAAATCACTCTACTGTGCACGGGGGCCTCTCTCACCTTGCTAACTTTTGTCATTGTAAATACTTGTTGAAGTGTTCGTTCTCTCTTCTGAAGTTCAGCTCTCTTGCAGCTAACATACATTCTTCCTCTGTATTTGCCAATTATTGTTTCTACAAGGTATATGATTGTGGCATTTCACTTACTTATATTCATGGCTGTTCCTTGTAATTTAATAAATAGTCTGCCTTTTCCATTTCCTTCCTTTGTAATAATTTTAATGTAATTTTTAACATTTTTAACTATATGCTCTAGAAGGTAATTTTAAATATTTCTAAAAGCAGATTTATTTGGCTGAGCAGTTCTTCTGGATACCATTTCATAATCAGAAAACTGAATGAAACCAGGCACAACCAGCAAATGGGAAGTACTGGTTGTAGGAACTTCACTGGTCAGTGTTGATGTACTGAAGCAATGGGGTTCCCTTCTTTGCTACAAAAGAACCACCTGGGGAGAATTCAGAAGTCCTTCTGCCCAGGCCAAGCTAGAATCTCTAGTGAATAGGATTTTAGCTCCAACAACTTTTTTTAAATCCTCAGGAGATTCTAAAGTGCAGTGAAGTTTGAGAACCAGGATACTTGAGTTCTTTCTATACTTTCTGAAGTGTGGGCCCCAAATCATATATTGAGTTCTTAAGTAGATCCTGCTTTATTTTTTATTTTTTAGAAGTGTTCCTATTTTCTCTTTTCCCAGTGCAATACCCTCACTGAAATAGTTCAGGGAAGTCATATAGGTGAAACTTTATATTCACAGAGGATTTTACCAATTCTAGAAATCCTCTGCAATCAAAAATCTTGCATGTGTAGGGATCAAGGGCAGGTCATCTCAATATGTGCCATTGTGACATGCAGAGTATTTTTAGCTGAAAACCGGTAGGGCCAGAAAGACTCAGAAAAAATATGACCTCCCACCCCACCACTGCATAAAAAGAATTTAAATAGAAGCCTTGCTCCAGACGGAGAGCTATCCTCATAGACAGCTATATTGTAATGTAAACTAGGTGTGGTAGACAGGTAGGATGTGGTTAAGTCTGTCAAAATTTCTCTCTGTGCCCCCTCATTGTTTCTGTGTGGCCCAGCAAACATTTGAATCTTAAATATTTACTCTTCTTGTATTCCTGTGAATTACTTCCCCTTCCTTTGAAATCTCAGACTCCTCCTCTTCTTTTCGGTTCAGGATGACATATACACCTCATTCTCCCTGACTGTCTTTGGAAGCCATGTCTATGGCTTCCCCCTACCTATGTAACTAAACTTTGATATTTTCTCTTGTTAATATATCTCATGTCAATTTGATTCTTAGACCAGCTAGAAGAACCTCAAGGAGTAGAGGAAATTTCTTCCTCCCCAACACTTTCCTCTTCAAACAGGTATGCACGTACACATGCACACAAGCTTCATGGAGAAAGCTTTGCTTTCTTTCTGTGATAACCAAACACTAGTTTTCAGTTATTTCCAGAAGAGGAGAGTTGCCCTGTGTTGTGTGACAATACATATTTGAAGTTTAAGATGGTGATGACCAATTGGGAAGGAACAAACTCGAGCCAGCTGCCTTCCTAACACTAAATGGGCTTTGTTAATCTAGTGTGTGTTTTAGGGTGCTTGCCAACAGCAGGGAATAGACAATTATTGCATTTTCAAGTAGTAAAACCATGTTATTTCTATTTTCCATGTTTTTTCTTCACAATATGCACAATTCAGCATGTTGTATTGGAAGACATTAAAGACATTTAAAGTGGGTTCACAGGCCAATCTTTGAGATTTTTAAACTGCGTTTAGTAAAGTGATTTCAACAGAAACTTTACAAACATTTGTTATGTTTTTGCTTCTCAGCATGAGATTTCCCAAAATTAGTGGGCATGCTCTTGTTCATTAAATCTCTGTCAACCAAATCCCCATTTCAAGTGGATGTGCCAAATGATGTCAACCAAGGATCGCTGTGAGGCATTAAACAAATACAGCACTTAGTAAGACTTGTCTCTTTGGTCTTTTAAATGATAATTGAAATATTTCACAAAGTAGCATCAACTTAAAAATCTAAAAGGGACCGCAATGATAACCAACATGCTGTCTTCCAACCTATAGAGGTAACCTCGTCTAAAAATAATAACAACACTTAGAACCCACTCAGTAGTAGGCATAAGTAGCTATGACGTGTGTGTGCATATGTGTGTGTTTTCATATACTGGGGCATGGATATGCACATTATTCAGACACAAATGTAATAGTCCCTGAATGGATCTTAGCTGAGCAACTATGATTGACAGAGAGAGGTAAGAAATTTGTGGACATTGTACAGTCATTTTAATGTGAAAATGAACAAGAAAGCTTGTGCCAGTGGGCAGACGGAGCACCAGCTGGGCAGAGATGGCTCAGCTGAGGGTCATTTTAAAGGTCTTGGATGACTATCTCCTGAGGTATGCAAGTCCAACTTCAGACATATGGTCCTTTTCAAACCACAGGCAATTGGAGAGTGCCTTTTTTTATAGTTTGGGCTGCCTTTATTGTTTACAACTTTGATTTTTGATTTTAGAAATCTTTGCTCACTGAAAAAGCTAGTGGATTTCTATGATATGCCAAGTTGATCTGTTTTTTGCAGTTATTTGTAGGACATAAAATGGAATATCAGCAGGTATGTGTTTGATAGAAGGCAGGCAATTTATGATACATTTATAAATTTATGATACTTTTTTTTTTTACCCAAAATGAGCATTATTGCATCCCTTTCATGCCCACCATTATTTTTCTTTTATGTGTATATGTCAATGAAGTGATCATAGATGCTGTAATTCCAAATAGGACAGCTAAGTGCTATGGTCTTTTCAAGAATCAGTTATCTCATATTCTTCTTCCCCAGGAACACAGATTTTATCTTGGTTCAGAATTAATGCTGCAGATATTTGCAAGTTTCTCTTTGGGCGTCAGGTTATTTGAAACTGCTTTAAACCTTTCTCCCATTCAGCATTTACACCAATATATAGAGGTAAATGAGGCAATTCAGTGTAACCATTGTAGTTCTCCTGGTGGAAATAATAGAAGTTCAAACTAACACAACTAGAGTCTCGGCATTGGGAACCAAATTTTGCAAATGGGTTTTTAGAGTTAATAGTGAAAATTGTCATTTCCACTTGTACTTATTGGTGCACCTATGTACATATTCTGGCTGTATGGAGAAAGAGCACCATATATTGGTCACTACTTCAGAGCAAAGCCACCTCCTGTAAGCACTGAGCCTCATAAAATTTAACCTCAAGGGGAGATCTGGAAGATTTATCAATCCTAAAAGGTGACTTTTATGCTGGGGCAACTGGATATGCAAAAGAACGAAGGAGGACCCCTACGTAACACCATGTACAAAAATTAACTCAAAATGGATCATAGACCTAAATGTTAAGACCTAAAACCGTAAAACTCATAGAAGCAAACATACGAGTAAATCTTTGGGACCATAGCTTAGATATGACACCAAAAGCAGAAGAGATTTTTAAAAATCAGATAAATTGGACTTGATCAGAATTTTAAAACTTGTGTAGTTCAAAGGGTACCATTGAGAAAGTAAAAAGACTACCTGCAGAATGGGAGAAAATATTGCATATCATATATTTGATAAGGGATTTATATCTACCACATATAAAGAACTTGTACAACTCAGCAATACAAAGACAAATGTCCCAATTAAAAAAAAAATTTAACCTCCCAACTCATGTCTCTGAGTCTTTAACAAGAGATACACACACACACACACACACACACACACACACACACACACACACACACACATCTGTTTTATAAGGGCAGCAATATATGGGCTTTAGCCCATTGCCTTCCTTCTTTCACAGTAAAGGGAGTTCCTTAGGAGGAAGCTATGTCCTGTCAGATGGTGCAAACATGGTGTAGGGGGAAAGAAAATCCAAATTATTTTTCTGCCTTTCCCTTGATAGCATGGGTGTGATATAATGTTGTGACCAGCTACACTTGCATTGCCCTGGTGTTTTATACCCTGTCAATTTTATCATAAGCCCATTGTACAAGTAGCAGGCTGCTGGGGAAGAAGACGGATGCACACACAGCAGATCATCTCTTCCACGTAATCCTTTAACATCACCTCCAAAAGTTATTCCACACTCTGTACCAATTCCATCAGATCCATCCACATAATCTGAGTTTCCCTGTGATAATTCTTCTGATCATATTCCTTCAGTATCCCTCACTGGTTGGCCAAACCATTAACTACTGCCCACAAATGTTATTAATCCATCGTTTTACTCATTACTAAAAAAATGTTTGAGTATCTAATATGTGACAGTCACTAATCTTTTATCTCAGGTAAAGTGAACATTGAGATATTCCTCTTGAAATTATATCCACATGGAATAGTGTCCTTCCTTACTACTATTCTAGGACAGCACAGAGCAGGGCTATCCACCATAGCTACTTCCATCTGGGGCCAGTATATATATGGAGATCTAATTGTAAAACTGGCTAATTTTTTTTTCTTCCCCAGCCATTCAGTGAGAATGACCCATGGGCCATAGGTGTGGATTGAGGAAGGAATGCTAATACAGAAGGAGTGTGAGCTACCTGTTCATGCAAATTACCTGTTATTTCAGGTCATACTTAAGCCCAATCCATTTTCATTTCATTCATCTGTGCTGCTAGCTACTCCCAGCTGTATGGCCAGGTGAGTCAGATGACACCCAGCTCAGTAGCTCGAGTCTCATTGTCACTTGGTGACTCTTAAGGTCAAAAGTTGATACCAACCTTCATCTATAAAATGGAGATTAAAAAAATACCTGCTTCATATGGTTGTTTTGAGAAATTAAAATGTCAAAACATGGAAGCACTTGCTACAATATCTATCACACTGTACCTGCTTACAAATAATAGTTATAATAATTACTAGGGTCCAGTATCAAGACAAGAACTATTTTTTTTCAAAGCAGAAGCATAACTTGCAAGAAGGCATAATGTGCTGCTGAACCCTGAGGGTCTTTACTATCCAAACCTGCAGAATTTCTGACAGGCTCCATAGAATATAGAGGTCATAGGTCATAGGTCATCCAGAACACGCGCTGAACTCACAGGATCACAGGACCAAGTGGCATTGCTATCTGCACTGTGGCTTGGAACAGCTGGACAGCTTTCTTTCAAAACCATAGCTTTTCAGATCACCTACAAAACTCACAGGAGAGACATTCCCAAATGCTGATTTTTCTACTTTCAAAATCCAAAGACGAGTGCCCAGGATTGTGATTTTTTTGTGTGTGGAAAAGAGTACCACATATTTTTCACTTGAACACGGAGTAAGAGGATCTATAATGAAATCCCTGCCCTACCACATCCTAATTCTATGACCTTAGGTGAGTCACTTACCTCTCTGAAAACTCCCACGTGGTTGTTATCAGAATTAGGGGAAATAACATCTATAAAGTACCTGGATTAAAATAACACTCAGTAATATTAGTTCCTCTCCATACTCTCCTCCTTATCTATATTATTTAGCAGCTGTGTCCAGACTCTGCTATGGGGGTGTCTCTCCTGCACTTCACATTTTCCTTGCCCCAGACGGAGCTATTCATCACCCCCTCACCCTGTTCTTTCTCCAATGTTTCCCTTCCAGTAAATGACACCCCACTAACCAATCAGAAGTCCAGGTGACTCTCCCTCTCCAATCCCACGACCAAGGGTTTAGTAAATCCCACATATTTGCCTTTTAAATATAGATCCCCATTGCTATCCTTATCAGCCCACCATTACCTCTCATCTGAATTAGGGATACAACTTCTCACTACTTCAGCCTTTCCTGCAGGGCAAACACATCCAGTGACATCATTGTGCTACTGAAAACTCTCAGTGGTTTATTTCACACTTGTGATAACGGTCAGAGGCTTTAATGTTGCTTATGAGATGAACGATGGTCAGACTGTGCTTCATCTTTGAACCAGACTCCTGCCCATCGACTCCTCTCCGACAACCACACTGTCAGTTCCTGAAGAGCCTTGGGGTTGTTCTCACCTCCACTGGTTCTTCAGACCAACTGTGTCTTCTACCAAGACGAGTCCTGTGCCTAACTCCTGCTCCTTCGTCATGTCTCTTCTCAAACACGACTTCCTCAGAGCAGCCTTCTCTGATCTTTAGACAAGTTTAAATTTTCTTGACACATGTTCTCATGGCACCTGTTGCAGTGAACTATTGCTATATTACAAACCGCTCCATAACTTATTGACATAAAACAACAACACTATTATTTTGTGTAGGGATTCAGATGGTCAGGAATTTGGACAGGGCCTAGAGAGGATGGCTTATCTCTGCTCTGTGATGTCTGGAGTCTTGGCCGGAAAGTCTTGAATGACTAGAAGTGACTTGAATGGCTGAGGCTGGACTAATCCAGGGACTTATTTCATTTTAGATACTGATCCAAATAACTTCCTAAGAAATAACCTTTATTTACAGTAGTTTATATCCTTTAATAATACTTCCGTACTGACCCTGGACAAGATGTGTGGTGAGTCTTAAGGGCAGACTCTTTCAGCCAGTAAGGGTGTAGGAGTCGTTTTAAAAAGTACAGGAGTAGCTGGGAACTGTCAACTGGAGGTCTGCATGGTCTCTCCATGCAGCATGACTTCTCAAAGCACGGTGGGCTCAGGGGCGCTGGACTGTCTGCACGGTGCCCGAGGGCTCCAGAAGCTCATCATCCACCGAGCAGGGCAGGAGCTTCAAGATTTCATGCCCTAGGCTTGGAAATCGCATCGTGTCACTTCTTTTTATTTGTTGGTTGAAGAAGTTATTAGCCCATCCAGGGAATTTAGGGGCTCAAACTCTCTGTATAAGGAGGATAGAAGAATTTGTGATCATGTTTAAAGACCATCAGAGTGCCCTGTATCTGCACAATCACAACACCCATTTTTAAAATTGTGATTATCTGGATATTTTTTAATCTTTTCCAGTAAATTGTTATTTTAAGAGAGTAGAATCTGTGTTTGTCTTCACCAGCACACCTTCTTATTTGGCCCATTGTAGGTAACCCAATCTCAATAAACAGTCATTAAATGGAAGAATGAATAAAACTAGAGTAGGCCACAAGTAGGGAAATAGTAGGGCCTTGGTTCATTGTAAGTGAGTGAGCCAAACCTTGTTATGGTTAAACTAGAAGAATAAGGAATTGCCTTACTCTTTTGGATATTTGGGCTTGCCCTTTTTTTTTTAACAAAGAAAACAATGCCATCTTAAAATTGTCAAGTCTCAGTATTGAAGATCATAAATCCTAAAACTAATTCAATGATTTTTATTTTTAAATCTCTTCTACTATCTCTCCACTAAGTGGCTGTGCATCCTAGGCCTGCAGGTATCTCCTGAGGCTATACTTGCTATCTTTCAGGACAGTCCATTTCTTCTTTGGGCAGCTATTGGATGTTTTTTCTTCTTCTCTTTGTATTTCTTTGTTTTTTGACAGTAAGCCTAGATCCACCCCAGTAGCTTCCACACAAATGCTCCTTCTATTGCTTGAGACCATGTGGAACAAGTCTGAACCATCTTTCCTTTGACAGACATTTAAATATTGAGGATAGTTACATGTATCTCTTTCCCCATCTCCATCTCTATAAGTCCTTTCTTTTATAGACTCTCTTTGGTGGGAGTGTGTTTTCAATTAACTTATTTATACATAGAGCAGGGCTTAGGGGAAAACCCTTACTGGCTAAAGGAGCCCTCCATCATGATTCACCACACATCTTTTTCAGGGTCAATATGAAGTATTATCAAAGGATATAAACTATTGTAAATAAAGGTTATTAAGAAGATAGTTGTATCAGTATCTGATATAGTTTATATAAGACAAATTCCTATCTAGAAGCAAACTAATTTTGATTGCACAGAGGTATGAGATCAATTTGTCAAGGCAAAGGGCCCAAATTACAAAGAGAATAGCGTGGCCTTCCTTGCAGAAGGGAGCAAATGAAATACCTCTCTGTAGTTCGAGGTGGGTCCTGGGAGGATGGACCAAGGTCCTGTTGTTATTACCTACTTATGAGTCCTTCCAGCAACACAAAGTATAAACTTGGAACAGACCTTCCTATCTAGAGGAGCTCACAGACTTTAACCTTGGAGGTCTGGAGGAGGCTCCTACTTTCTGTTCACTGGCTTAAGAGCTGCTTTGACCTGTCTCACCAGCCAAAGGAGCCCCTTTCCTTCACCAAAGCCATGAAAGGTGGCTAAAAGGCAGCCAACACAAAGGTACAAATAAGCCTTTTCCCTTTTTTGTTTGATTTGAGACATATCTAGCCTTCCTTTTTTTGTACCAACTGCAAGTTAAGAATGTTTTTTACATTTTTTAATGGTTAGAAAAAAAAGACAAAATCATGTTATGTGAAAACTATCAGAAATTAAAATTTCTGTGTCCCTAAGCAAAGTTTATTAAAATGCAACCCTGCCCATTCATTTGTCTGTGGCTACTTTTATATGCAACAGTGACAAACACAGCATGACATATACAGTGACTGTATAGCCCTAAGTGACAGTGTAACATTGACAGTGTGATGTATAAGAGACTGGCCCACAAGTCTGAAATATTTATTATCTGGTCCTTTACAGAAGAAGTTTGCTGACCCAGGTCTAGTGGGACAACAGAAAGGAGAGGCATTAATGCTGTTGCTCAAAAAGCAAAATATTCTCATGTAGTTGGGTTGTGTCCTTAACTAAACTCTAGGTAAACTGACCTGGAATGAAGGAAAGCTAGGAAGACTTGGCATTCTGTTCAACCTAATTCACCATTCTCTCCTCTGATTGCATTCTTTTTTGTCTATTCCTTTCCTAGTAAAGTACTTAGAACTCTAGTTACGGTCTGACCCTCCTGCCAAAGCAGAGCAAAACTAAAATCTTCTTCCCCAGATAAACATACTAATTAATTTTGCCCATGGTGATACAGTATTTATGCATGTCTATATGGATTTTTAAAGATCCATGTTGAACTAATCTTTCTCTTTTTTGTCCATCATCTTCTTTAACTTTTAACTCTAATAAAATTTCAAGTTTAAAGAAGAGTTGAAAAATGGTACAAAGAATTTCTACCTAGATCTACTTATCTTTAGTATTTTGCTCTATTTGCTTTATCATTTGTACTCTTGCCCTCTCTATATATACACACACAAACACACACGCAACAGTTTTGACATACTATTTAAAAGAAAGTTGCAGACATCATGACACTAAATACTTTGGCATGAATTAGCTAAGAATAAGGACAATCACTACTTAACCACAATACCATCGTGATACCTAAGAAAATGGGTAATTCCATAATATTATCTAGTGTCCAGTCCCTACTTGTCATAAGAATGTTTTTTATAGCTTCCCCAACTAAGATAATATAACCACATAATGAAAAAAAATGTTTCAAGTAACTTTTGAAAATATTACTCTGTACATCCTTATTTAAATGTATTCTAAGAGGAAAAGTACTGGAAAGAAATCCTAACCTTCACTAGTGGTAACATTGGTTTTGTGACATTGACAGTTGTGAAAGGATAAAACATACAAACAAGAATTTTAAAGTTAACAGCACTAGAACTCAATATACAAGAAAAGATAACAGTATTAAATTTAAAAAATGTTTAACTATAATATTAAATATAAAATGAAAATATCAATAAGGACTTGCTATGTTTTGTTTTTTTTTAATAAATTTTTCTCCCTTTAGGAAGAGTCATTGAAAGGGCCTGGAAATAACGCCACTTCAATAGCAACAAGCATACCTACTACCATTTAAATATGTGCTGTCTCTCCCTTCTGCCATCCCACTAGACCTGGGGTCAGTAAACATTTTCTGTAAAGGACCAAATAATATTTCAGGCCTGTGTGCCACACACTCTAGGTACTAAATCATATATAGTCTAGCATCTGAAGCAGTTTAGAGATTGATTTCCAAATACCATTTCACCTAAAGAAACCAGAGCTAATTGGGGGAAAAAAAGAAAAAAGAAAAAAGCTGATTCCAGCTCTGGAGCAGGGAAATGACAAGGTACATTTAGGCTGTTTTATGGTATCAGCTTGTAAATGTTGAAGAAACGATAGATTTAGAATATGACATTTTTCAATCCCTAATGTAATAATTATTTTAGGTAAAGATTATCAATGGATGTAAAACCTTTAGAGGGAAGATGTTTGAGAAATACAGTATTTACACAGAGCCAAGTCATTCCATGAATGGCTCACTAAACGAAGGAGGGAGAACACGTACCTTTACAATGGGAAACCCTGGCTATTACCACCTTGACCAAGTGTACTAATTCAGCACCACTAGGCATATTGACACTGTGCCTCGTAAGTTGATGCAATATGAAATACATCATTTTTGTGCCCCAAATATTTTACCTCAGTCTAACCAGTTTTCTAGTCTAGGAATTGGCAAACATTTCTTAGAAAGAGGTAGGTTGTAATTATTTTAGGCTTTGTGGGCCATACGGTCTCTGTCACAACTTTTCAACCCTGCCTTTGTAGCAGGAAAGCTACAGGCAATATGCAAACAAATGCGTGTGGCTGTGTTCCAATAAAATTTTATTTACAAAAATAAAGGGGGGATTGGATTTAGCTTGTGGGTTTAGTTTGTCATCTTGTTGTGTTTGACACCTAATTTATAGGAAATTCCATAGAAAGAGGAATGAAAGGAAATAATTAGATAACAAAAGGAAATACTCAGATAAAACCAAAATGAGGGACATTCTACAAAAAGACTTCATAAAATGATTCAAAAAAGTCAGTGTCATGGGAAAACAGTGATGGGACTGTTCAGACCATAATAAACTAGTGAGACATAAGAACCAGTTTCAGTGTGTGAGCATAGATAATGACCATAATTTTATACATGGTGCCACAACCCCTGTCTCCCCAGCCCTGTCCTGTGCAGATGGTTTTTTGGACGAATATCCATAATCTTTCAATTATCCTCTCCCCTCCATCACAGTGATTTGTGATCACTACCAGCATGACTAGTGTGAGTGTGACTCAACCCTCTTGGGCTGCTTTTCAAAGCCTCATGACATAAAATCAATCTTCTTTTTCTCGAAACTTTTGATTAAAACCATTAAGAAAACCAGTTTATGAAGAGAAAGGCAGAGAAAGCAATGGCTATGCTTTAATCACCAATCTTTAATTATTATCAGTCACAGGCAGGAGGCTTGTACCATTTGGCCCTCTTATTCCCAAAGGAAAAGAAACATTTGCTTGTTCCTAATCACAGTCTAAACAGATAACTATATTTTTACTAATAAATGTAATAAAGTACCCCCCCTTACTCACCTACAATTTTCCTATGACAGGAGTTAAAATCTCAATTTATTTCAGAAAAAGTCATCTAGAAGCACAGTCTGTTATAGAGAAATAATAAAAATAACCCAAAAGCTGAAAACTGGTTTTAGACTAGTATCAACATATCTTTTTATTAAAACTGTTTACAAGGAAGTTATTTTCTAAGCTTAAAGAATCATATAGAGCATACTAATAAAGCCAAGTATAATATCTTTAGACCAGGATATTAAAAAAAAATATTTCACACCTCCCTGCAATGGCATTCTTTTATTCTCTCCATTAAAGCCTACACACAACTTCAGAGCAGGCTTCTTTATGTTCAACTTCCTTATGTTCAACTAATCTATTAGTTGGATGTTACCTGCCTCTATTTTTCCTACTCTTGTTTTAGTCTTGTCCCTTAAGAAGTCATTTATGTGAGGACAAACTGCTTCAAAATTAAGTTTGTTTGATTTCCTTCATCACAATGAAACTTTCTCCTGTTTTTGTTTTTTAGGGGAGCAGCTGTTTTTTTTCTTTATATTAAAGTGTCATTAATATACAAGCTAATGTTGGTTTCAAATGTACATCACAGTGGTTCAACAGTCTCTGTTGATCAACTTATATTGTGGTTGTGAATGATTGTGTCCTTTATCCTCCTTTCCCTCTCCCCCCCACTCCACCCCCTCCCCCTTGGTAAACATTAGTCCCTTCTCAGTGTGTGTGAGTCTACTGCTGTTTTGTTCCTTCTGCTTTGCTTTGTTTTTATATTCTACAAATAAGTGAAATCATATGTATTTGTCTTCCTCCACCTGGCTTATTTCACTGAGTATAATACCCTCTAGATTCATCCATGTTATTGCAAATGGCAGGATTTCTTTTCTTTTTATGGCTGAATAATATTCCATTGTGTATATGTACCACATCTTCTCTATCCATTCATCTATTAATGGACACTTAGATTGCTTCCATATCTTGGCTATTACAAATAGTACAGTGATAAACATAGGGGTGCATATATCTTCTTGAATCAGGGATTTTGTTTTCCTTGGGTAAATTCCTAGGAGCAGCTGGTGTTGAACTTGACAGTGGCTTTTCAGTTCTGCTTAGCAAAGGACTGACGTTTGTGCTACTAGTAACATACAAAAATCAAATAAGATAAATTTAAACTCAGCTCACTGTTTCTGCCTTTTCTACCCTACAAGCTATGCTTACAGGGTAATAGCTCTAAATGATCCTTTCTAACCCATGAAAGAGATCTTGAGGCCACTAAAAGTAGGGCCTGAAGAGATCGGACAAAAATTCCAGTGAAACCCACACACCACAGGAAAGAAAGCAATGGCATGAGTGGGTGTGTGTATAAAATCATAAATTTTCATGTTCATAAACTGCATGATTCCTAGTGTGATTCAGAAAATGATGAATGTGATGGCCATGGAATTGGGCATTTCTCTGCAGAGGGCGGACACTGATAGGCTGAGCCTACAGTGTGGGAGCACAGGGTGATATTCTTTTCAATCCATTAACCTATGTAATTTATATATTTAATAATTATTACTGAGTGCCTACTCTCTTGGAACAGAGTGGTGACCAAAAAAAGCCCCCGTCTTCAAGCATCTGCCAGTCTCATAGGAAATTCAGATATTCTGAGGGGAGGGCAAACACAAAGTACTATGGGAATATAGGGGAGCAGACCCTAGCCCAGGGGAAGGGATGGTAGTGGGGAGTCAGGACATCTTCATGGTGGAAAGAAACCATCTTCCAGAAATGGAAATGTCTGCCTGCCAAATATCCATGGCAATTTTAAGCTGAAAATAATTTAGTACAGTTGAAGCATAAAATTTGGAGTAGATTGAGAAAAGGTTATGTTGAGAAAAGAGATTGAATAGATAAGTAGAGGCCAAATTATAGAAATCCTTGTAGGGTTTGAATAGGGAAATTTTTTTAAATTAATTGATTAATAATTAAACAATGAATAAATTTATGGTTTATACCCATTCTATCTCAAAAAGGATTTTAATGCATACAGAAAGATTTAACAAAATTCCAGGAGACTAGAAGAGCATTGTATGGAAACTGTATCTGCTAATTAGAGAGGCAGTAAAAAATAGGGAATTAATTACCTTGGGAGGTTGCACATACTAATACATAAATGGGTTCAAAATGGGATTAGACACAATGGGATTAGAAACAATGGCCCGGTGGGTCATTAGGGGAAGTCCTTTTTGGGGTCCCTCACATGCCCTCTCACAAAAGGACCTCGATGACATGATCAAAAGCTGAGTTTCAGAATGTTCTTTGGTCTGATTTGGTAATATGTGTCTTGGGTATTTATATCCTTATCCCTTATAATACATACCCATCTGTTTGGGGTAGCCTTAGTATGTAAGATCTTCAGTTGAGCTTAGAATTTTGGAGAATATTTAGAAAGCTAAAGTAAGTCCATTTCTGCTGGTGGAGAAACCAGATATCCCATCTTCCATTCAGTGCATTTTTGAGTGACTTTTTAGTAATAAGACTCTCCACCTTCAAATAAGCTTCTGTGGAATTCTTGATTAAAATGGATGATTAAAAACAACCTCGGGGAAAAAAAAACTCCTTAAGATAATTTTCTCTGACTGGGTTCTTCTAAAGTTCTTTCTGTAAGTGCTGTAAGTTGAATCTCTCTTGATTTATCCTGAGTGGAAACAGAACAATGACTCCTCTGTATAAAATTCCCAAGATCACTTGCAGTTTCCCATTAGCCTTATCATTGCCATATAAGTAATCTTACTTTCTTTAGATTGTCCTGAGTCTATTCCTGATCCCTTAATAATGTTAGCTGACCTCTTCCTGAATTCCCTTTTAAGAATTCAAGTATTGATTCTAAGACATTTAATGATATACCTTTCTAGTGTTTTAGTAGATATTGAGCTGGGCTTAAAATTTAGTTATTTTAATTTAAAGTTAGTGAATCAGAAGTAACTATTCAGCTAATATATAGTGCACATAGATGTACACACACAGATGCAAACACATGTGCAGAGTAGGGTCTAGGAGACAATGTAAGTAAAGGAGCAAGGATCTGAAACAGAGAAAAATTAGATATAAAATTTATTTAAAGGAATTTCTGACTCCATCTTAGAGAGGAGAGCCAATAAATAAGAACTAACTATGAACATTATTCAGGTCAGTCGTTTGATAGAGATTATGCTGACACAGCCTTAACCTGGGAGATGACAGACCACGGTGAAAGGAAAGTAGGTTGGAAGGAATGGGAAAGTTTTAAGTGAAGTTGGGAAATTTCACAGAACTGTATTGTGCTTTTGTGCTCCGACTTTATCTGAGAGCATTTGGAGAGTGGGAAAAGCATTAAATTATACACCTCAAATTTAGAGAATAATCCAAAAAACCCCATGAACTGAAAATCACATTGACAAGCAGAGAACAGGCTGTTCCTCCTCCCTGAGTCCACATCTGGACATTAATGGCCAGCAGCTGGGGAAGGAGCATCGCACATGTTCCCATGAACAGTCATAGTAAATTGATCCCAAGCAAGATAATTAGAGACTGTAGCATGTGCAGAGCTATCAGATGAGCTTAGAAGTAACTAGCAGATAATGGAACATATATAAATATCAGGAGTCTGCAGCAAGAATCAAAAAAACTTGATGAACAGAAGGGGATGGGATGCTGGCGGGGGAATAATATTATGGTCAGAAGAGGCCAAGCATACAGGGTCATCCAAAGTAAGACATCAATTGGGCGATGGACCAGGCATTTGGATGTATCACAAACACAGGGTAGAAATAGGAAGGCAGAAAGCAACATCCAAGAGAATGATCACTAGAACAGTTTTCTACCTTCTTGATGCTGGGTTTTTTACTTCCCATGCAACAGGCACCAATCCCAGAAAGGCAACGGTTTCCAAACTTTACAGAGCAAAAATGTAACTTAGTGGGTATGTGAAAATACAGATTCCAGAGTCCCACCACCAGTGATCATAGGTCGAGCTCAGGAATCTGCATTTAAAAAATAAGCACCATTGAAAATTCCATTGCTGTTGGTTTACCAACCACTTTCTAAGAAATGCAGTGAGGAATTAATCCAGGGTCCCCAATGGTGCAACAGGTCTGCAAACATACTGCTAAACAGGCCCAGAGTTTCAGTATTCCCACCTGGTGAGCACATGCTGACTCCTGTCAGAGGCAAGCTCATGGCCCAGCTGTCACATCTTCGTGCACTTGCTTAGAAACATCTACTCCCTTTACTTAGTTTTGTATCTTTGATTTTTTAATGTTGCTCTTCTACCTTGGGCTTAATATTATATATCATTTCAAATCTTGTTTGGAAATAGGTGGGGTATAATTAAAAAGTTGCTGGTACCTTTTCTCATTTAATCAGAAGTGGAGAAAACGAGTGATGCTATTCAGTTATTAGTTGAATAATATATATTTTTTATCCTGAATCTGTTTTGGTAGTATATGTGAGAGTACCTTGAAAGCTAAAGTTGTATAGGTGATTTTCTAAATATTAAGACTTTATATATACACCAAATAAGTATGTATATTTATTGTATTCCTAGAAAGTCTTTATATATTCAAATATTGTTGTTTTCAATGTTGAATTAATTGAAGGGGGCGAGTCCAAAAGTTTCCATCAACTACACCTAAAAAGCATAGATCACTCTGACAAAATATTGTGGCTCTTTATTCTTTGCAACTCTTCCAAATCCCGCAAACAGAGAGAGGATTATCAGTGCTATCTGAGTGTGTGGGGGCTTGAAAGCTCTAAGTGTTTCTAAAAGAGCAAGGCTTCTTGATGCCTTTTTAAAAAAAAATAGTGGGAGCTTTTGGTGAAAGTTAATATTTATGATCTGTCAAGACTATTGCTCCACAAACTATAACTTCCTGGCTTCAGTATAATGGACATAACTGATTTTATGTTGGACCAGGCTCAGATGAGGTCTTGCTGTGGTCCATGTGCAGCAACTGGCCTATTTGCAGAAAGGCTTGTCTCCATCTGCAATTATGCCAATTTCTGCATATAAAAAATTTTATGCATACAAATGGAGCAGTCCAGGCAAGACATTTCTGCTCGAATTAAAGAATACATATGCGAGAAATGTTGCTATCCCTGGCTAAGGTGATAAAATTATTTTCAAAACGAAGGATCCAGGCAGAAGATAGGTTTATCGATGTGACACGATCTTCAGGAAAACTAGAGACATGATCTCAGAAAGATGTACATTCAAAAGGAAGCCTTAGGGAATACTCTTGTCTCTTGACATAATGGGGAATCTGACAGGAGGAGTTATGACATCTGGGAGAGGACAATAAAGATTAAAATTTAGAGTCACTTGGACAGAAAATGTGAGTTGCCTTTCATATATGTGACAAAGTTGGCTATATCTCTAAGAAATTAGAATCGTGTGGACATTCGGCCTATGGCGTTTAGACAAAATACAATAGCTGACTTTTTGCCATCCATGCCATTGAGTTGCCCCGAGCTCGGATCTGAGTAAATAAGCTACCTTTGAGGGGCAAGATCAGCTCCCCTCCCGTCAGCTTAATTTGGACTAAGTGGATTTTCATGGGGGTTTTCTGTTTGCGGGTCATGATTAGGCCTGTGAGAGAGCCAGGTGTGTTTATTTTCTGAGCTCGAAGACTGAAGCTCTTGGGTGGGACAGAACTCATCTTCCTGCCGAGCCTCTATACTTTACCCTCTGGGCAAAAAGTGAAGAAACACAAGGTAAACCAGCGGCATTGGAATTTTCAATGGTGCTTTAAAAAATCGATTCCTTACCGTGAGACTCTTGAATCTATATTTTCATATACCCACTCAGTTATATTTTTGCTCTGTTAAGTTTAGAAACCACTGCTTTTCTGGGATTGGTGCCTGTTGCTTGGGAAATAGAAAATCCAGCATCAAGAAGGTAGGGAATTGGTGTCCTTTGTTACCTTTGTTGTCCTTTGTAAAAGGCTAACACTTAGTCATTGTATCTTTTATTAAAATTTCATAAAAGTGATATAGTTTGTTTATACTATTGACATACTTAGGAAATACTTTCCTAATTCTCTTCCAGGCAATCCAACCTTTCCCCAGCATCTCCCCAAGTTTAGGATTTAATTATAATGCTTATAGACTGTTAAAATGTACAGATTGTACATTTTTTATTATACAAATGGTGCTATTTTATTATACTTCTCTGGCTCATGACCCTCCTCTAGGAATTTCTTCATTTCCTTTGAAAGGCATCCAAAGAGCAGTCCCATGGAATGGGAGTGGACATCTTTAGCTAAATATAGTAGGAGAAAAGAGTTTTTGGAGGTTTATTTCTGCCCATACCTAAATAGTGCTGTTGGGAAAATACATGTTTCCTTTAAAGGGGGAGCTGAGGGTCAGTGACCTAGGTATTATTTGTAAATATATCTAGATACCTGCTCAGTTTATTGTTTTATCTTTTCCAGTAAAGCTGGTTTCCTATCAACTTAGCCAATAATACTATTTTCAACTTTATCTGCTTGGGCTCTGGAGAAAGCCACACATCCCCTTCTCTTGGCCTAAAGTAATAAATGACCTTGTAGCACATCAGCTTTAGCCTCTCAGCTGGAGAAACTGCAGCTTAGGCGGCAGATGTCAGCATGCTGACCTTGGGGGTGGGCCTTCTCCCCCGAGATCCAAATGCCAGAGTTCACTTGGCGGGACTCTAGGGTGCAGTGTTTGTGGAGGTGTCTGTCTTGAAAGAAAAAAGGAACAAAGATTCCAGAGCTCAGTCCCGAAGTCTGCATCCTGAGACAGACAGGAGACTGCTAAGAGGTGCGACTTGGCAGGAAGTCACTAGAGAGGCAAGTTGAGACTTGAAGGTGGAAATTCCAACTGCCGCAGGAGAAAGCTAGCACTGGAGGGGGCCGAGGGAAACACACTGGGACAGTCATGCCAAAAGCTAAATGTATTTATCATTTGTTTCTGAAAGAGAGCATATTTCAAATGCCTAACCAAAAAATTTTGGTAAAGAATATTTTGTGATGTTGTAGAGGGGGAGTTAGAAGGGTTATTTAAAAAAAAAAGAAAGAAAGAAAAAGAGAAGGAAAACAAAATCCCCAAGGTGTTTGTGACAGTAACTCTTCTGCAATACCGATTTTTTTTTAAACCTCCAATGTTAAAGAGACTGTTCGTGAAGGCTTTTGGCTGATCACTTCCTAGGCTGAGAGGAAATCAAGGTTTACCTCATTGCTGTGGGCAGCGGAATCACTGTCAAAATCTTTGGTCCTTTTGATGTCTGCCACCTGCAGAAGTTCTGAGACCCCCTGGGAAGGAAGAGAATGTGAGGGGGACTTTCAAACAGTATTAGAGAAGGCAAGTTTTATTAATCTTACTTATTTAAACCATTTGTTTGCGTGGGAGGACTGTGGTTGCTTTTGCTGTCCTAACTCCATCGCATCAAGACTTCTGAAGAAGAGAAACGGGTTCCATCATAAGGACACAGGTGTCGATCTCTGGAAAAACAGGACCAGTTAAAATCAGAAGCTGAAAAAAGTAAAACCAGAGTGAGAGAGCATGAATTGATAACCCAGTGGTATACTTCAGTAGCATGGCTTATACAAGTTCCATATGGAAGCAATGCCTCTTTCAGGATGTGGGATTCTGAAAACATTCTTACTGAAATTACAGTCACCAAAAATTATATCTTGTAAGAATTTTTCAGAAAAAAAAAGCAAATGAAACTAATCACCATTTCTTGTTTTTTTTTAAATTATTTCTTTTTCTTTACAAACCAAAGTTTGTAAAGAAAGTTTCCAATATTGTGAGGTAAACCCTCAATATGAGTTCCTTTCCTATATAACTGATAAAATGTTTACCTAGCATCCTAAAGATTTTTAAAACGCAATATATATTGTCATGTTATACTTTCTTTACCATACACCGTTTGTGAGTTCCAGTCACTATGCAGATGGCCCACTCAGTGTCAAATACAAATGGCTCATCTTTGTGCACTTACGTGATGGCAGGTGGCAAGCTCCTGCATGTATTAAAAAATCCAGAGCTGGACTACGCTCCTATCTACTTGATACGTGTTTCCAACTGCTCTGGGCTTTCCTTATGTCGTTTGATATTAATATGATTTTCACACATTCACTTATGTGGCACTTAATATTAAATATGTTGAATGAATGTATGGAGGGAATTAGGCATTTAAATGCTGATTTGCCTTGGTAGCCTGTTGAATTTCAGTTTAAATAATTCCAGAAAGCCAACATCTCATTCCTGCCTATGATACCCCTCCAAAATCACAATGCTAGAAAATTTGTGTCATGGATTTGGTGTTTAGCATACATGGCTCCTGATTTACTTTCTAGTGATTCACCTTCTCTTTCAACTTCTAAATGATTAAATATGTTACCAAGACATGCCCACTGATTACTTAGATGGACTTAATGTAAAAGTATATATTCAATTTTTTTCTTAAATTTTTATTTTGTTAAATCTTGTGTCCTGTTATTTACCTACAATTTAAATTCAATTGAATATTCTCCATAGCTTACAATTCATTCATCATTGATTCTGTCTTTCATTTATTGGTGCATGCCTTCTGTTCTGGGCACCATGCTAGTTGTTGGAGATACAAAGGCAATTAAGACATTGCCAGTGTACTCAGGAAATGTAGTGTAGCAGAAGCAGTGCATGAAAACAAATAACTGTAATGCAAATGAATAGTGTATATGTATTTATAGCCACTAATTTGTTTAGCTGATTATCCTTTGCTTGTTCATGGAAAGGCAAGTAATGTTTCCTAAACTGGGTTCTACTGAGAAAGGTTTCTGTTATCAGGTAATTTGGGGAAATTAGCACACTAGATCCTCCATTTGGAGATTCACAATGCATACCACCATATTATAATAAATATCCTGAGAGATCTTACTGTAAAGAATAGGCCTATTTCATTTTGTTCATCTTTTCCCCAAACTTACTTGAACATCCAACACATTTTTCATGGCACATGTGTTAACATCCTGTGGGATAGTAACATTCTGTGGGCCATCAGTTTGGGAAATGAACTGATTACCATTTGGAACAGCTTGGTGTGTGCCCTCCTGTTATAGAGGGTAAAGAGATAAGCATATTTTTCATGTATAAGGGAATTCTTATTAGGCCTCCTCAGAAGCACCTGAGAGAAACCTAACTCAAACTAGCTTAGGTAGAAAACAGAGAAGATTGATTCACATGTATGGAAATCTAGGAGTGGGTTTTGTTTCAGGGTCTCAAATGGCATCTTCAGGTTCCTCTCATTCTCTTTCTATTCTTTACTCTGTCCCTGTGTGTGCATTGATATGGACTTCCTCATGTGTCTGGGGTTAGGGATCAGGGGACAGCATGGCTACAAGCAGCTCCAGGCTTAATTATATTCTTTTAGCTTAGTGACTTCAGAGAGAAGAGAAAGGGTTTCTTCAATACCCATAAATAAATCCTCAGGGAAAGACTCTGATTGGCTCAGGTGAAGTCATGTGCTTGCTGAGAGCCAACCACTGTGGTCATATAAATCCCTAATACCGGAGTTGGGTGGATTCTCTGATTAAAGGCTTCAACAGATCAACATGGAATGAGAAGAGGCAGTTCAAACGGGATTGGTGTTACTAGGTAGATGCTAAAGGATAAAAAAATGACAGGTGTCTACCACAATGTGGTCTAATTATTAAAATCTAGATTTGGCCATAATAGGCAATTAGCCCTGGTGTCCAATTACTCCCAGGAAGTAAAGGGATTAAAAAAAATCAACTCTTCTAATATTATTTTTTCAAGACATCTCCTAATTTATGAATGGTTTATAGACAATAATCCCAAATGCTGTGACCTTAGTTAGCTGTTTAAGCATATAAAAGATTTTCTTGGTTCCAATAAATTAATTATATTGCACAACATTATACATTCTATGATTTTTAAGTACCTGAAGTGACTAAGTTTACTGTAAATATTTTAACCTAAAATTGTTGCAGCCATTTATAAGGTATTAAACAGCTTTATAAAGCATAAAGGAACTTAATTCTCTGCCTTTGGATTAGAGTGAACCCAAAATAATTGAGTGGGCAGAATCTTGGCTCTGTCCATGGTACCCATTATAGCATGGTGGCTCATCCCTAGGAGTATGTAGGGAGCCATTCCAGACTTCTGCTTGGGAAGAAACCTAATGACACATGCCCAAGTTTTCACAGAAGATGTCAACTCTACACCAAGCTCAGATACCCACTAAAGCAGCAGTTCTACATTTAACTATCGATGTAATCTAGTTACACTTGAGGAATCTGTCTGAACCCACTCCTGAAATTACATAAAGTAAAAGACCAAAGGATTTGGAGCTTTGAAGGAAGTGGAGGCTACAGATATTCATTCCTTGATTGTAGTTGGAGACAGATTTCCCTGAAAAAATTTTTTCTATATGTTCTCAATTTAGAGAAAAGAAGAGGATTCATGTTGGAACTTTGGGTGGACAGATGAGGAGAAACCAGTAAAAGACAAGAAGGAAGGGCAGTCAGAGAGGTAGAATGTGCATTTGAAAGAGGCGGTCATCAGTACCAGACACTGCAGATAGGTCATGTCAGAGAAACTCTAAAAGAAGGCTCTATTTGGAGTTCCTGTGTCATTTTGGAGAGCAGTTTTCACAGAGAGGAGAACACGGATGTCAGACTGCAGTGAGTTTGGGACTAAATGAGAAGTGAAGAATTAGATGCAGAAAGTATGGCTCCTTCATTGAGAAATGTTGCAGTGAAGGGAAAAGAGAAAGGGGATGGTGGCTGAAAAGGGAGTCAGAGTTGAGAGATACATTTTTTCCCCCATTTGAAGGAGTTTGTATGCAGAGGAGAAAAAAGAATCAGAGGAGAGAGAGTGACTGAAGATACAGAAAAGGAAGAGTTTTATTTCTGCAGCAAGATCCTAAAGACAACTTGGTTTATGGGATTAAGAACCCAAGTTTAAGGAGCAAAGGATGAATGAAGATGAGTCTTGACAAGACTGGAAGTGGGCAGAGCATGTTGGGGAAATGAATGCTTTTGGCCTTTTCCTTTCAGTAAATAGGAGCTGAAGTTCTCTGCTGAGAGGGAGAATATCAGACAGTTGGGGTAAATAAAATCATTCCAGAGAAGTATGGAATGCCCAGGTAAGGTTTAATCTCATAAATATGCAATAAATTCAACAAAGAATTAGGGCTTGGAATTGGCAGGACAGATGTGTAAAGGATACTAGTAATAATGTCGTTGAAGAGACAGACCAGGAATTCAAAACTGGAGAGAGAACAAAATGAAGTCTGACTGTGTCTCATAGCCTGTGAGAAAAGAGGTAGAATGGCAGGGAATTTCATGAGAGGAAACACAGCCCAATGCCTGACATGTAGTATATAGTTAAAAAAAATATTATTGACAAATGGAGAGAGCCTGATAAGCTGAAGTAGCAGGTTAAAAACGTTAAAGTTAAAAGTCATAAGCCTAAATGAGTCGGAACAGAGGTTGACAGGCAGTCAATCCATTCCGAGTTGTGCCGTATGTAACCTGTCTCAGCCTATGTGGTGACCCTAGAGGTTGGAGTCAGAATGGAATCTCTGTTTATGATTTTGCTAGAGAAACAGTTCTAGGTGATGCCAGGTTCCAAGTTTGGTCTGAGCAGCAGGCTGTTGAAGCAGTGGAGAAAAAAATGCAGTTGGGGATCAAGAGGCTGTAAGAGTGGGGTTTGGAATGACCGACCCTCAGCAAATATCAGCAGTGATCTGGGTAGTCAGGAGTGGACTCCAAGAACTCCAAGAGAAAGAGGATGGTATAACCCCAAATTCAATGGGTAAAACTTCTCTGGCATTGTTGCCGGAGAGCTAGGGAAATGCCAGCCTTCTTCCCCCGCCATTTTAAAGGATGAGGATGGAGGCAGTGTCACCTGGGTAGCACTTGTTTTCAATCAAGGAAAACTATTGAAGGAATAACCAAGAGTGGGGTAAAATGGGCTTGTATGCGCCAGTGGAGGGAGTATTTTATCACTAACTTTGTTTAGACTTGCTAGCACACGGAATTTAAAAAAGAAAAGAGATGGATTTTTATTATTGTTTGTTTTTAATTCTCTATAGACAATGCACCTTATTAGCTGTACCCCACATGAAATGCTATTGGAAAGGAGTATTCTAGGAGAAGTTGAGGATATGTGAAGATATTGAAAGATTACTGAAAGCTAGATGAAAAGGCTTAAGAATAGTTAAAAAAAAAGGAGGATAAATTGTGGTAGAAATATCTTTCTGTACTAAGTTGGGGAAGGGGCTCATATATATGAAATGTCCTTTCAGTAACCTTTTCCAATGACATCTTGTCCTGTACTCAACTCTGGGTTCCCAGGTTGCAGTCCTTGTTTCACAGCTGTTTATTATCTCTGCACTTCTCACTCTAGTGAACTCAGACAGCTAGGTTGGGACTGGTTATAACCAAAAGAAAAATGTACTTCACTTTCATTTATGGGTTTTCACTTCCAGTATGAAAACTATCCATCCTCTTGGTGCTGCAAGAACTTTTCCCAAAGGCACTGGCTCTTACTTTCTTCTTAAGGCTGAAATGCTTTCAGGTTTTCTCCTCCTCCTTTGATTTTACTGAAATCACACTTTAGATCTCTCCAGCAGCCTGAGGTTTTCAACTGTCATCAGGATACATCAGTGTGTTGTCTATTGGAAAGAAACAGCTATTAAAGGTTCAATAACAGGCATCATTGCAACTGCCCATCACTGATACTACGCAAGTCTGGGAGGGCCATTGTCACTGAGGAATGGGGTCATACAGAGGGGGCAGGTTTTCTAACACAGGGAATACTCTGCTCTTGAATGTCTGTAGCACCAACACAGGAATTTCTAGTTTGGATCAATCCTGAGGCATTTAACTGCAATGTTTAGCACATGCAGACGGAAATAAGCCCTGTCTAAGTAATTATATGTACCTGGGTTTGTCTTGATAGCAATGGTCAGGTAGAATCCCTCTAATATGAATATTCATCTACACTGTGGTTCTCAGATTCTGGTCCCCAGACCCGCAGAATCAGCGTCACCTGGAGACTTAGAACTGCAGGTCTCCAGACCCCGCCTCACTACCAATGAATCAGAAACTCTGGAGGTGGTCAAGCAATCTGAGCTTTAACAAGCCCTCTAGGTAATTCTGATCTTCGCTCAAGTTAGGGAACCACGGGCCACTTGATTCTGGGTCTCAAGCCAGGCTGCATATTCATATCATCTGGGGGAACTTTTAACAAAATACCAATGCTTGAGCCCCATCATCAGATTCTGATGTAAGTAGTCTGGCGTGGGGCCTTGGCATCAAGAAGCTGTCGAAAGTTCCAGTGATTCCAATGACAATCGGAGTTGCGAGCCGGCACTCAGCAGTGTAAAGAAGGGGTGGGGTCTCTAGCTTAGGACTTCGGCAGTGAGTGCAAAAATAATTAAGAACAGTTTTATGTATTTTACTAGGATGTTAATTGAAGCATGCTTCTATATAACAAGCCTCAAAAAATGCAAAACTTAAAAGGGTGGGGATCTTTTTGCCTGGTTGTAATTTTTTACTATTCTGAGTACCTGGGGCAGTGCTTGGCAGATAGTCAACATATAGTTATTTAAGCACCTACTAACTGAATTAATTAATAAATTAGAGTAGAGTTCCAATTGGAACTTGCCTTTCCACCTGAGGAAAGTGCCCTGAGCTGGAAGAACGGTCTCTGTGTGGGGCTGGCGTTTGTTCAGCAATTCCTTGTCCTGCAGACTCCCTATGAATCCCCTTTGTTCTTGCCCCTCGCCTGTCTGTGCCAGCATGTCACCGCCTTGTGTCAGGGTTCACATTGTATTTGCAGAGTTTGGTCTCTGCTTATGCCTTTAGTCAGAATCCCCTGTGCTCTCGTTACCAAGGTTGTAAGAGCAGTTATGCCCTCCGACCTGAGCTCCCGAATAGTTTGTTTTCCTTTTCTCTGGGCTAGCTTCTGCCCCTTCTCTCTCCTTGCTCTCCACCTGTTGACAGGTACTGACGCCTCACCCACCTGTGTTTTGCTCCACATATTCTTCCCTGTTGGAGTACCCTATGGCTAATGGAGGGGTTCTGTCTGCTTGCCGGGAAGAACAATTTTATGAGCAGGTTTAAGTCAAAAGTGGATTTCCCAGCCAGCAGAAGCAGGCGGCCCGCGCTGCTGCCTCCCTTTGGTAGGTACCTGGTTCAAGATTCTTGTTCCACACCAAGTAAGCCACATGACCTATACACTAAGTAGCAAGCTTGTTTGTGGACTGCCTTTAGTTCGGTAGGCCAAGTTACTTTCTTGAACCATTTTGGGGGGAGTTCAATATTGGTTAGAATACACTAATTAAGACATGTCTTTATGTTGTTTTATTTACTGCTTAAGTTTTTAAAAAATGTTGAACCTGCCACTATTAGCTATTCTTCAGAAGTCCTTTTAATCCCCTTAGTTGCCTTGGCTTCTTTTCGGACTAAAGTTACATGGGGCTCCAAATAGGAGGGAGGTCAAGGCTTTGTACTTAATATTTGCGCCGTTCTTACCAACGTTTCACTGAAGCAAAGGGAGACTGTTCCTAAAGTTCTAGGTGTTTCTGAACCATTTGCATTTGTATCCTCATCTCTTAGAGTTCAGCACACACATAAAAAGTCTCCTAAATGATACAAAACTTCTCCATTTCTACATGAAAGCTTCCTGTCCCTTCAAGTATACTCAGGCCTGGAGGCTTAAACAAAACCCTTGTCAGGTCATTGTCAATGCCACGCCTGGTTCTGCGGCAGCTCCTCCTCCCCCGGGAGAAGTAGAAAATTCCTCTTTTGCAGCACTTTCAACCTTTGTAGATTCAGGAGCATAAAACAGAGATGAACCTGGGATTCCTATGTGGGAATTCAGTGCACAACTTAAAGACTATTGAGTTCAGCCATTTCCTGACACTGACTTTCATAGCAACAGTTTAATATGGAGAAAACCTGCTACCTCAAATGGCTAAAGATATTTATGTGGAAATTTTTCCAAATGATTGACTTTACTGTGTTGCTCTTTTCTTTCCCCATGAATATGTCAGTATTTGGCTTTCTCCCAGGAGTTTTTCTGCATCACTTCTCTTCAAGCAAAGAAATTTTTCTATCCAGGGTGGGAGAAGAAAGAGGCAACAAGAGTTTCCCCTTTTAAAGTGAATTATTATGAGTTTAAACCACAGCATCTGTAGAAATGAAGGATTTGAGTGTGTCACCTGCTTTCTTAAATTTTCCCCTTGCAAATCTTCAAGGCAGCTTCAGTAATCTTGGTCATTGCTTGGCAGCCACTGTGATCAGCTCTAAGCTTCCTCCACACCCCCTACTTCTCCCTCTTTGCATCGGCCTTAGTGAAGGCTCTCTCCACTCCCTCCCTCATCTCCCACTAATCCTCTGTCATGGCTCCCGACTGCTCTTGCCACCATCACCAATGACCCTGTTATTTACTCCGAAGATCATTGTGGATTCTAATGGATCTTTCTTTAGCATTTGGCATGGTTAATCTCATTTTCCTTAGCTTCTTTGGCACCATATTTCCTAATTTTCCTAGATAGCTTCCTCTTCTTCTGTCCCTTTCTTAAATGTTCCCTTGGAAATCAATCCTAGGCCTGCTTCTCTTCTTACCCAAATACTCTTCTCCTGCCTGATACCATCTGCCCCATGACCCCAGTTCCCTGGCATTGATAAAGATTCCCCATCAATTTCTTCAGCCCTAATTTTGTGAAGGCAGGGCACAAATCAAACAATTCCTTCTCTTCCCCACTTCTTTAAGTTCCCTGTTTTAATGAGGGACCCCGTCATTCACTGTGTAAAAGAGATACCATGACTCCTTCCTATCTCCTCTCTCATAAAATAAAAATTTCTATTTTTATATAAAATTTAACTCCATGTCATCTCTTTAACTCCTACCAGTATCTTTCCCTCTTCCCTGGTTTACAAAATCAGCTTACATCTGGGTAACTGTCTCTGGTCTTGCCACCTCAAAATCCTCTGTGTCACAGGTTTCTGTTTCCCATGTTTCCCTGATCAAAGCCCTCATGCCCGCCAAGCCCCCACTCCATCCTCAGCTTTTGGCACCCCTCGCCTTGCACTGTTCATTTTTGGTCCTTCCAAGTATTTTTTCAGTTCTTCAAAAACATCATGCTCTCCCCTATGGGCCTTCATGTACTTTTTTTTTTTCTACCTGGAACATTCTTTCAATTCTCTCTCCCTCTGGAGAATTTCTCTTCATTTTTTGGGTCTGAAATAGAGATCACTCCTCTTTGATGCTCTCCTGATTATCCCAAGCCTAGCAAAGGTACCTTTCCTAAGGACTCTACTCCATTGTCCCAACAGAGCAAGAGCCCCCCCTAAATCATAACTGGCTGGGTCTGTGTATCCCCTTCAGATGGACAGTCCTGTGAGGATAGGAGTCCATCTCCTCTGTCGAATTTATATCTCCAGTGCCTGGCATGGTGACTGATGCAGACAGAGCAGGTGCTCAATAAATAGTTGCTAAATTAATGCAGGTGCTCAACAAATAGTTCAGGTTCAAATGCTTCACTGTCGTTTGCAATTCCTTCCTCACTAGTCGAGCTCCCCTAATGGGACGACCGTTACTTTCCCACAATGCAGACACAGCTTTGTTGCAGACAAAGCAACCTATATATCCCAAAGGAAGAAAAACTTTTCAAGGGTTCTGAGAATTAGCATATGGTAATTGTTGAATCCCAGGGTATCTCTTAATCGAACCTTCGCAGTAGTTCATTTAGCTTGTGCTCAGTGCTTAAATTGAGTTGAACCTCACTAGAGAGGTTGTGTCATGCCTTAGAGCAAAGGGAGAGAATGAGAAATACAGCTTCCATGACACGGAGGTACAGGAGAGAGGGGAGCACTGTGGACTGTGGGTCCTCGAATCCGTGCGTCTGGCTGTACTGACTCCCAGTGTGGGAGGTGATGGGAGAATAGCCACAGTCATAAGAGGAGTTTAGGATTTTCCTTCTAAATCCCATTCTGTGTTTTGTACTCACAAGCATCTGCTTCCCTCCTTTCCTTTCCCTGGACGGCTGCTTCTTTGCCAGCCTCAGGAGCAATCTGGTTTAAAGTTTTCCTCCCCAGACGCAAATCTTCCTGAGGGAACCATGTGACTGCCAGGCTCAGCCTGCCAGCGCTTACCCGGGCGGCTCTGTCCCTCTGGTCACTCACTCACTCTGTTCTAGCCTCCCCGAGCTCTTCCTTCCCGGGGCTGTGACTGGGAAGGTGAGTGAGGGGCCCAGGGGCAAAATGTAAGAAGTTGCCCCTCTCAGGTGCCAGCCCTGCACGTGGGCCTGAGGGCCTCCCTGACTGACCCCGCCCTGCTCCTCCTGCCAGGAGGGCCTGTCCCCGCTCAGCTGTCACGCCTTCTGGCCCCTCACATCCCAATCCTTGAGACCCAGAACAGAGGCTGCTCTTGCTGGATCCAACCAGTCTTTCCCACAGCCCAGAAAACCATCACCTCACCTTTCTCCCCGGTCTCCATGGGCCTTCCTTACGCCTCTCTGATGGCACTGTACACCCTGTTTAGTTCTCAGACTTGTCTTTTTGTCTCTGTGTTAAACTCAGACTTCTTAAGGTCAGTCTTAGAGTGCTCACAATAGCTAGCACAGGGTTTGGAACACAGTAGGTGTTCAGAAGGCAGTGAGGTAAGTGGCATAAACAAGGCTAGATGAATGTAGAGAAAATGGGAGTTCCATGGCAAGGATCCTCACCTGACCCTGGTCTGCTTGCCCACTGCGCATGTGCAATGCGCGCAGGCACATACTTGCACAGGTGTGGACAATGAGCTATTATTGACTCCATATAAAGAGCTCCACCCAGTGCTCTGGGGAAGGTTTGCTGCATGCAGACTTGTCCTGAGGTGGATGGAGTTCTAATGCTTGACCTTCCACCACAAGAATAAAGCTGCGTGTGAATGCTTTTACCTCAAGAACAGTCCATTGTCAGTCTACACTGTACTTGCTGGGGGCTGAAACCCTCAAGCAAGACACAAGAGAAGACCTAGTGGTTAAATGAATGAGGGCGGAGGGTGCAGGGGGATGGGTGGGCATGGACCTGGGGCCAGTCTACTGCGTTTGATCTCTGGCTCTGCTACTGTGTGCGAGAACTCGGACAAGTTACATCACCAGTTTATCCCTCCATTTATTTATCTTTAAAATGAGACCAATAATGCCACCCCGGCAGAGGTTGGTTGTGAAGCCTATGAGCTAAAATGTCAACAGCTCTTAGCACAAGATTTGATGCACAGTGAACACCTCAGCAAATGTCAGGATCCAGAACAAGAAGGGGCTAGTGAAGGCATAGCAGGTGTGCACACCAAGGGCAAAGCACATCTGGGACTGATGTCATAAAGAAAGCTAAATCTAAGCCATCAATAATGGCAGACAGAGGCAATGGCCTCCTAGTCTCTGGAGAAGCTGGATGCCTGTTGTTTTTTTTTTTTTAAGACAAATCTCATCTCTAATTCAGTAGAAGAGTTTCTTGGGCAAGAAGATGGTAAATTAGGAAGCTGCCTAAAAAGGTAACTTTTTTAGGAGAGCCAAATAAGCATGGGGATATTAAAACAGGTATTTCAATGTGCCCCGTTTTAATATCTGGTGATTTTAAGGAGGATGGAAATGCAATGCCAGAGGAAAGTCATGTTTTTGCTGCCATCTACAGTCAAAGTGCAATTTTCAAAGTTTGTTAGCACAAGCACCCATTCCCCCAGAAAGAGCACTCTTGACAAAGTGAGTGACAGTATAGTTTGGTTTAAGTTCTAGTAATTGACATCATTTGGGCATATATTATAGGACTTTACTATTCTTAAGTCTTTACACTTAATCAGTAATACAGCCTTTTTAATATCTCAACTTGTGTAAAAACTTATCAGAAGACTGCTAGCAAATTCACTTAAGAAAATGAGACTGTTATCTGTTGGGTGGGATTAACTGCAGCTGTGGCAACCAATAGACAGTTTGAGAGTTCATACAACACTTTCAAAGAAAGGAGATGGATTGGATTTTACCCCATGTTTTCCTGCTCCATGCTTGGTTGGTATTTAGAATTAATTGCAAAATGTGTTTTATACAAGCGTCTTTTATTGTCTGGATATGAAAACAACCCAAACAAGTAAAACCCATGTGAGGGCTGCTTTCTGCCCCTATGCTCCTAGCCATATGATCTCCAAGATTATTATGAAGCTTTCCCAACTTTCCTGTACATTGTTTTAAAGGGTTAAATATAGGCAAGAATTACTGGAAAAGCGTTTGATGGAGAAAAAAGAAGTGGCTCTTCAAGAAGCACATGAAGAAGAAGACAGACAGAGGCGGCTGCAAGCCCTTAGGAAACAGGTGTTTTTAATTCGGAAATTTTCATGGGTGGCTTTGAAATGGTCTTAATAACATTTTTAAGTGTGCTTAATAACATTACTAGGGCTTAGGTCACGACATCTGCTATATAAAATGTAACATTTCTAAACTGGGACACCGATCTTCATTCCTGGGAGCAATTAGATTTATGTTGAACCAGCTCCAGTTTCTAGTATATTAACAGAATTTTATCAGCACTTTTTAAAAAGCTCTCCCAAGATTTAATACACCCAGGCTACCTCTAGTTTATTAGCTGAATAGTATCCATTTACAGCATTGAAACTTTGCATCTAGCCAAAGGATTTTACTCCCCTCAAAAAAACCTGATGGAGCTTGAGCAAAATAACCCCCCTGGGGTAGGAACCTCTGTTTGGAAACATACCATAGTCAACAAACATGTTAAAAACCACTTTTTAAAAGTATGAGTTCTGTGGAGAAATAAAAGCCTCTTGTTGCTTTGCCTATAAAAGTAGATAAGAGTTTCTAAAGTAGACAGCAGATAGCAAGAGCAGGAATTTAAGAACTTGGAAATTTTTCAGAATTTTTAACCTGGAAGTGAAATTAGCTCAATTTATAAGCTCCAGAGTCTTCATTGACACCAGTGCTCAGCCGAGATGAAATGACCGTGTGGTCTCCTTCTGTGTCAGTAGAGACAACAAAGACTCTTGGCAAGAGATTGGCCTCTGGCATCCTTCAAACCTGGTACATCCTGGGTCGCTACTTACTGGTAGAGGAAACTTAGATCTTTTAATCTCCCTAAGGTTCATTTCCTCCTCTGAAAAATGGAAATAATAAAAGTATCTGTCTCATGGATTTGTAGTAATATGCATTCACATTTTAAAAATACTACATATAAAACCCTCTTCTAAATGCTGTTAGGTTTTACTTCACTTAGTCTCTTCAACAACCCTATGATGTAAATATTAATATTTCTATTTTATAGAAGAGGAAACGGGGCACAGAGATTCCCCAAATTAACACAGCTACTAAATGTCAGACTGAATTCAAACCAAGGAAGTCTAATTAAATGAGATAGTTTGGAGGAAGTGTAAATGCATATAACTATTATATCATATTTGATAAACTATAGAAATAAATTCAAAGCATAGAAATGTAAGTCCTGGTCATCCTAGATTCAACAAACATTTGAATTATTCAATTATTAGAAAATAATTATATACCATGGCCTTCTGGGGACAAAGCCTAATGTCACTATTACTAAATACATTCTTTTTCAAATCTAATTTTGATAACTACAGAGTCCATATGATTATAATTCTTTCCATCTGTGAACCCTTGGAAAGAGGAAATATCTGTGCTGGTTATCTGTAATCAGTATTGAGAACTCTAAGACATTTTGGCTAGGAAACCTATAGTAATTATGTTCAACCCCCAGTTATGTCATTACAGTTTCTAAATGGCATTAAAAATGCCATTTTCTTAATGCTAATTCTTGACTTTACGAATTAACAGGCAGGTGTTACTAATGATGCATATAATTTACAAAATTAGTGGCTTCTTTTCATTAGGATGCAGATTTGAATGATTTCAGTCATCGTAAAGGACAAGGGCTTTTGGTTGAAAATGACTTGGCAGTTTTTCAGTAGAAGGGGACCGTCCCTGGGCATCTAGTTGCCTGGGACAGTGCAGATCCACTCATCTTGCCCAGTACCATCAATACACTCAACATCACCCATGAATGATGTACTCTAGATTCACCTTAATCAGACTTAGCCTTCTAGAAAGCTTGGTGGGGTTGCTTCTATGACCATACATTGCCAGTGGCTAAAAATGAAGGTTAACTTTTGGTTTCTTTCAAGGTGATTGAAGATGTAGGTTTTCTATGTAAGATTTCCTATAACTTTATATCAGACCAATAAAGTTTTACCCAAATTTAACTTTAACTGTAATTATCCAATCATTAGCAAACAATTACAGATCATAGTCTTTTAATATTATGTTTTGTTTTCAAACCTTTGACTCCTTTGTGGATCTCTAGTATTGGCCTAGATTAATAGTCTTCCCTTCCCTCTTAGGTTTTATCTTTAGTAAAAGTTCTTAACTTTATCTTGTTCCAAAGCCATGCTTTTTCTTCTTTTAGGTTGCTATTGTTGCTCAGTTTGATCCTGTTAGAATGATGTCAGATACAATGGCATCGAAAGCGAGAATGGATATTGGAATTGAGGAATTTATTCTTCAAAAGCCACTCTTCACATTGAATACATACAATGAACAGCAGGTAATTATGGGAATTATCATGACTGATACAAAAGCCATGATGATAAGAATTGTAGAAGTGTGTGTTTTGGGTTACACATTTTCAATATTTACATTTGAATACCATTCATATTAGCATAATTTTTACTTCTGAATGATAGCACATAATGACTGCATCATTCTTAATATTATAAAATAGCTGATAGGTGGCCATAGAACAAAGCAGCTTATCTGAAAATGTTATCTGTCACTGAAAAATATTTTTTTAATTTAAAAAATAGCTTTACAAAATCTTACTTTAAAATTAGGTTAGTATTTTTAAAGTATTTCTCTATCACATTCAGAAATTGTTTCAATTCAGAACATAAATCCTATTAAAGAAACAACTGATGATACTGACAATACAAAGCAGAGGTAAGCTTTCAGAAATTAAAATGAACAGAAGATAATACATCAGAGCTACTCATAAAACATTTTCTGTGGAAAAAGTACTACGGGGTGATTTTACCATTTCTAGGAACTTTGGGTTCATTTTAGCGTTCCTATAACTGAGAAGAGATTTTTAAGTTTTTTTTTTTTTTTTTTTAGCTAGATGGAAGGGAAGGAGGGAGGACAGCTGGATGAATGGCTATCACTGAAATTAAGGGAGAAAGTAGTTGTTAATTTTACAAATCTAAAGAGAGAAGCTAAATGCTTATTTACATAGAAAGCAGAAAACTTCATTCACTCACTGACAAATGGAGCTACCTACTTTGCTAGGTAGTAAAGGGATGAACAATTTATAAATTGGGCAAACATTAATGGAACGCATTCTTTATCTAGCACTGTGCAGGGTGCCAGGTTCCCTCTTGACCAAAATACACTTGCCCTGTGTGGAGGAAGTGGCAGGTGAACTGGGTTGGGAAGGAAAGGAGCATTTATGGGAATAATGCTGTCAAATTGAGATACCTTCATAATGGAAGTCTGAGGGCTGTCGCAGCAAGGGGCAGGGCATGAGCTGTAACCCTGAGGGGGAAGTCAGAGAAAGTGGCAAAAAGGGAACTAAGCTATGTCTTATTGGAGGATTTTTGGCAGCAATAACAAATCATTCCAGATGATTTAGGCTAAAAACAAAACAGGTCGAAGGCAGGAGGTGTGCATAGGGAGAGGAATTAATTGTAAGGGTGCAAGGTTATCTCCAGAAGCCAAAGTGGGGAGGGCAGCTGCAGCTTGTAGAAGTCAGAAACTGGAAAGCTCTCAGGTACCTGGGCTGAGGAAATAAGGGTTTCTTCAAGCAGAATAGGAGGGAAAGAGGCCCTTATTGGTGTGTGTTCAGTGTAAAGTACATGGCAAGGGTGGGTGCTGGGAGATGAGACTGAAAACATAGATTAGGGTCAGGCGAGAAAAAGTATACTAGGTCTTGCTTGCTAAGACCATTTGGCCTTTATCCTGTGAGCAGAGGCATGACTTTGAAGCTGGTGAATTATAAAATCAGATTAATGTTGTAGCAACATGTTCTGAATGGAAAATTGGGGGTAGTGGGTAGGGTCAGATCCTCTGTAAAATGGTGGAGCCCTCAGAGAAGTTGGCGGAGGAGCGGGAATAGCTCTGGCAGACAGGAGCGGGATAATGAAAGTGAGGATGACTCTAAGCTAGGCAGTGAGTGCTACTGAGAAAAGCCTTCATGTTGGATTCAAATACACATCCACTATTTACTGGCTGTGTGAACTTCTGAAAGCTATTAACATCTTTACGCCTTGTTTACTTCATCTGTAAAATAATAATTTGCAAGGTTCTTATGAAGATTAGGATAATAAATGTCAATTGCCTAAAATATTGCCTGGCACCTAGTAGTGATTCAGTAAATTATAATCATTACACGTTGCTGCCGTTAACCATGTAAGAACACAGAAGGAAAAAACAGACTTAGGGAGACAGAATTTGTGCGTGTCTTGTTTAGGGTGAAGATGGCTAGCACATTTCCTAGGAACTGACTGGCTGCCTCTGGGGAGGGGATTGAGCATTCTAGGGAGATCTCCAGTTCACTTGATATCTGTTAAAAACTAGAATAATGAAAACATTTGAAACCTCACAACCCTGGAGCTGAGAAGAGAGGGACCGTGAGTCCTTGGATGTGGTTGACAGTGACCAGGGAAACCCCTGGAGGAGGAAAGGGGAAAACTCTGTCTAAGGCTCAAATATGTTGCTTCTCAGACATAAGTCTCCATATTATTCCTGACTTCCGCACATCAGTGGCCCTCGTCTGGGCACCTGAGCAGTTGCCAAGCTCTTCTGATCGAGTTATCTCTTCTTGCTACCAGTCAGGTTTAGGCATTTATTACTTCATGTCTAGACAATTGTAGCAGACGCCCAACCACTCTCCCTGCCTCCTTAGTTTATCCTGAACTCACAATCAGATAGAGCTGCTTATGAAGTGACAGTGAAAACAAACTTTCATGCTGAAAACGGAAACACAACCTCAGTAGCTCCCTAGACCCGTTGGCATTTAAAATTCAAGTCTCAGCCTTAGAAGTATCCTTTCCCAGTGTTTCCCAGTGGTGCCCAGTGGTCTAGCCTCTAGCCACCCTGATCCCACATTGACCTGTATCACTTCTAGTTTGCATGTGCGTTCCTTCCATGCTCAATCTCTTTTCCTCCCCACTCTGCTTTATAATAAGTTGGACTTTATAGTTCAGGTACTCCTCCTTCTCTGACACCATCCTAGTCTCACCATCACCAGGAGATGTACCTCTAGGTTCGAGCAATAAGTTCCAATCAGCTATAAATGAAAACAAATGGAACTACTCATATATCTATTCCCACTTAGAGTCAGATTGATGGAAGCATTTTCTAGTTCTGCTTGAATTAGAAATCTGGCCTTGGCAGAAAATTATTGATTTTTTTTTTAAGTAGCAGCCAAGTGTTTAAACTTAATTTATTTACATAATGCCAGATAATGGAGAACTTAAAATGTCTGTTTAAAAACAGATAGATGGACAAGTTTGTGGTTTAGATTTATTTTAAGGAATGATTGTATTTTAAAATTCCAACAATCAATAAATAATCAGTGATAGTACTGAAAGTAAGCTTTTTTTTACCCCATCTTTTAATAATTTTAATATGTTGTATTTTGCCTAACATAGTATACAATATTCTATACATCTTATGTTGATATACTGGAAAGTGATAATGACAAAAAGGTTTGGACGTTTTTCAATAAACATAACCAGAATACAGTCACTGTATACACAAAGTTTATTGTAAGCTAGTTATCTATATGGCAGGAGCAAATTATGCAGCTTGGGGAAAAATGGAACTAAGTCATTATATTTACTTTAGTTCAATTAATTTTGTTTCTACAGATAACTTCTGACCCTAGACTTCGTTTTGAGTTAGCACTCCGAGAAGCTGGACTTCATAAAACATTTTATGCTAAAGAGATATTACCAAAAATCAGTCCCCTGAAACCTCCACGAAAGGACATGGAGTCTACTATATTTAAAATCTAGAGCTCATTCTCAAATCCTACTATATGTAAACAAGATTTTTCTTTGAATACATTTATATGGATAACAAAATTACTACTTTCTAACAATTAAAAAAATATCAGACACAGAAATCATAGCACCTATTAAAACAACTTTGCCTTTCTTTTATGATTCTTAGAATTTCACACACTATTTCCTGTATCTTTGTCACGTCTGTGAGTATTAAGTTTTCCAAGACTATGGAGCTTAATTATGACATGCATGGTACATATATTATCATTTAGTAAATTGCATTTGGAGGTTGCATTCTCCATGAAAAAAGCTCAAAATAACCATTTGTGAGAATTATTATTTGTTTCTGCTACCTGCTAACATTCATTTCTGCTTGTTATTTCAGAATTTGACTTTTTAATTATGGAAGCTTCATTATCATTAATACTTCTATTATTTCTTGATTATTGTAAGAAGATGCTTAACCTTTCTCTAAATTTAGAAACCAATTTGGTATACCATGTTTACTGCAAACCAGTCATCCAAACAATTTCATTTTGCAAATGAGCCTTTAAAATAAATTAGAAATTAGAAATAGCATTTCAGGCATGGGTATATCTGTTTGGTCTTGGAAAAATTGTATTTGTATGGTTGTTTAGGAGGAATATTTTTAAATTCGTAATATTTAGAATGCCGTCAAGCATTCCAAACTTCCTATCAAATATCTAGATGGTTGTATAGAAAAGGAATGTTTCAAATAAAATGTTTCAATAAAATTCAGGCATAAGTTGTTTACTATTTCTAAAAATTGGTTATTTAATCAGAGTAGCAATTCAGTATTGTTGAAAGTTGCCTTTATTACTGTTAAGATGACTACCCCATATTTTCTCTATTACAACTGCCTCCCGTTTCCCACCCACCTCCAGCCTAGGGATTGCGGTCTCCAAGCAGTTACTGGAATAATGTAAAGAAAAGACAAAAACTGATGGAATATTGGCTTCAACATGATGGGACTAAATAATGCTACATGCCCAACTCATCAGAATAGACCTTTGCCAAAGATTCTCTGAGCGAAACTCCTTATCTAGACTCCAAAATTCATTTTGCCATGCCATTTCGGCAGCATCATATCATAACAGGAAAGAAGGAAACTTTAACAAAACCCAGGGCCTAGTGGGCACTGGGGTCTCCCCTGAGGGTGGTGCCCGTGGTCACAGTGTTCCTTCATGGGCTCTCAGTCTGCCCGATGTGACGCCTCAGACCATAAGCCATGAAAGCTCTGCTCCGTCACAGCCCAGCGTCTGTAAGCAGCCAGACGCTAATAGTTCTCAGAGTCCACAGGTCCTTCCCAGCGTCAGAATCACTGCTGTCCAGGGCAGCGCACTCAGATCCCCACTGAATAGCATCCCTTTTACACTGTTACACCTCTACAACAGTCAGGTGGCTGGCGATGCCCAGTAGGAGGAAGCGGCCCTGACCTGAGAACTGTACAGAGTTGTGGTGGTGGTGAAAACGTTACTTGAGATGTGGGCAGCGGCCTAGCTGCTCGCTGTGCCCACGCTAAATAATTTTCTTTTTAAAACTAGTATTAATATTAGTTACCCTTCACTGGGCACAAATTGTGTGCTCAGTACTGTGTACGCATTTTACATATAATATCGTATTTGGCCATTATGATTTTACAGATAAGGAAATAGGTTCAGAAAAGTAAAATAATATGCCCTGAAATCCAAATGGCTAATAAACTTAAGAAAAGATGGAAATACCAATTAAAGTCCCCAATGAAATACCAATATGTGCCCACCAGATTGGCCACAATACGACAAATATGACAGTACCAAATGATGGTACAGAACAATGGAAAGCACCCACTGGTCTGGGGAGTGTAAGCTAGAAAAGTGGGGACTTATCTGCTAAGGCTGAAAGTGTTTGTACCGTTTGAGCCAGGAATTCTACTCCTAGATACATGCCTGTGAGAAGCCCCTGCATATGTGTGTAAGGAGACAGAGATTAGAATTTCCAAACGAAAACACACCAAATGTTTATCAATGGTAAAATGGACATGAGAACTGTGGTTTATTCATGTCTGTAATTGCATATAGAAATGAAAGTGAAAAAAATAAGCATGGACATAACATTTAGTGAAAGGAGCCAGATGCAAAAGTGTACATACTGTGCTGTGTGTCATTTATCTAAAGTACAAAAACAGACCAAACTAACCTGTGTTGTTTAAGGGTACATAATAGGTGGTGAAACAACAGAAGAAAACAAGAAAATGATTAACACTAAAATCAAGGTAATGATTACCTCTCAGGGATAGAGAGGCAGATGTGGGTGGGGCCTTCCAACTTAGTGGAAATGTTTTGCTGCTTAACCAGGGTAGTGATTATGTGTTTCTAATTAGTCTTGCAAGTGTATGTATTTGTTTTATATACAGTTATATCTCAATGCTATAAATTTCCAATAAACTGGAAAAAAATTAACAAAAACTATTAAAAGTATAATTTCTTAGTATATGAATATATCAGAAATAATCTTTTTAGCTAGTTTCTGATTAAATATCCCCAATTTACAGGAATTCTGAGCTAGCAAGGCCAGTGTCTGCCTGGGAATCATATTTACCCTGACATAAGATAGGATCCCTTTAATTTTCCCTCCTACTCCCCAACCCCAACCCCTGTGCTGTTTCACGTTGATTTGTGCCAGTCTAGTTTGTCATGCAGGCTTAAAAAGAAAGAAAAGAGTATGTACCTAATAGGAATAAGCACTGGACCATGAAATTTGATTTCATTTATTCATGAGTGTGCATATAGTGGGTCACAACCAAAATGTATTTCTTAATGGGTAGTGATCCAAAAATATTGGAAACCACTGTACTCAATCCCCTGGTTAATAAATGGTACAGCCTGATTCAACTCCACATCTTTAAGGATGATGTGCCCACTTCAAACTGAATGGAAACAGTGTCATCCATGTAAGATGGGAAGTCCCTTATGCCCTCACCACCAAATGTGCGATTATACCTAAATCTGCATGTACCTTTTGTTTCCTCTAACAGGAAGCAGCTCTCTGAACACCAATCTTTCCATGTGTATTTTAGGTTCATACCCTCTCAACTCAGCAAGAATTTCTTATTTTTGGTTATGCTTTTTCTTGCCTACATCTTGAAGCATATGTGCTCAAATAAATCTCACCTTGAAAATCAGTCTCCCTTAAACCCACATTCTCCTCCAGCTACCAGACCATTTCTCTGCTTCTCTTCTTAGGTAAACCTCTTGAAAGAGTTCTCTGTGGATATTTGATGTTGTCTCCTCTCACTTTCCAGTTACTGTCATTCATTCTGATTTAGCTCCGCCCTCACCCTCCACTGACAGAGCCTTTAGCAAGGCCACCAATCAACTCCATATTGACAAGCTTGATGACCACTTTCAGTGTACTGCCCACCTCATGGCAGCCTGTAACTCAGTTGACAACTACACGGTTAGAACATGCTCTTCTCTCAGCTCTGTGACAGCCATCTGGTATATCTCCTGCTGCTTGAGGAGCTGCTTAATCTCCTTTGCGGACTGCTCCATCTCTGCTGATCTTGAAGTGTGGTAAAGCTCTAGGTTAGACCTTTTAGCTCTTTCTTTATTGCTGAATCACGCAAGGGAAGATCCATAAACACCATACTTTAGTTTTAGCTTTTAAATGATGTCTTTTGAGTGTCTTTTAATCTACGGGCCTCCCCCTGCATCCTTTCATTTTTCCCTTAAAATGATTTGTTGAAGAAACAAATTTATGTGTAGAATTTCCTATGTTGGATTTTGCTGACTATGTTCTCTTGGTGCAGTTTAATATGTTCCTCTGTTCTCTTTATTTGCTATAAATTGGTATGTGGATTTAGAGCCTTTATCAGATATCAATTCAGGTTCTTTTCTTTTTGTTCAAGACTACTTAATTGTGTGTGTTTTCGCATGAGGATATATACATTACCTGTTTGAACCTTTAAAAAAATTTAGTTACTATTAATTCTCAATGCCTAGATCCATTAATTAAGTATAGACTGCATGGTAGAAATACTATAATTCAATCACTCCTTCCTTTATTAGCTGGAAACCTTATACCTATAAAGAAAAACTTCCCTCTTGTATTTGGTCATATAATAAAGGTAAGCTAAATGTTTCTTTTCTTATCTCAACTTATCAGTTTTCAAAATAATGAGCTGTTTTCCTAACATCCTTTTAAAGTGATCAGTTTTGTATGTTTATAAAACCATAGATTTAAATGTATTTGATGTTTTAGTTTATTGAAGTATTATCCTTATTGCTACCCAAATGACATTCCTTGCCCAAAGGAAGACTTCAGTGGCTTCAGGTTCTTCTAAGACAACCTGTTAGACTTGATAATTTCCTTACTATTCCAGTTATCTATTGCTTTTTAACAAAGCATAATGGTTCAAAGCTACAAGTTTTTACTATCTCTCATGTTCTGTGGGTTGACTGGGTTCCACTGTATGGTTCTTGCTTGGAGACTGTATTAATTATCAATCATGGCTATAACAAATCACCACAAATTTAGTGGCTTAAAGAATACAAATGAATTATATTATTTTTCTGTAGGTCAAAAGTCAGAATTGGGTCCCACTGGGCTAAAATCCAGATGTTGGCCAGGCTGCATTCCCGTCTAGACACTGTAGGAGACAATCTGTTTCCTTGCCTTTTCTGTCTTCTAAAGGCTGCCAACATTCCTTGTCTCAGGGTCCCCTTCCTTTTTCTTCAAAACCAGCAGTGGCAGGTCTTGTTCTTCACACCTTGCATCACTTCATATTCCTCCTCTGCCTCCCTGTGATTACACTGGGCCTACTACTAATCCATGATGATCTCCCTAATTTAAGGTTAGCTAATTAGCAACCTTAATTCTATATACGGCCTTACTTCCCTTTTGCCAGGTAACATAACGTATTCAAAGGTTCTGGAGATTAGGTACATGGCCATCTTTGGGAAGCCATTTTTTCGCCTATCACAGGGTCTTTTCGATGCTTACAGTCAAATGTGAAGTAAAGCTGTAGTCATCTGCAGGCTGGTGGGGCTCTGTGGCCGAGAGGACTCGCATGGCTAGCATGTGGTGCTGTTTGTCATCTGGGAGTTCATCTGAGGTTATTAATTGGACCACCTACATGTGACTTCTCCATACAGCTTGGGTTTCTTGTAGAATGGTGGCTGGGTTTCTAGATGACACTAAGAGCAAGATGCCAGGCCAGTTAAGATCTGCTGGAACTAGTGTGGTATTTTTTTCTCCATATTCTATTCATTGAAACAATTAGGAGGGTTGGGAAATAAGCTCCACTTCTTGATGGAGTATGACAATGACAAGGTCGCATTGTAGAAGAGTATGTGAAATGGGAGAGATTTCATCCATCTTTGGAAATCTGTCACATTTATCTGGCATGACAAGATGTTCCAGGCTCATTTTTAAACATTTCCTTCCCTGACCTGGAGTCAGCCTTTGCTCTAAGAAGCCCTGGTTCTTTTTAGTAGAAAATGGTATTTCAAGACAAAAATTTGCTAAAGCTTCTCAATGCTACTGGGTTAGTCTCCATTTCTAAGCTCTTTCAGTGAGTTTGGCTAAAAAAATATACACATACACACAATATATATGTCTATGTATTTATATCTCTGTATATCTACACATATACACATGCACACATGTATATCCACACACATACACAAAACAACACACATATATGTGTACATATGTTATTAATTCATTCTTTTACTTCTAATTCAAATTTTATAGGGTTCTCCTTGATATCTTCTAGTTTACATTAGTATTTTCTTTTTCCTCACTGAAAATCTTGGTGTTCAATGATGTAAGAATGTTGCCCTGGCTAGAACTTGCAATACCATACTTTATAGAAGTGGAGAAAATGAGCATCTTTGTCTCACCCCTGATCTTAGGAGAAAAGCTACCAGTCTTTGTCCACTGAGTATGATATTAGCTGTAGGTTTTTCCTTTACAGTCTTTATTATGTTGGGGGAGTTTCCATCTATTCTTGTCTGTTGAATGTTTTTATCATGAAAGAGTATTGTATTTTGTTACATATCTTTTCTGCATCAGTTCAGATGATCATATATTTTTCTTCTTTCACTCTGGTAATGTGCTGTATGATATAGATTAATTTTCATATATTGAACCAACTTTGCATTTCAGGAATAAATCCCACTTGTTAATGGTGTATAATCCTTTTAATATGCTACCGAATTTAGTTTGCAAGTATTTTGTTGAAGATAACATCAATATTCTTGAAGAATATAGTCTGATTTATTTTAATGGAAATTTCTTCACTTTGGGTCTTTGTTTTTTATTTTAACTTTTCTAGTAATATTAGCTTCTATTTTACTTAGGGCCTTATCTGTTGTATTTTTCATTCATTTGTTCCTTCTAGTATAGTGTGTAGTAGAATTGCTGGATGGTATGATGATGATTCTGTGTTTAATTCTTTGAGGAGTTGCCACACTGTTTTCCATAGTAGCTGCACCATTTTATATTCTCAGCAGCAATGCACAAGGGTTCTAATTTCTCCATATCCTCTCCAGCACTTTTTATTTCCTGTGTGTTTTTTAAAACAGCCATCCTAATGGGTATGGAGTTTTCCTAATGATTACTGGCATTGAATATCTTTTTATGTGCTCATTGGTTATTTGTATGTCTTCTTTTAGAGAATTGTCTATTCAAATTCTTTGCCCATTTTTGAACTGCATTATTTGTTATTGAATTGCAGATATTTATATATTCTAGATATTAATCTCTTATCAGATAAATTATTTACAAATATTTTCTTCCATTCCATGAGATGGTATTTCACTCTCATTTCTGATTTTTTTCTTTTATTTATAATTTGTCATTTTTTTCTTTTGTTTATAATCTTTTATTTCTAATATCACCTAATTTCAGAGTTTTCCTAATTTTGGTTAATGTCCATTCATACTTTATATCATTTTCATATTTTTTTAAACTGTTAGATAATTTTTTATCTTTTTTGTGTAATGTCTGTCTCGTGTTCATTCCTTATCTGTAGGGATGTTATTCTGCTTCTAAATCTGTTTTTTCATGTTATCATTAAGAATTGATTCTTTTCTTGGTGCATTTATATTTGAAATGTGCTTTCCTGAACTTTTAGAAGTCACTGTGTCTCAAGATAGTTCTGACTTCATAGCTCTATAGTTCTCTTGTTGTTTTTGTGCAGTGTTCAAAAAATATGGCAGCTTATTTTCTGGAGGTAAGTCCTCCTCTACTTTTTCCTGGGCCTGTTATTTCCTTTGACTGCTGTTCCTATGCTGCTCAATTTGGATTATTTTTAAAGTATTTTCTTGCCATTGTGGGGGTTAATCCTAGAAGTAAGTTTTGACTAGTTAGTCTGGGAATTCATGAGGCCCAGATGTCTCTGACCCCTTCAGACATTGCTGTAAACACTCTGTACTCATTCATTAGAGAGAGTATAAGACCTTTCTCAGTTTTAGCTGAAGTTGCCAGTGAGGTTGTTTTTTTGGGTTTTTTTTGCCTCTTTTAGGATTCTCAAGTCCATCTGATGTCCCTTGCATTCCTCCGTCCTACAGAGATGTTGGTACAGTCATGTCTTACAGATGTCAATGGTTATTCCCTACCCAGTCATATTTTTTAGTGTACAGAAACACCTTGTCACCTACTATTGAAGATTATTCTCATGTATTTTTTAATCTTGTCCTATTTTTCTGTTCCATTTATAGGCTGATTTGAGGAGATTAAAAAATCATTTCACTTCTTCCCAGAATTCCTCCAAACTGAACTCTTGAACCTACTGCCTTTCCTACCCTAACCATGCTCCCCGGCCCAAGCCCACCCCATCTCAGGAATGGCACCACCATCCATCACATTATACAAACTTGAAATCTGGGAATCCTTTATGATGCCCAACCCTACCACTTGGAATATTGAATCTACTGAAATCTGTTGACCTTTTAGCTTTTACACTGCAACCATATGGCCCATGGAGTGTATTTACTATGCTTTGTGGCTTCCCAGCAGCACAGTTCTTACATGTGGGGAATACCCCATATTATGCATCCATCTTCCAAAGCAGAAGATAGATACTCAATTCCCCCAGTCTTTTATGGCATATTCTTTGACAATTAAATACACCTATTTGAGATTTCATTCATGAGAGAGCTATGTGAGAAAGCCAGAATCCATTTTCTGGCAAGAGTGACAGTGGAGGCTTTCCGCTTTGGGGGATCGTGGTTGCATGGCTTTTAGTATGTAGCATGCAGGGTAGGGGGTGCAGGCAAAGTGAATGGGACTAGCAGAGTCACAGTGGGCTTTAGGGAAGCAGTCTCCTGGTGAGGGTCGAACATCTTCCCCAGTTGGGCAGCCTTGAACTCAGACTCTGGCCTTCCCAGAAATTCCAGGAACTACCCAACACCTGTTCATAAGCTGCTTCCCTTTTAAACTAGCTTACATGGGTTTGTTTGTTACTTTGGATTCAGTGATATGTTGGTCTTCTTTTTTGTTCCTCTAAAGCACCAACCACAGCCTCAGGCCCCTTGTCAACAGCCCCTCCACCTCCGTAATGCGTCTTCCCAATTACCATTTCTCCTCTCTTCAGAAAGTAGGAAGAGAAGAACATTTCAGGTTTTTTTTTCTAATATCAACTTAATTGCTGAGTACTGTTTTCACAGCAATGATTTCTACTCTATGAAGGGGCCAACTAAAAATAACTTTCTCTCTTCTCAGAGAGCTCAGCCCATTTTCCCATATCCAAAGTTCTGTAAGTATTTTTAAAAAGCATGAGGAGGGTGGGGCTTCTGATATCAGTCATATATTTGTTTTTTGCCCTCATTTAGACAGCTCCATCATCTCCTTAGCTGTACCAGGTTTTAAGTCCAGGACACTGAGGTAAAATGTGAAGTCATTTTGAAAGTAGAAGGCATTTTTTTTTTAAGGAAACTTGGGAAAATTGGAAATTTTTAAGACCAAGACTTTGCCTTGGTAAGTTATGAGGAGAATCTAAGATACACACTTTTTAAGATCTCAGTCAAATCCCAGAAATGATGAAGTTTGATCTAAGGAGAAAAAAAAGATCTGAGAATTCTACTGTTTCTGACATCTGATTAATTTGTTGTGGGAAAATGGTGTATGTTTGCCATGCATTTGAGGATGAACACTTACTAGATTACTGCTGGACACTAAAGAGGACCTGAGGGAAGGCTTTCAGGAACTTAGGCATTGAGCATTTAGGAACAATGAATATTTCACTTTGAGACTCAGTGTGGGACTGAATTATAACAGAATCCACAAGCGGCATGACCTCTTACTGAATCAAATCTCAATCCCTAGGGAGGAATATAGCATCACCTCTGTCCTGTTCTCATCATATTTTAAAATTCTCCAGAAAGAGGTTTTCTAACCTCTATAGTAATTCCTCTTTTTATACTTACAAGTGCTCGCGTCCTTTTTCTTTCCTGCCTTCAATAGCATTTGAGTCGAACTATTTTCATTGCTTTTCCTGATTCAGGTTTGTATTTAAATACATGCTTTAATGTCACTGGAGGCCTTGTTGATTTTACCAAATCCTTTTTTTCCCCTGAGAGAACGTATGATTTTTGTATGTGGGAATGTAAGTGTGGAGAAAGAGTAGTTGCATTATTTTCCCTCAATTTCACACATTTTTCCAGATGCGTCAATATTACTTAGCACCACATATGCTGAAACCTCCTAATACTTATAAATCATTTCAAAAAGAAATTTGCTTACATTTCTTTAGACATTTTATAAATATTGTATTAATCTGAAATGCAGACCTTTGGAGTAAATTTAAAACAAAGGCTGCAAAAAATGCCTTCTTACTATTGAAATATGAGCATACTTAGTTTGGGAAGATTAATAAAAGTGACGTTTATTTTTGAACTTCCTAACATAAGATAAAACATTATTTGGAAGTGAAAATAATTGACTTGCTAAAGGAAATCCAGCATGTATTGTCCACATGGCTTAGGCCCTGTTATCTTAACAGATCCAGATAATGTGAAGAGACATTTTTTATTCCTGTTGTTATGGCTGTATGACATAATTGCTTAAAACGGGCTTAAAAGACCAGCAAAAGTCTCAGAACTTCTTTGTGTTTTTAGATAATTTGCTTCCCACCCCCCCCCCATTTTCTCAGTCCAAACGTATGGTTTAAATCAGCGTAATAAATATTTGCTGATATTATGGCATAAGATAAAGAAAATCTCTCCAACTATTAAAAAGAATGAGGATTATGGTGATGGCTGCACGACTCTGTGACTATTCCCAAACCCACTGAACTATATACTTTAAATGGGCGATTTTATGGTGTGTGAATTAAATTTCAATAAAGCTATTACAAAGAAAAAAACAAGGACAGTTACACGGGCTGATATGAAAAAAGAATCAAGATACATTACATAGTTGGGGAGCTGTGAGCAACGACAGAAAAATGCATATTGAATGATCCTATTTATGTAAAAAAAGAATACCCATTTCTGGAATGGTATATAAAAAACCATCAGCAGCTGTTACTTTGGGGTAACTGGAGTGTGAAGTTAGGGGAGAAGTGACCAGGGAAGTTTTACTTTTCCTTATAGCCCTCTCTACTGTTTTAATATTTTCATAAGCTTGTGAGATTTTTATAATAATAATTTTTAAAGCTGAGTATTTTTAGTGGTACTGTGTATCAGACGCTGGGGAATCTACTCCAGAACGTATATAAACCATCCTCTGTGATGGGCAACGCCCACCCAGTGTGCGGTGGGTAGGACTCTCAGGAAAGGGTTTTTTTTTTACTCAGTGGCTGGATGGATTGATGGATGGGTGAACTGTATGGATTTTGTCTTTATATGGGACACTCAACTAATAAGTAATTATAGCTACCCTGGATAAGGATAAACACACGGGGAAGAAAGATATGGTTTAAAGTAAATCCCCTCTCCTCCTAAGGCATGCTGAGAATATGGCTATGGCGGAGGAGATAAGACATCTCATATAATTAAGAAAAAATACAAGTAAAAGGCAGTAGACATGGGGGTGAGGGGGAGCTACAGAGCAGGACTCCTCTCATCCTCCCTGCTTCCCAGTGGCTTGTGATCCAGCTCCTCAGTTTCCTGAGGTGTTGGAACTGCTTGCGTGTTCTCCATTCCTTGTCCACCATCCACTTCTACCTTACTCAGAGATGTGAAAGAGCTAGGAAGTAAAAGGAACAGAAAAGAGAAAATAGGCCTGTTTGGATGGGTGTAAAGGCTTTTGTCAAGGGATAGAAGGAGTTTTATAGTAGACTGTGTGGCATATAGATAAAAATGATAGCCACAAGTCAGGTAGTGGCGACCCTGGCCTGGGTTTTTTCCCTGGATATGGAATCAAATGCACCATAACAGTGTGACTTAAGAAGTGCTGAGAAAGTCCCCTAGTCATCCCCCTGTACCTCTTCTCCCATTACCTGGAATAGATGCTAAATTCCTTTCAATAGTGAAACACTTGGGAAAATGTGACTCCTCTAGGAGAGCTATTCTTACCTTAAGCCATTGTTTCTAAGGTCTATCCTACAAACCTTCTTTCCCAGGATCTATTCATATACCAAATACCTTCCCAGCTAGTGACTATAAAATAAAATCTCACTTCCTTTTTATATGTAAGTAGTTTTGCCATAAACACCATCCTGTGTTTTTACTTATTTCTCTTCTACACATGTTTCTGAAAATGCCTACATGTTACACAAATGTGTCTTGAGCCAACAACCCAAAGCTCAAAGATCATCTTTTGTCATCTCACATTCGGCCTCACCTAAGGAGTTGTGTTCTCTCTCTAAGCTTTGCTCTACACACGCAAACAGGGAATTTCCATAACTCCACACATTAATAGCTATGACCAGCCTGTAGCAATTTATAAGATTCACTGAAGGCTTGGAGACTAAAAGGGAATTATGATCAGAGAAATAACGAGCAAATACACCAGACCGACCACAGGCCAGCCCTCTGAGCAGCCACCATTGTCCCTCGCATTGCCTGCCGCGACGTGGCGGTGGCCAGCCGGCCTGCGTCCAGGAGAGAGCCCACGTGCCTCTTCTACCTGGCCAGGCTCCGACTCTGTCAGACCGCAAGGGATGAAGCTGTTCCCGTCCTTTAGAGTCTTCCCAGGAATACTGATGGGGCAGGGAAGGAGAGCTTTTCCAGGAAAAATGAAAACTCCCTTCCTCCTGATGTGGCCCATTTGACCTGAGTACCCATCAGAAGCTGGTGATCGGTGCCTTCTTCAAAGAACCATCCAGTTTTGAACAGCCCCGTGTTAGGTACACCAATAATTCACTGCACCAAACACAATCTGTTATTTTTCAATCTCTTCCCCAAAACGAAGTCAGTGCTGGTCCAGCCCCATGTTGGACCCGCCACGGTTGAGTCACTGCCCCCAATCTCCTGTAACTGAATGCCTGGGCAAGAGCATACAGAGCTCTCAGGAATGAGGACCATTGTCAGGCATAGGGCCATCTATACGTTTAGGGAAAAAGTTTAGTTCCTATTGTTATCATTCTGCTAAAAAATAAACCCAAACACATTACTAAATGAAACACTTTATACTTCAATCTAAAACATCTGAATTTGGGTGTTTCCACTGCCTTCAAGTCTTCCAAAAACAACAGGGTGTGTGTGTGTGTGTGTGTGTGTGTATAACATATATATAAACCCTGCACACTGTGATATTATGCATTAAAAGTAATAGCAAGGAAATAAGCAACCTGGCATTAAGGACAGATCACTCCAAACATGCAGAACTTTGTCACCAGAATACTAGACAATAATTATTACCTGGGGAGTTAACTTAGACCACAGAAGAGTGTAGCAGAATGAATGAAAAAATGCACAGAAACAACAGGGAAGAAATGCTGGTGACACCTCATTTAGGACTCAGCTGGAGGGGGCTGAGAAAATGCCCATGGACGTGGACCTCTGAGCCAGCGGGCTGCTTTAATAGTGGGCACAGCAGGCAGTGTGAGTCCACACAACGGCTACCAACCTCAGAGAAACCCCCATCTAATGCAGGGTCACGGGCTAGCAGGTTTCCTCAGCCATGTCCTCTGCAAAGAACCAGATTTTCCCTCAGCCCATTCTTGCATAGGGCGTAGAGTCATCAGACTGCAGGCCTGGGATTCTGTTTCTGCGCCTCATCCTGTCCCACCCTAGCAGCCCCATTACTCCCCGGGCCTTTGGGCCCCTGGCGCAGGGGTCAGCAAACAAACTTTTTCTATAAAGGGTGAGATAGTATTTTCACCTCTGCAGGTCATATGATCTCTGCCGATACCACTCAATTCTGCAGTCGTAGTGCAAAAGGAGCGACCAGAGACAATATATAAACCCTGGGTCTGGCCAGGTTCCAATAAACCTTTACAAAAAAACAGGAGGTGGGCTGGGTTTGGCTCCCAGGCTGTAGTTTTCTGACCCCTGATCCGGAGCTGCACCAGTTTCCGTATTTGTGTTCATCTACCTCTGTGGTTTGGAGTTCCTCTATTTCCCCTAATTTCTTGTGATCTTATGAAGACATTTTTAAAGCGTCATTATGTGACTTATCCAGATCTGGGGGTTTTGGGGTGGCAGAAGTATTTGTATAATACCCAGTTCCCTATCCTGTTGGAAATATAAACCTGGTATATTTTTGTCTATCTTCTAATTTCAACTTTTTATGCCGTCATGCTTTAGAAGTTCTCACAGAAATGGAAGATAGCTGGATTTTGTTTTACTTTTCAATCTGATAGCCTCTGCCTTTTAACTGATGAGTTCATTTGCCTTTACTGTGGTTACTAGTACATTTCAATTTATTTCCATCACCTTATGTTCTATTCCCTGTTTACCATGCAATTCCTATTCTTTCTTTTTCTTCCCCTTTCATCATTCTACTACATTCATCAAGTTTTCTTTTATTTTTTCCCCTCTAATTGTTTGGAAGGTCAACATTCATTTTCAATTCTTTGGATGATAGTCCTTACATTTTAATACACACAAATAATTTAATAGAGTCTAATGTCATCCCAAACCTCTACTCTCTTCCCCAGTTAAGGTGAGCTCTGAGGACCCTTCAGCTGATCACTCTTCAGCTTTCCACTTTCATGTTAGCTAGTACTGCTTTTTAATCCCCCAAATTGATTTTTAAATGTTTACCAGTTTCTTTGCTCACCACTGCTTCTTGCATCCTATGCGTTTTTCTCAGTTCAATTTTTTTCCCCCTGAAGTACATACATCCTTCAATTAGTTGTTCTGTCAGCAAGAATCCAAGTATAGGAAACTCTCTATTGTTGTTTAAAAATACGCTGTTACTTGCTTAGCTGTGATTTCTTTTTTTTATCATGAGTTCATTGTCAGTTAGGCTGTTACTTTTGTGAGAACCCCCTGCCTACTAGGTGTGTCTCTGTTCCACAGTGTGGTTTTGTGTTTACCTATGGGCAGAGTGCCAGAGGCATCTCATTTCATAACCAAATTTTCTGTTTATATTTTGAAATGGGGTTTCCTGGCATATAATAAAAAATTCACTCCAAGCCCAAATGGAGTTCGGATTTCTCAGGGAATTATATGATTTTTCCCCACTGGTTGTCTAAACAGAGATAGAGAAGATTCACCAGGATCTTCTGTGCAGGTGGGCACATTTTGTTTCTTCTCTTGGATCTTATTTCCAACACTTTGCCTCACCCAAAATGAAGCTTCATGTCTACATGAGCCTTAGAGCCAAGCCTTCAGGTATCCAGGTATCCACTGGGGTCACCACTCTGGCTTTAAATTCCCTCTTTGTTTTCTAGCATGTTTTGATCTCTTCAGAAATTTTTCATGCAGCTCTTGTAGATGTTTTCAGGGCCTTGGGGTATATTAGCTTTCTGTCTTGTAGAATCCCCAATAGACATCTTGCTTCTCATAATGTTATTTCACAACTGTCTTCCTTCTGTGCTAGTCTCTCTTCCCTATCAATATTTCCTTTTCTTTTTCCCTCATTATCTTCCTCCACTTCATACCAGTTTTTTTTCTTTCTCTGGTAGCATATTTCTATTCTACAGAGCCCCATATGTGCTATGCTAACCTGAAAAGATAAATAGCCTTATTAATTGGTCTTCAACTGTCACTGAGGCACCAAAGCGTTTATACCAAGGGCAATATATATTGGGTTGACACAGAAAATTTTCATTTTAAAATCCCAGCCTTTGATCCTGTAGAAATAGTCTCTGGTGTCACTCTTCTTCTCTTCTCTCCTGTGAATATGTTACAATTAATCATCCTTTCTGATAGCTATTGATGGGTTAGTCACATTTTCTCACTGCATTTCTAACTCTGATGAACTGTGCTTGGGAAAATAACCCTGGTCAGCCACACTATCTTGAGGAAGAGTTCCCAGACTGGCTGATGCAGAGAATTGGGCCTCCTTGGCACATACATTCCTAAATTAAAGACAAGACCAATAGGCAAAACAATCTCTCTACTGGTAGCCATTGCCATACCCAAGCCCTTTACTGTAATTCCTCACTCACCAGGCAACCTTCATGGAGCCATGCGACTCCCCCTATGGAACAGACAGGCCTCTGTGCAAATGCCAATCAGCGGGCATGATTCTATCATCCACATAGTGTGAAGTTTCTCTCTAAAACTTAGTACTTTAGAATCTGGCATTATAAAAACCATACTACACTTCCCTGAGCCTGAACGTCTTAAAAATTGAGTTAAAAGATACATAATGTTATACCATAACATTTACTATTGTAATCTTTTTTAATTGTACGATTCAGTATCATTAGGTATAGTCACATTATTGTACAACTATTACCACTATCCATCTCCAGCACTTTTCTATCATCCCAAACCGGAAGTCTACCCATTAACTCCCCCTTCTTTCCCTCAGCCCCTGGTAACCACTCTTTACTTTCCTTCTTTATACAATTGACTATTCTAGATTCCTTATATAAGTGGGACCATACAATATTTGTCCTTTTGTGTCTGGCTTATCTCAGTCTTTTCAAGTATCCATGTATCCGTGTTGTAGGTTGTATCAGAATTTCATTCAGCCTTTACTTTTTAATGAATTGCATTTTATACATACATCCTTTGGGGGAAAGCTCATTTTTTCTTAGCTTCAAAGTCATGCAGCATTTTATCTACACAGATACTGAGCTCATTACTGACATCTCTCCCTCATCAGCCCTTTACATGCTGCTCTCCCCCATAGCTACTGCTCTGACTCTGTCATGTTTGAACTTTCCTTTGCCTTTTAACAAAAGGACTCCGGAAACCATGAAAAGGGAATTTTTATTCTGAAATATGTAAGCTGCTTAACTTATTAGGTGAAAATTTGAAGGCACTGACCTCCACAGGTAGGGGGGCTGATGAATCTAATGAGAAAATAATGTCTTTGGTGGCCTCGACCTATATTTAATCCATATCTGCCTTCCCCCAAACTTGTGATACTGTGAAAGGTACTTCAAATCTTGGTCATGCGCACCCAGGCTCAGTTTCTTGTTACTGGTACTTATCTCAACCTTCCTCCCCTAACTCTCCCAGAATCAAACTTCTGAAGAGTCCTGCGCTATGACTTTCAGCCACTTCCCTTTCCTAGGAATAAGGTACAATCTCCTTGACTCTGTGACCTGGTTTTTAGGACCCCCCCCCCCGCTTAATAGAACCCCAGATTAACTTTCTAGATCCAGCCAAACAAGACTCGTCTAGTCATATGTCCTGTATTTTCCTTCTTTGTCTAACTCATGTTTTTCTTTTTAATGGCAGCACACTCCCTCAAGTCTCTTTCAAAATTACAGCCCTTAAATACAGCTCGTCTCAAGTATTCAACTTGTCCAAGAAAATTTTTCACATCCTTCCAGTTCAACATGATCATTCTCCTTCTGTTGACTCCTCAAAACACTTTTATTTCTATCTCTCTTTTGGAGATCATCAGATTAGCTTTGGAATTACAGCCATCCACACATTTGTCTCGGTGTCTCAAGCTTGGTAGGCTGCAAATTGTGTAAAGGAAGTGACCGTGTCTTGCTCTCGCACAATATGTAGCATTGTGACTTGCCCAAAGTAGGTCCTTTATAAATATATTTCTTCCATCATTTGCTTATTTATTTATTTACCACAGCATTACAGTCCTAAATTAATCATCGAATTGATTTAGGCTCTATAACTTGTGAAGGAAGGGGAAGGCAGGACCACGAAGGAAGAGCAGATCTGAGTAGTGGACTGGTGACCTTTGCTGATTATCTACCCAGAGTAAGTGGGACCTGGGTGACATTTTGTTGGCCTCATCGTTAGTCTTCATTGGTTGCAATGTTGGGAGGATATGTAAATGCAAATAACGTTAATTCAGATGAAAAAAAATTAAATGAGAGGCAATGAAAAGAACCCAGATTTAAAAAAAAATCTGTTCTTTCTATTCTAATAAGGGATAGGGCAAATCCGATTACCCAGATGGTTTCTCTAACTCTGGAATATTGTGATAGTAATAACTGAGCTGCTGTAGCAGACTCACAGACTCCAAGAAGGGACTAATGGTGGCCAAAGGGGGAGGGGCTGGGGAGGGAGTGTGGGTGGGAAGGGAGGGAGAAGGGGACTAAAGGGTATTAGGATTAGTATACATAATATAGAGGGGGACAGGGAAGGCAGTATAGGGCAGAGAGGACAGGCAGTGACTCAATAGCATTTTACTACGCTGATGGACAGTGACTATAATGGGGTATGTGGTGTGGTCTTGATAATAGGGGGGAATGTACTAACCAGTGTTGCTCATGTGAAACCCGAGCATAAGATTGTATATCAATGATACCTTAATAAAAAATAATAATAGAGCTGCTGTAGAGAGTAACAACTTTTCCAAGACACTTTAAGAATTTAGAAAAAAGTAGACACAATCCTAAATGTCTACCTTTTGATAGCTGATTCTTGACAGATTCTCTACAAATGATATGGTATTGATTTCTAGGTTATTTGCTTGATGATTTTAAAAATTATATTTAAAAAAGAAGATTTAAGTCATGTTTAAGGTTTTAGGGGGAAATGGTTTAATGGTCGGCTTTGTTCTCAAGTGCAATTTGCTTTGCTCAGTTTTTAGGATATAAATGTGAATTGATGCTAGATTGAGTGACACCTATTTGGGAGAAGTCAAAAGGCAAATCAGAAATGGGGAAAACCATTGAGAAGTGAGTAATAAAGCACATTGCAAATTTACTTTTCAGCTATTCATCTTAGGAGACATTGCATTACAGAGCCACTGGCTATTATTTTAGGATTCTTAGAAGACAGAAAAAGTTTTGGAGGACTGAGGAAAGACATATTTATGTACTTCATTAATTTTTTAAAAAAGACAAAGAGAGACCCTCTCTAAGACTGAGATGAAGATTGTAGATCAAATTCTCAAAAACCCTCCTGTTGTATAGACATCTAGAGGCGCACAGGATCCTGTCCAGTGTGGCTTTATGAAGCTCACTGTGTGCCAGACACTTTCAATTTCCTTCCATGACAGGATGATGGGGCGTGTGGCTTGGAGGAAGGCAATAGAGGCCATTTATCTGTCTTTTACTCAAGCTTTCAGTTCTTTCCTCCATGTGATGCCCAGCAGCCAGCTAGGCTTGTGTTTCTCAAGCTGCAAGACCGGGAGAGTTCCACGAGAATTTTTCAATGCAATAATGCATTCTTGTATAGAGGATTATCTTTTTAAAAGTATTCTACTAGTTAAAACAAAAATGCTAATTTCTGTTTTGCAGTGAAAAATTGTAACTGAAAGATCTTCATAAAGAATGACTTCAGTTTCTTAAGTTAGTGTTCTTGCAGTGGCTGTGGGTCCCCAGATGTATTTTGGTGGCTGCATTGCTAGATCCCAGCAGAAATTAGGTGGAATAATTAAACTAGAGAACTGAGAGAGCTTACTGAAAGAACTATTCACAGAGAGGGGAGGCAGGATGTAGAAAACAACAAAGGATGGAGCTACAGCTGTGACCAGCCCTGATCTGAGGGGGCAGAAAGGAAGCAATGACAAGATCCTAGAGAGGACAGCAATATACGTCAAGGACCACTGACAGGAGCTGTGCCTGTTAGTAAGGGACATAGGTGTCCTGCCAGGGCCCAGCCTGAGGAAGGGATATAGACCCATGAAATTATATGCACATTCAGGGGTACCCATGTGAACATGACTTTCCTTGCAGAGCAGTTCCACAGATCTTATCAACAGTCTCCAAAACGAGTCCCAAATGTTAAAAGCTGTATTTTAATAGGTAGAAATAAAATTCCAACTGAATGTGTTATATTCCCAAGTTGAATGTTTTAAAGCCCTATTTAAGCACCCACAGGGTACAAAGCACTAAATAATATTGTGTAACTAGATAAAACAAAGTTAGGAGAAATATTTAGTGTTTTTTGGACAAAAGATTGAGTTTTACTAAGGAATTGTTTAGCAGGTCAAATATTTTAGTGTGTTGGTGTTTGGGAGTGACACATGCAACAGGAGAGCTGGTCGTGGCTCTTATCTTCTTAATGAGCTCACATGGCAAATTGCATTGAATAATGTATATGTATTACCCGGAAAGTTTGGTCAAGGGATAACATTTGTATTAAATTACCCTGACAGGCAGTCAGCTGTATATTTGCTTATCTATTTACTTTTGGTTTTATTTGTTTTTTGTTTATAAATACACACACATAAAATATATGCATTGTCATGCACAAAATGTATGTAGTTGCACAGTGCTTGGTACATAGTGAGAGTGAAGGAATTACATGTATAGTGTATGTCTTAGTCAGCTCAGGCTATCACAACAAAATGCTGGGTGGCTTAAACCACAGAAATGAATTGTCTTACAGTTCTAAAGGCGGGAAGTCCCAGCTGATGAGCTTTCTCTTCCTAGCTTGCAGATGGCCACTTCCTTGCTACGTCCTCACGTGGCCTTTCCTCAGTGAGTGTGTACGCAGAGGGAAGGGGAGCTCTCTGGTGTCCTTTCTTATAAACACACTAATCCCATCACACCAGGGCCCTACCCTAGGACCTCACTGGCTTTAATTGATTCCTTAGAGGCCCCATCTCCAAATATAGCCACACTGAGGGTTATAGCTTCAACATTTGAATTTGGTTGGCGGGGGGGGGGCAAATGACACAAAAATTCAATCCATAACAATATATAAATATATACATGAATTATATATTTATGCAATTATATGTATAATCCATGGACTTGTACTATGTGCCAGGCACTGTACAAGTTGCCAGGTATATAAAATTATTAAGATACTGTTTGTTGTTTTGACCAGAATGCTTAAGATCTACTATCTTAGAAATTTCAAGTACACAATACAGCATTAAGTACAGTCACCATGCTGTCCATTTATACCCCCAACCTATTCATCTTATAACTAAAAATTTGAGTCCTTTGATAATTTAACCGTCTGTCCATTTGCCCCACCCACAGTCCTTGATAACCCCCATTCTCTTCTCTGCTTCCATGAGTCTGACTTTAAAAATATTCCACAGATCAGTAATACCATAGAGCATTTGTCTTTCTCTGTCTGGCTATTCCACTTAGCATAAGGCCCTCCAGTTCCATCCATGTTGTCACAAATGGCAGGAATTCCTTCTTTTTATGGCTGAATCCATTGCGTATTTATGCCACATTTCCTTTATTCCTTCATCTCTCAACAGACACTTAGGCTTTCCCCCATCTTGCTAACTGTGTAAAAGGTAGCTATGTGAGGTAATGGCTATGTCAGTTAACTTCATTGTAGTAATCATCTCACAATGTATACATATATCAGGTCTTCACATTGCATACCTTAAATATATAAAATTTTATTTGCCAATTATACCTCAATTTTTAAAAATACATTCTGTACCTAATGTTGGGGAGTAAGAGTCAAGTAAAAAAAACTTGATCTTTATGTAACTATTCCAGTGGAGACACCACCTAAAGACTTTTAAAGTTTAGCTGGAGGAATGCCTGCCAGATTCACAGACTATCCATTCTCCTAAATCATTGGCTCTTGACTCAGGCTGCAAATCACCAGGGGAAAATTTTAAAACAGGGCCTCCTGGTCCCATTCCCAGAGATTCTTATTTAGCTAGTCTGAGATAGCCCACCCCCCATCCGCCTGGTGTTTTTTAAAGGCTGTCCTGGTGATCCTACTGTGCACCAGTATTGAGTCACATGTAAAGGCATTGATCACACACACAAGCAGTCTGCTCCCTGGCCCACTCATCGCTACAGTACACAGTGGCCTTTTAGAATCAGGACGAGTTGTTTTCCTGATCGTGAGTTCGCACTTTATCTCAGAGACACTGTGAATTTTTCTCTTTATGGAGCAGTGCTCTCCAGCCCAGAGCCAATTCAGGGCCTGCCGTCTGCCAGTGCATAGACTCTATGGGATGCATCTTGGTAACTAATTAGATTCAGGCTTTGTGTCAGCAATGCCTCTTCCCTTTGCTTTTCCCTTGTCTTTCCCAGTTATACTAATTTATACTATTTTGATGGACTTTTATTTATCCTTGTAAACTGTCTCTGATGCTTTGGAGGATGAAGAAGAAACGTATTTATAATGAATGAATAAACAAAGGGAAAAACAAAAAATGCACACAAATACCTATGCATACAAATAACCAGAAGAGAGTTTTTGCAAGCCTGTTTCTTGAAGGGTGTTCAAGAAGGGCAAGACTGATGAGTAGAGGTGAAATGAAAAGCCAGTGCCCAGAAACAGGCAGGCCCAGGTGAGCCGTCAGCGAATGCCCACAGAGGGCGACACTGCGCAGCTATCTAAGGGTAAAAGGAGACATGGGCTTCTCAAATGAAGACAAGCCAGGCAGTCAAAACCCAAGTTTATGAAAAGCATGAATGTTCTCAACACAGTATGTGAATGAGGACAAATCGTTATCTTCCTAGGGAAACCCTAGCTCTGAAGGATCAGGAAGGGAAGGTTTGACGGGCTGAGGGGGAATGAAACATGGAAACTTCCTGATCTGGGGTTTAGCTTTGACAGACGGGAAAGCCACATGCTGTAGGAGAAAGGAGGTTCTAGATAGCACCACGACTCTACACTGACGGTACAAGGGAATTTCCTCCCCACAGAGTAAGATGTAGTAGGAGGGACAGCCAGGGTTGCTGCAGGACTGAAAAAGGAAAGGATGCATCATAAAAAGATTAGGGGACTTTTAGTGAGTAAAGAACATGCTATGGAGAGGACTCATTCTTTCATTTAGCAAATACTGATTGAGCACTGAGCACATGACAGGTACTGTTTTAGGTGCTTTGGGAATGGCAGTAAATAAAACAGTCTTTGCCCTCACGAACCTTACAGTCTAAGAACCAGCCATAGATTACATAATGATCAAATCACAACCTAACTGCAAGCTGAGAGGAGAGTTGTGAAAAGGCAGTAAAGGGCGCTGTGGGAGGCTGTGGGCGAGGCTGGGAGGTTTGAGGGCCAGGGAGGTGTTTCATCAGTAGGAAGATGGGAGACACATTTAGGAAAATCAAATAATAAGATTTGACAATTCACTGGCTAAGAGAATGAAGGAGACAGAATCATCAAAGAGATTTCCCAGGTTTCTGGCTTCTGCCACTGACCCCATATACTGAGAGGAAATCCGAGTGGGGAAAATACACACACATAAATTCATGTGTGTGTACACACTCACTCCTAGTCAGGAGTTGAGAAGATGACTAACTGTAATTATTTCATTCTTTTCCCTCTCATAGCCTCTTTTTCTCTCAATAAAAAAGAAAATAAAGATCTTACAGGAGCAGACAGGTAAAGTTCAAACTGAAGTCTTGTGGAGGGCACTCTGAAGTTAGTGTAGAGTTGTTCTAAAAAATATGAAACAGTAAAGACCTCACTAATGACTGAAGTGTTATTCTACTGCACTTTCAGCACTGATCTTTGTATTTGGTGGCCAATGACTGGGGTACCTTAAAAATTGAATTCTCAGCATGTCTGTGGCCAAAAGATGTTCCCAAATGGATGCATCTCTCAGTGGCTATTGTCACTGATGGAAAGAGAAAACTCTTTAGACTCAGCTAGCCTGGAACCTGCTGACTGCCAATGGGGAATCCTACCTTTTGCCTCCATGCCGTCACTCATGCAGCAATGGTTTCAGGATGCAAATAATCTCTATCATGATCAGAATTAAACTTTATCTGAGCCACAACCATATAAATGTATACAACATTACACACTATACAAGGAGGTAAGCCATCTCCACCCATCTCCATCCCTGCTTCCCACTCCCAAGTGCATCAGCTTTGAAAGAACTCCCAGGCAACATCAACTCAGAGAGAGCATGGTGCAGCCTCTAAATGACCTCATGCCTCCCCGAGGGTCAGACTAGATATGGGTGTAGGCAGGGTTTGGGAAAGACCTGCTTCAAAGTCAAAAGGATGACTTAAACATCTTGAACTCAAGCCTACATTCAGTTGTTACTAACTCAGCCTATTATGTAAATATTGAAATGAGATTTAAAAAAAATACAGCATCCTCAAAACATATTTCCTTAAAAAAAAATGGTAGAAGGCAATTTAGTCATTTGTGAGTTCTGAAGAAAAATGAGGATCATCTCTCTTTGCATTACCAGGAGTTTTCATTTGAAAATAAATGTATGATCTAGAGTTGTTACATGCCATGATAAAATCACACACATCAATGAACGTAAGCCTCTAATCCTATTCCATGGTGCACTGAAATCATGCAGGGGAAAAAATAAAAAGTAGAAGTCATATTTCCCAAAGGTTAGCTTTTTCATATAGACCTACATTACACTGACACTTTTTTCTGTAAATATTCTCAATCTCTATGATCAATTTCTACGACTTGTCCAGCACCTAGAAGTGCCTGACAATGTTCTAACATGAATTTCTGGATTGGTTTCAGAAACAGAGACTGGTAACTGTATCTACAAGTGGCTAATCTATTTTGATGTGAGTTTAATTAATGCTGCATATGAAACTCCAAATGTCACAATCCAGGAGTTTTAAAATTTTAATTATTCGACTGACTTGGTTAACTTATTCTAAAATGAAATCTGAATTTAATGCTTAAGTATTAAATTCTTTTACAATAAATTCATTTTTAAGAGAAAGGGGTTTTATAAAATCCCTCTATTATGATTTTAGCATGTAGGTGAGAACTGCAGGAAAATGTCACAAATAATATAAGACTTCAGCATTACGACTTGAACTACAGCCTCTCAGGGAAGGATTGAGCTGCCCAGTTATGACATCTGGTTGCAAAGTCCAAGCTGTCATTTGATGAAGTTGGAGATTAGGGGCTGAGGCCATGGCTGGCACTCCACCATAACATCATGGTCTGGTCATGTTCAAGTCTGTTGAGAAGGAGCACAAAGACTACAGCAACTACAAGAGGAAATACCATCATTTCTGAACAAATGGGTGTGTCTCTTGTCTAGAAACATTAGCCAAACAGTCCAATCTCCCTTGTACATGTCTTTTATGCTATTTTCGCTGTCGTGTGGGAACCTGTTGAACCCTGTAGCCTTCTGTATAATTCACATTTCTGTGGATTCTCACCAAACACTCCATCAAAATAAGTTAATTGAAATAATTTTAAGCATTCTCCCTTTCCCTTTCCCTTACAATTGGCCAGACTAAGGCTTATAAAAGCTTTGTGTTCAGAACAAAAACAAGGAGAGATCTTTGCCCTCCAAGACACATAAACCTCCAACTTTCTAGCTTTCTAGTCTATTTCCAGTTCTTAGGGAAGGCTCCTCTTCCTTGAGGATGTAAGTGGAGGGCTAGTCGTTATTCCTGAGATGACATTTTACTTTTTGGTGCACTGTTTGAGTTTATCTGCTGCAGCCCTTGCTGAAGAGTAAAGTAAACAGAGTAGAGGTATGTACACCGACCTCAGGAAATACCAGTGAAGGTGGGGACTGACCTTTATGAGATTTGAGAAGGACACTATGAAATGAAATGCTTAAGTGTAAGAATCAGCTTCATGAAGGAGCACGTTTATTAGAATTTAAAGAATGGGAATAAAATATTATGAAACATACAAAACTGGGGGGAAAATAACAAACATCTTTTTCTAAAAAAATGGAACTCATTTTTGAAAAGTCACCATGAAGTCAATGTCTTCAGTTTTTTCCGTTAAGGAGAACCAGACAGAAAAAATGGACCTGCTCCAAATACTTTACTGTGCATTTCACATGAAATCTTTGATTTCAAGTGATGTGGTTACCCACATTGAAATCAGTGTCAACCATTTTGCATTAATAGCAATGTACTAATCTCTATCTCCATCTGCATCGTTTTTAAAAGGATTTCAGTGTAGATAGGATTAGATGTGGAGAGTTAACAAGCTGTGAGGGATGACGGAGTTGGGTCTAAGTATATTTACCTCTTTGGCCTCTGCTATTTCAGACTTTTTTTTATAAGATCTGGATTTGGGAAGAAGAAATGAACTATAATTATAATTGATGCTATCTTTTTTGTTTGGTTTAGTTCTTGCTATAGGCCAGGTATTTATGATATCATTTAGTCCTTAGAGCTGTACCATGAGCTAGCTATTATATTTATCCCCCTCTGACAGTTGATGAAATGAGGGCTTAAGGTCAGACAAATGGCCCAGTATGGTACAGCTAATAAATAGCCAATCAGTTCCCAGCTTCCTAAACAGCTGAGCAGAGTTCTCTACTTTCCTCCCACTCGTCCTCTGAGCAGGCACATCGTGAGCCATCAGGCAGACCTGCCCTGACCTATCGGTCAAACTGACCCTCCTGTTCAGTGAAGTGTAAAGTAATGAAAATATTCAACTTCAGCTGAGTCAAATATTTCATCACCTAGGACCCTATTTATTCAAAACTCACTCAGTTGTAAAGCAACTTGGCTGAACAGGTAAACAAGCAAATGGAAGGGCTAGAAACTTCCCCAGATTTTCAAGTTAATGATCAGCAAGTCTGTGACGCTTGACATGGGCTGGCGGTAGCAGGGAAAAGTTGAAAGTCCTCTAATCCTTCACTTGGCAGAAGGATCAAAGGAAACCCGTGCTCTGTACTTTTCACAGAGTGGGAACTGACTTGACTAAACGTCTTTTCTGGCGATTTCAAGGGTAATGCCAAAGATGGAAAAAAACAGGTCACAGCAGTCTCAGTGGCGTTCTCTTGGCCCTGGAGGTCCCATAAGCCAGCAGTGTATAATAATCATGTCACCTGAAATTACTATTTCCATGAGCAATTAAAAGGGACTAATTACCCAAAACAATTTGTCAAAATTAAGCCTGACAGCTTTGCTACCATAATCCTCCGAGTGGGCAGGGAGGTGGCTGCTGTGGGGGACACTTAGTGACCTCACTGTCACCAAGGAGGTTGTCAGCTAGGTGACCGCAGGCTGCTGTGTGAGGGCAGCACACCAGTGTAAAGAGGAAGCACGAAGCCCGCTCGGCTACACCGGAGGTTCTCCGTCTCTGGGATCACTTAGAGACCCTTTGAGCCTCTGATGACATTATGATTGGGAACTCTTTTCACAAAAATAGACATGTGCATAGACACACAAAATATTTGGGTATAACTTCAGGGGGTTCAGGGTCCCTGAAGCTCACTCATGAATCCTTAGGACCCACGGCCCCCATCTTACTCCACCTCTCTGATTCAGAATGGACTTCCGGGAAGGCGTGCCTGTGAGCCCTGGGCTAAAACAGAAAGGCAAGGCATGACTCCCCTGTGCACAGCAGAACCTCAGCAGGGCTGGGCTTTGGAAACTGGCAAAGCAGCCAAGGGTGCTTTGGAGTCCCCAGCCTGGCCCTATGACTGCTCCTCTTCCACCTCTCGCTGGCCCTTTTCATGGCCTTCTGCACTCCTCAAGGTTTGAGTTACTAAGCAGACCTCGTCAGATTCCTGTGAAGCACAGGAATCTCAACAACCCCAGGGCCATTGCACATCCTCTGTATCCCCAGAGACATCAATCTCAGGCTGTTGGCTGATCAAAAACCAAGTGGAGAAAATTCTATTCAAAGGTGCTGCTCAAAGCTAAGAAGCATAGAAACAAGGTATTCTTCTAGATAGGTGTTTCTTAAAATGTGCTCCACTGGCCACCTTCATGAGAACCAGAGCTTGTTAATAATGCCAATTCTTAGGCTCCATCCTGGAGATACAAAATTAGGGGTAAGGGGTGAGTCAGGGCAGTGAATCTGCATTAGAAAAGAAAAAAAACCTTTCCAGTTAAATTGCTCAAAGACTTTAAACTATCCTGAATCAAATCGAGTTAGAACAAATGTACATACCTAGACCCTACTCCTAAAGAAATGCTGAATTAGACAGAACCAAGATTAAGCATTAACTCCCTCAAGAATTGTCCGATGTCTTTCTTAAGAGGGTTATTGAAGACACTGTCCATTATAACATAACTGACAATTTCACACGTCTGACATTTACATAAAGTTTAATATTTGGATGAAGTTTTTATGACAAACCTCAAATGCTTTCTTTTAGTAGATAACAAGTGCTGTATAGCTCAAAGTATTTCCATTTTCAGCTTGGCCTCCAGGAAACTCAGAACTAAATCTAAGCATTGAGATTTATTATTGCACTCCCAAGGCAACCTCTTTGATTCTGAAAACTCCCCATCCACTCCCTTAAATATGTGCTTCTTATTCTCTTCACCTTTGGTCTATTTATATCACACATCTACCTTGCATTGAAAGCTGCTGCTAAAGCCTTTTCAATAAAGGAGAGAGTACAAGTAACCTGTCAATGGATACATCTGTTACCCTTTTATACCTTAGGGAATAGTGGAGAGCACGGCCACCAGGAGACAGGAGATCTCAGTTCTAGTCCATCTCTGTTTTGGTCTAGCTGTGTTTGTGTAGGCAGGTCATTTATACTCTCTAGGCCTTGTTTTCTTCTCTGAGGAAGGAGCAGGTTGGATCTCAGAGGTCTCTCCTAGATCTACACCCTTAGCTTCTGCGCTCAATCATCCTGTTGGTGTGAGGACCACGCTGTCATTGCCAGGAGGTCCTGCTGCTACCTCAGAGACATGAGCTTCTGCCAGATGCTGGATGCCGAGCCAGAGATGCACCAGGCTGGGCAGAGGCAGGAGCCTGATGTGCTGGGGGTGGGGGGCTCTGGCAGTGGGACCCCAGGAAGCCTCACAGCAAGGGAAGGGGGTGTCACAGGTTAATGCCAACCACACAAAGGGTTGAGTCAGTGGCCCTAAATGGTTCTCTAATCTGCAACTCTGATGGTATAGGGGAAGGGGGAAGGGGCTGCGGGTAGGAGAGGAGAATTAAAATAAATCAAATATAACTATAAATGCTGACCTTGGTTAAAACTATGTAAAAACTAACAAAAGAAGAAGAAATGATTTTTTTTCAACCTGTCTTTGTAAAAGTAATCATCAATAAATTGCTTGCCATTCATGCCGGATTTTCTTAGCAGAATAATTGCTATGCATACTACTAAATAAGTATCAACTCAATGCTTTATTTGATTCTACCATTAACTGTCTTGGTATATGCTTGCTGAGGTAGCTCAAGTGTCTGCTCACAACTTTAAAAATAGAAAGCTCTGCATTTTTTTTTTTTTGGTTCTTCTGAACAGAGACAATGGACTTTGTGTATCCATGGGAGGCTGCTGGGAAGAAGCCGCAGAGCATGGTGCAAAAGGGCCTTGACTCAGACGGAACTCGTTCAAGTTCCAGCTTGGCTACTTATTGCCTGTGGGAACTGGGGGAAATCCTTAACCTCTCTGAGCAAGTTTCTTCTCTTGTCAAGATGAAGAGACCTGCAACTGGTTGCTTCAAACCCATGTGTAACATTTCAAAGCCCTGCTTTTTCTCCATGTTAGAGTTAAAAAAAAACTCGCCTGCTCCAGACTAAATATAATCTTTAATCCTTGTTGTAATATCTTTTTTGCTTTATCATTGATCACCGTGCAGTTCCCAGAGCCCGTTATTCATCATTTTGGGGGGCCAGCAGAAGAATATAAAGTGGAGTTAAAGTCAAGATTCTGCTCCCTTTCATTGAACTGTAATAAAGTAGTATTATAAAGACTGATTGTATCCCCAAAGTTACCAGTAGCTGTCAAAAGAAATAACATGGAATTCTCCTTTTTCCCCAAAGTGAAACCACTGTGAGTGCTACAAACAACTAGAGACAAAGAAGAGGATTTAAGCAGAACCCAGTCTCAGAAGAATACTCGGTTTCCTATATTGCCATGTAAGTAAGCGTGTGTCAGAAGGCAGCTCTATCTTTTAAAAATGAATACACATTGAACATAGTTATCACAAGGTCACAGTGCAAAAGGATTATCATCTTAAACAGAATGTCCAGGGTTTAATTAAAGCAGATTTCACTTTAAGAGAGGGACAGACGTGTGTATATTATAAAATCATTGATGAATGCATTGGTGAGGCATTCTAAGTGGAGTTACCTTATTCTAAAGGTTTACCCTGTCAATGTAGAATAATTTTGCGAATGCCACTTTTCACCCGAATCTTTGTTAAAGCAACATAAGACTTCCACTATTCTTTTTTAGGGTAATGCGATCAGGATAACAACAGTGACTTATGGGTGCTTGGGCCCCATTTCAAGCAATTTGTCTACCAATCAAATATCAGCAGATCCAGGGGCTACAGAGATAGGAGATAGATTGTTTGTACCTTAACAGCAAAGAGAGGCTTCACTTTAAGGCTTTGCCTCTTCCTATTTGGATAGTTGAGAGGCATTCCGGAGTCCTTTAGATAATGCCAAGCCACTGATGGGGCTGGGGATGAATGAACCAGTTGAATTGCTGTAGCCATTTTCCATGGCAAGTGAGAGTTGAGTAGTCAGCCCTTTCATTCATTTGTTCACTCATTTAGTAAATACTGACTGCATGCCCATATGGCAGATACTCTTCTAAGCGCTGATGACATAGCAAGAGAGTGAGAAACAAGGTACCTGTTCTCATGATGGTCATACTCGAGTGGAGAAAGATGCTAAATACATACCTTCAGCCATTAACATATGCCACGTAATAAATGAGTTAATGTATGAAGGAACCAGAAATACAGTCTTCAGTGGTAAATGTGATGCAGAGAACTGAAGTGGAATGAGTAAGTGAATAGAAAGAATGAGAGGGGGCTTAGTTTAGGTATTCATGCAAGGCTTCTCTGAAGAAGGGAGTTTTATGGTGAGATCTGATATGAGTCACAGGGTAAGAAGTGGTAGTCCACGGGGACCCATGATTCCTCATCCCACGTGGATGCAGAAAGATCTGTTTCTGGACTGCTCCAGACTCGGTGAGTGACTTCCCTGAGTTAGAGCAATAGGCCTCTAGAAGACCCTTGTTTAAATGAAAAGTTGTTATTTATAAGCTGAAACCATTAGCCATCATCACCTTATATGAAATCAGGTTGGTTATCCAGTCATCCACTATTACTCAAGGGCCTGAAAAGGCATTTAGAGAAGGCCGCCTGGAGAGGCAGGGTGGGAGGCCGCTGCTAATGTGGGGATGGCAGGGAGAGGAGGAACAGGCCTGGGAGGCCTGCAGCTGCAGCCTGGGGCCCTGAGCTCTTGGGGGCCCGGTGAACCATTTTCCTGTATTACTTACACATTGGAATAACTTCCCTGACTTCCTCTATGTTAAAACAACTGCTTATGGGGGCTCTTCTCAAAGCCCTTCTCAAGCTTTGCTATCTCACATGGAGCTTTTCCGGGCTCTACTGCTGTGGGGAGGGTGGTGTGACATGGTGGTGAAAGAGGGCAGCCTGGCGGCGTCAGTATGCACAGGGTTTTGTCTGTGTGTCGGGTAGTTGACCCTCCAGGGGGTCCGACAGCAGGAACTCACCTTTGAAAACAGTGGTGTCTAAGGGAGACAAGGGGGCCTTGTCCCCATGAAGATACACTCTCAAAAACTACAGAATTAAAGAGTTACAGATGCAACATTTAGTGGGAATGTTGGCAACCCAGAGGGGTTTGCTCACTGAACAGGCCAAGGCAGTGACCCGGAAGAGCGCTGTAGGCAGGCTGAAGTCAGCCACCCACAGCTTCAGCCGCAGCCGAGAGAGGCAGACGTGGCAGGGGGTAGAAACTATAGGTAGCAAAAGCTGGAAAAAAGGTCCAGGAGAGTGCCTGCAGGTGGCAGAGAGAGCAAGGCCACAGGATTTGCAGCAAGAACAGAAAATCCTTCATTACAGGAAAACTTCTCTGAGGTTTTGGCAGCATCTTTAAACAGAAAAACGTGGACCCCAAGGCTAACAAGCCTAGAGCTCTCCCTGTCTGCCAGCTGGTACCTCTAAGAAAGAAGTAGTGATCACCGTCAAACTTAGATCTGGGCAACACATTTATCAGTAGGCATTTCATGCTTAACTAAACTGGTTACCAAATTCTGTTCCATTTGCATAGTAAGTGCAGCCGTGGCTCAGTGACTTGTTTCTATACCAAAGAAATGTGAGGAGGCATTTCCCGGAGCAGAACTATCTGCATCCGGGTGTTGCTGCAGATGGTATGCAGACTGGACTGGGGCTCAGGCAAGGTGAGGCTGCCCCGAGCCCTCCCAACTTGTGGGGAGAAAAGCAGAGGCTATTGTTTCTCTGAAAGGGGGGAGTAATGATGATCTTCTAGGAGGACAAGGGTGGATCCCCTCCTTCACCCATTACAGTAAAAGGGTTTGTATGTGCCTGTAGTCTGAGAGGTGGGAGTAGTGAAGGAAAATGGTTCTACAATCAGTTCCTTCTTATGAACTATAACTTCTTTCTAAAATGTATTTTTAGAAATGTTACCACATACAATTTGTATTTCTGCACATTAAAATTGGTTGACTATAGGACAAATATTGGAATTAAAATTCCACTCATGGTCATATGAAGCATTATCGTGCTATAATTCTTTACTTCTTTGAAGGTTTCTTCTCTGCGTCCCAGGACACTAGGCTCTCCAGGTGTCTACTCACTGACCACTCCTCCTTAGTCCCCTTTGGTGGATCTTTCTTGCTTCCTTTAACTTTTAACATCTAACCAAGGGCCTTTTCTCACCTGTTTCTTCACTCTTTTGCTTTGTCATCTCATCTGTTGCGTGGTTTTGAGTGCTGTCTACATGTTTTAAACTTACAGTTTTACTTCTTCCGTCCTGTCTTCTCACCTAACTCCAGATTTATAAATCCACCTGCTTACTTAGCCTTCATTTGAAGTCTATTACCCCCAAATCCTCACCCCATTCTCTCTATCCCAATTATGGCAACTCCATTCTTCTAGTCATTCAAGCCAAAAACCTGGCAGTCGTTCTTAACTCTTGTCTTTCTCTCAAAATCCATATCAAATTGTCAACAAAACTTGTGGGATTTGCCTTCAAAATGTGCCTAGAATCTGACTAACTCAGTATCTCCACTGCTATCACCCTGGTCCACCATGTCTCCCTAGACTACTGGATTAGCCCTCTTACTCCTCTCCCTGCTTCTGCCCTTGAACTAGTCGGCTCTTCCCAACTCAGCAGCCACTGTGGTCCTGCTGAACTGTAAGTCGGATCTGGTCACTCCTCTATTCCAAGCCTTCAGGTGGTTTCCCAATTGGCTCAGAGTGAAAGCCACAGCTCTCACAGTCTGCAACCCCTCCCTGACCTAGCCCCCTCCAGTGGAGTCGCTCCCCTCCAGCCATGCTCATCTCCTTGTTCCTCCAACACACCCTGAATGTTCCTGCCTGGTGGCCTTAGACTTGCATTTCCCAGACTACTCTTCCCCAGATGTCCACACAGCCGTTCCCCAAATGGCACCTACTCAAATAGCAGGGTGAACTGTTGCCGCAGGCAGGGCGCTGATTGGACCCTGCAATTAAAAATTACGTTTTTCTTCCCTACCTTGTTCATCCCTGCCTTATTTTTCACCATAGCTGTCTTCAGCATCTAACATATCCCATGTTCATACACGTTACTCTCTGCCATTGGTTGGCCCCCTCACTAGACTCCAGAAGGGCAGATTCTATTTGTGTTGTCCCCTGGGCCCTCAGGCCACTCGCTGAGGCAAAGAAGAAAGTCCTTCCTTCTTAGGAAGATAATGGCTGCGATAAATCTTTTGAACGGAGACCTTTTTTTTTTTAAAGCTCTTCTTAAATGCCAGCAAATAAATGTAGGAGGAATGATGGAATTAGAAGAACATCATTTTGCAACCCATGCTAAAATCCTCGGATAAAAGACAGCTGGGTTACAGGATGCTTTGCAGTGCCAAATTATCACGCCAGAGATTACTTGCTACTTATGAAGAGGAAACTTTAACTTTTCAATGGAGAAAAGTGGCAGTTAACACTTGAACCAAGTGATCCAACTGAAATGACTAATAATGGGACATATTCGCATTGGCACGATGCAACAGAAAGTTTGTGTTACTGTGAAGTGTTTTAGCCACTACATAGCTCAATTTAATCAAGCCACTGACTCTATTTCCACTTCACAGGAAATATACAGTATAGATGAACAAGTGAAACCCTACAGTGAAACAGGCAAATCTAGAACATGGAACATTCTACAAAATAACAGCCCTGGCTCTTCACAACATATCCTACCATGGGGAAAAAAGAAAAGTAAGGGGACTCTTTAGATGTAAAAAGTACAGAGATGTAATAACCAAGTGATACAATGGATGAAGTTAATTCAGTATTTGAAGAAAAAAATTTATAAAAGATGTTTTTAGGAAAATTGGGGAAATTTAAAGATGAAATGGATGCTAAGTGATATTGTGAAACTATTTTTATTTTGGGGGTAATAATGGTATTGTGGTCATGAGGAGAATATCCTTATTCTGAGGAAATGATGCTGAGGTACAAGAGTTGAGGGGCATGATATTTGCAGTTCATTTGCAAATGGTTTTAGGAAGAAAAAGCAAATAGGTGTGGGTGTATATATATATATATATATGTAGAAAGCATGCACAGATTTGTCAAAATATAAAAATTGTTATCTTGGTGAAGACTATTAGGCATTTATTGTACTATTTACATTGTTCTGTGTTTTTGAAGTTTTTCAAAATAAAAAGTTGGGGAAAAGCAAAAATACATGTAAATTAACTTTAAAAACATACTGTTCCACTGATGTTCTGTCCCCTGTCCTCTGATGGCCTATTTTAGGAATATTTTATTTGTGTCATGTCTTGATAAATTCGGTTGTAATAGGAAATAGCAGCCACTACCAGGATGAAGAAAGTGGAAGTTGCTCTCGAGTCCTGGCTACATAACCCAGTAGCTGGTAACCTTGAGCAACTCTCTCCTCACCCTTGAAGCTTGGTTTGCTCATTTGGACAATGGGAATAATGTCCTGCCCACTCATAAGACATTATGAGATAATGCATATTATCAACAATTATAAGGCAAAGTAATGTATAGCTGGATTCCTTTTTCTTCTCCTGCAGAGTAAAATAACTTCATGAAAGAGGAGAATTTGACCCTAGGCATTCATGAACAGCTTACCTTTTAAGGCCACAAACACTGTAGAGGCCATTTCAATGTTCTTGATGCTGGCTTTATATGCTCTCTTCAAGTAACCTAACTTTTCTTCTCTGGAAAGGAGCTCAGCCCTCCATCTAGTCAACCCTGGCATGAAAGAGAATGGAGAACAGTTAGCAACTTGATGTCCAGCCATGGTGGCACCCCCGAGACGCTAAATCTGACCATACAAATCCTCTTACCTGAGGGCCTGGAGCAAGGTGGCACCTGGCTCAAGCATCTCATACGTAGAGGGCAGTCTCCACGGAGCTGAGCGCCCCAGCTCTCGTGCAAGTGCCACTGAGTGGCCACAGCAGCCAGCACTGTCCAGGGGCAGCATGAACTGGAGGGACACCAGGAGATCTGCCCTTTGAGGAAAGTCTCAGCTTGCTCCTGTGCCCGGGGGATGGTCCAGGGACTAGTGCTGGGGAGGAACAGGCTTCAAGGCTCAGCGATGCTCATAAGCGCCTGAGGATCGGGACAGTGGCTTGGACATTGCAGCTTTCCATCTGCTCCTCATGACAGTGGTGGCCATACACAGACAGTCGATTTGTCCACCTTCTTCCCAGCCACATTTCTCTCAGTTTGCATGCTGCCATTCTGTGATCACCTGTTCCCTCCTAGGCTGCTCTCGGTGTTCGTTTATCACTTAATTTCACCAGGGTCATCTGGTGGACCAGAAGGAGATGAAGAAAAGCCCAGTTCTCTTATGCCTCCTCCACCCTGCACACACCGGGAACACCCTTCTCCATACTCCACTCCCTCAGATAGCCTCTGTTGAAATTGGGAAGCCAGTAGCGCTCTGTCACCATCCACTCTTTGCACAGTCGTCTTTTTGGCTCTCTTTTTCTGTGTTTCCTCTGTCTTTCATGTAACTTCCACCCTGGCTGTCTTCTTCTTTCCCTCCTTTTTAGGGCTGCCTGCCAATGCTTCCAAGAGAGTTACTTAAGCCAATTCAAACTCAGATGTCCCGGAAGCCAAGCAGTTAACTTCATCAAGGCTGGCCTGGTCTGAACAGAGCACGTGAAGCAAGGGTAGTCCTGGACGTTGGTCGGGCTTGCCATAGCCGCCATGCATATAGTATTTTATATATTTTATATTATGTTATTTCAAGGATCCGAAAGTCTGGATTTTCATATGAGATCTCCAGAAATGATAAATGCTGGCAAAATAATTCACATTTCAAAAAATGTGAAGGCCAAAGTCAACATTCACTCCAGCAGGGTGCCATTTGTAAACTCTGGTGTAAGCCCATCAGTGCCCCTCCCGAAGAAGGGTCCAGGGGCCTACAACAGAGTCTCAGCCCTATCGGTCCCCCCATGCCTCCTATTTTATAACATATGTAGCGACACCACCTTTACCAACCTAAGTAACATGATGTAAGCTATCTCCATATATAGTTTTAAAAAATTCATTAGAATACTTTAAGATGGATCCAAAGGGGAAAGAAAAAGAATTTAAAATGAAATAATATGTATTTTGATGAACATACTCAAACACAACTACACTACAAGGTTCCTAGAATGCCCTCCAAGGAACGGTACCAGCCCTGGTTAGATTCTTCTGGAATGAGCCGGGTCTGTCCTTGAGCATTTTTTTTCTCATGGCCCCTCACCCTTTGCAGAAACACTTGGTAGTTACTTTAAATTTGTCCCTAAACTTGATCCAGGGACCCTTTACTCATGGCCAAGAGATACCAGAACTGCTCTGCAACCACCCTATCCCTTTGGGATTTTCTCTCCCCAAATGTTCCCTGGCCCCCACCCCTTCCCGGGTCCCAGAGCCCTTTCAAGGGCCAGGTGAATATGCCTCAAAGTGGCAGACACGTGGAGTCAGCATGTTCCATTCCCCCCGAGTCACAAACGTAAAGGCATAAACAGAGATAAGATTTTGCTAACATCTCTAATTGTATTTTAGTCTTCAATTTGGTTCTTGCAGGATTAAGCCCATTTGGTATAAATTCATTATGGGTGTTTCTCTGCTGCTTCTTATGATGCCTTTACATTCCTATGCTTTCATACATTAAAAAGTCTGGTTCAGTTCCTTTTTTAATCCCCAACTATTAATTTTCTAGAGTGGAGATTTTAATATGAATTATGGGTCTGAATAACAAAACAGTTATGGCCAATTTTCTGTTGCTTTCCCAGTTTATACATTCGTCTTAGCTTCACGAAAGCCTGGGCACATATCATAGGTCCAGTGAAGTTGGGAATTTGGGAATTTCCTTGCTGCGGTTGAATAATTTCTCAACCAGTTCCTTGTCAAGTTCCAGACTTTGGGTAATGATGTCATCCAAGATCATGGTTAAACCAGGGCTGAAAAAAAGGAGTCTGCAGGTGTATCTGTTATTATAACTGACCCCCGCACAATCCCTACAATGTGGGAATAAATAAGTGATTACAGAAGAACGTCACTTAGAGTTTACTTTTGACACGTAGTACATGATCTATCCTGCCAACATTAATTTGTGCTAGCTGCTAATGATTGTTCCTATTTTCATCTTTTAGATCATTTTCTTTTCCAAACACAATTAAATAATAACATTATGAGCAGGCATTTACATTTGCTGTCTTTCCAGATTCACATTTACAATGTGATGGGGTTTAGATCTCAGACAAACATGACTCTTGGACATGCAAATTAGTCAGCCTTAAGGCTCAAATTTGCATAAATTAGGTCAGGAATAAACTAAATGAGTCTGCCAACAAGTAGCTTTCATAAAATGATGTGACTACTTGATATTTAATTTTCTCTGCGACTCCTTGATGACTCTAATTTCTCTGCATCTCTACCCTCTCTCCAGCTCTCCTTCCTTCCCTTCTCTCCTCTCTGACCCCATGTAAATTAGGCCTGTTGGCTGACCTTCCATTGCTGCAAAGAAGCTTTCTCATGGGACTTAGGAACTCAAGTCTCAGAAACTTGAGAAACCATTTTCTGACAGCCATTATTCTCCCTGCTTAGAATGCTCTCTTGTCCTTTTCCACACCCTTTCATTAGACTAACACCAACTCATTCTGCAGGTGTTATCTTAAGTCACTTTTTTCAAAAAGTCGGAATCCATGGAGGGGAAAAAAAATTAAAAGGCATCACAGATAGGTTTCATTAAGCTTCCCCAGGCTCAGCTTTTGACTTGGTTTCTGCTCCATTCTAATTTCTGCTTAGAGCCTGGATAAGGAGTTATTTATTGATAGTGTCCTAAACTCTCTCTGTCCTAACCTAACATTCACCACACTTTGTGTAATTACTCATTTGTTTGTCTATTCCCCTGATAAAACATAAGCTCTATAAAGTCAAGAACAATGTCTGTTCACTATTGTCTCCCCAGGCCTAGCAGTATGCCTATGATATTACAGATACTCAAGCATAACTTGTTGAATTAGTAAATGCCTCGTCCATAGAGATTCCATAGAGGAAAGTTCTGCAAATACAACCCAAGGGTCAAATCCAGCCTCTCTTTATAAATAAAGTCTTATTGTAACACAGCCTGATCAACCAAGGAAGAAGGGAGGAGGGGAGGCTCTGGGAAAACCTTAGGAAGCAACACCTGGCCCTGCCCTAAAAGCCCAGCCTGATCTCTTCCGGAGTGTTGATGAGGAAAAGACACAGCCAAGAAAAGGGGTGTGGTCACTGATATGAGCTCAAAGCAATGTTTTCCTAAAAGCTATGAAGTCGTCTTACTTAGCTGACAAGGCAAATCTTAGTATTTTTTTATGTGAAAGCATTCATTTTTGCCACTAATAATCCTCAGAATTTAATCTCTCAAAACTTACTCTTATCTTCAAAACATATTTCCTACAGATTCTTCCACTCTTGCCCTTTTGAACACCTAAGTCCACCTGCACAGTAGGCAGTGGGTTGCCATGGAGAAAAAAGAGGAAGATAAAAAGGAAATATTTGTTTAAATTTCTTTAAATTTCCTCAAGCCCAGCCTCCTGACACTTTTTAGCTCATGTGGGGTTCTGCTGGGCTCCGAGTATGTTGGTGTATTTTGACAGCTACCCCACATGGAACAATTGCTTAGATTTAATCTTAGAAATCAACCCGTCTCACCTATTCCCTGTGATGTACCAATTCTGATAACAGTAACGTCACAGCACCAGGCATGATGCAGCAATTTGATTAGCTCCTGAAGCATAATAGAAATGCAGGGGATGCCTATGCAATGCTATTGAGAGAAAAGAGAAAGTCATTACACATCTTGCAAGCTGTACATACACAGGACGCATTTTCTTCCTTCATTACAAGTTAACAGCCCTCAGATAAATTTACATAATCATTATGACTTTGCCAAAGCTGAGGAAAATGTAAGTCAGCTCTAACTGACGCCTACATGACATGCTGATAGATGTGTCCATCTGTGAGGATCAGAGAGAGGCCTCTCCCTGACAGTTAAACTGAGTTCAGCCCTCTGGTCAAGAGCAGAAGGTGGGGATGGTGTGGTGGCCTAGCTGTCTTGGCAATGCCATTTGTCATCTCCCCACTAGGCTCTTTTCAGTGAGCCTTTGAAAGAGCTTCTTGCAAAATTGACTTGATTTTGAGGAAATATAAGTCTGGCTGCCATGTAATTAGTCCTTTTCCACCATACTAAATGAAGTAGTAAATCCATTTCATTGCCCTCATGTGGCCTCATTCATTTGCTTCTAAGTCTGTGTGAGCTCTGAAAGGCACGTGGGTTTAGAGACATGGCTTACATCCACACTTAACCGTTTGGAGTGTTTAACGGAACATGCAGGTGACATGCAGGTGCCCTAGATCGTGACCCTACTTTCCTCAGTGTTTGGAGCAGTAGAATCAAAGTCACCAGAACAGGGGTCAACACAGGTTAGAGGATTTAATGACTCCTGGTAGTTACAATATGTTTTAAAAACTCTCCAGAAATACCCTCAATGCTAGAATTTGTGGTAGCTAGATCTGAGTTTAGAATCAGTGGCTATTTCATTCCTAACAACATCAGAGAGTCAAATGTGTTCTTCAATATATTCTCCTCTTGGGTACAAGACTGTGGAAAAGCAGCAGGGGCCGCTTGGCCATTAGGTGATGCCTGCTACTAATTCTCTCATTAACACATTTGGAAAGCCATTACACTGGAGCCCCCTGCCTTTCCCCAACGAGAATAGTAAACTACGGAAACTGAACCTCTGGGTTCCCCATTTGTGGTTCCCGTCGTAGCGCATATCCTGACTTCCAAATGCGGTGTAAGTTTTCTGGAGACGTGAATCAAACCTGTATAATTCGTATTATAAGCCCGTCCAAGATTAACAAGGCCGGGCTTTGTCACTGGCTTTGCCAGTAATGAGTAGAGTCTCTAAATCTCATTTTCCTCAACTGTAAATTAAGAGAATGAACCATTATTTGATCTGTTAGGTTCTTTCTAAATCATAAATTTGATAGGTTTATGATGATCACATATTATGGGACATGGCAATGAAACAGCAAATGGGCTTGTGTGTTTTTGCTGAAGTCCCTCTCCCTCGCACACACACACAGACACATCTCAGCAGCTGCTGGACAGGAAGAATTTTCAAAGAAGAGGGTCCCAACTGGAAATAAGGCCCATTTCTAAGTGGCTGACCCCTCTGGGCATGATAGATATTTCAGCTTTTTCCCTGGCAGGACAGCAAGATCAGTCTACTGCTACTTTTACATCTTACTCTGAAGTTTCATTGCTTGTTTATGATAGTTTTATATTTATATAAACCTTCATTTTTTGTCCTCACTGTGCAAAAAAGGACAGTTGTAGTCTGAAAAGTCAAGCAAAATTTAGGAAGACAAAATTTAAACGTAAAGAGGGTATTCAGTGTCCTTCTAATACAGATATTCTGTAATTCCTAAATATTCCAATGATAGATGAGTGGATTTTCCCATTTGAACCCAAAGCGGGTTTCAGGCATTCCTGGCCCAGAGGAGACATCAAATTCGCCACCCCACTGACATTGCATAATTTTCCCTTCTTTACTCCAGGCTTGCATCACCAGGTACTAACTACAGAGTGACCGGAGGATGATGGCGGCAATTCCTTCAGTGATGCAGGAGTTACACAGAATCCAGCTCCTGAGAATTGTCTTACCCCTGCAGTGGCCTCTGCCTCTGTTCCCTGGCATGCCAGGCTACGCCCCTTGTGAGGACAGCAGTGTCCATATATGAGACAGGCTCAGAGCTATTGTTTCAGCATCCGGCCCCATGACAGAGACGAACTTAGGAAGGCAAGCTAGAGACACATTCGTATATGCACTCTCCTGAGTGGATGCCACCCAAAAAATCCAAGAGGGAAATGGTCTACATACAGGAGAGCAATTCACAAGAGCTCCATGGAAATGCATTAGCAGCTTTTCAGCGAGCTTGTGATAGTGCCAAACAGCTCTGTTTTGGCAATCTTGAAAATTGGGCCCTGAGTACTAAAAGCTCAAAATTTCCAAAGCTGAATAAGGGATAGAGGAGAAAAAAATGCTGATGGCTTGATCATTTACAAACTAAAGAGAGAAGGTGTGCTTTGAGGGCTGTTCCCCCTAAGTTGAATAGGTAAGTGGTAACTAATAAACTAAAGTGACACTGTATGCTATGTTGAGCCCTTAGGACTTTTTCCAACAATGAATGTCACACCTGGATGCTTAATTATGTGAAAATGGAGAGCAGAAGGGAAAACAGAAGCCTTGTAGTTGGAGTTTCCCACTTTTTTCTGCTAGCTTTGATGACTCCTTAAAGTTCAACTATTGAGTACCTACACTGCTGGAGAGCACGGAACCAGTTCTGTACATACAGTGTCCATCTGTCCCAGCACAGATGTCCCATATGTCCTCTACACTTTCCTCCAACCTGAGCTCCTTGTGCATAAGCAGGCCAAATGCTTTCACTCTGCTGGGACTCCCACCAGCACAAAATGTTAATAGAAATGAACAATTACCTGCCTTACTGACTAGGATAAGAACCAAGGGTCAGCCTTCTACTTTACTCTTTTTATTTTATTTTCTGTAATTTGCTCAAGAGTATGTGTAGAGGTTAAGAGTTATGTTAATGCATTAATTAATTTGCATTATTAAACTGTAAATAAGGGATTCAGATACAAAGTTGGGTATACTTAATTAGTAAAGGAAAAGATTAAAATAAAAAGTAAGAGTTGCTTTTGTTCAAGTCGGTGTTTCCCAGGGATTTTTTTTTTTTATAGTCAACCTCACCCAGCATCTTAGTTTGGTATAGACAGCCTGTTGTTAGGCATTAGCAGGCTGAATGCTTTATATGCCAATATAAAGGACATTGAATGTAAGTAACCTGAGAACAGAAGGAGAACTGTGAGTTTGAGATATGTTTTCCCATCCCACATCCTCAGTCATAAGTTTTTATTGTACAATGTGCTATCCTAACTTAAAGCTTTCAAAAAATCACGTCCAAACTTTCCAACTTCTCATTCAGAAGGAATTCTCAAGGAACAAGTCTTGTCATTATAGACTGGAAATCTCACTATGGTATTTTATCAATTCCAATGACTTGTTTTTGTTTGATTCACATTTTAACATCTCTGAAATAACAACAGGTGATGCAGTCGAGGGTGGGTGTCAAATCCCAGCAGGTATGATGATAAAATTGCCTGATAGTTGCTTATGCAATAGCCTATTAGATGTACATCAGACCCTGGGATGAAAGAGGTGGATTCCAGAGAGAGGATGGGAGTGGCCGTATAGCAGCGTGGATGAACGGCCAGCCTGGTGAGCACCAGTGGAGACAGGGAGCAGCAGCAGATGTCAGGGACCCAAAGAGGTACAGCCCACAGAAAGGCACCAGGCGCAAAGCCATTTGGGAATCTAAGCTAAGCAGTGAGGTACACAGTCCGAAGAAGATCTGACTCATAGGGGCAAGGTAGCACAGTGGTGAAGAGCCTGTCCTTTGACATTAGATAAACCTGGCTTTGTACCCCAAACCCATCCCTGACAAGTAACATGCTAGTGTTACACATGTAATCCATGTGCCTCAGATCATCATCTCCAAAATAGAACAACACAGCCCCCTTTGGAGGGTGTTCTAAGGATAAAATGGGATTGAACACAGTGGAGGTCATTGCTCAAAGCCGGGCACCTTCCAAGTAATCAACAGATGGTAGCTACTGTTCTCTCATATCATGTATTTTGAGCTTGCTTATTGCAGAATTTAGTACAAATGAAGCTGGTTCAAATCCAGTAAGGAAAAGGCAGGTGGTGGTGCCTGACTGATGTGGGCAGCCCTAAGCAGAGGATCCCAAGGACTGCTGGGGAGGCCCCTCACAGGTGTAAGACCACCTGTCCAAGGGAATACCTGAGGTTGCAGAGCAGGCACCCCAGTTGACAAATGACTTACTGTGACTCTTGGGTGGTGGGACTACATGATACATTCTGTTTCCATTTAGCAATAATTCCTGTGCCACAGTCAGTGTCAGTTATGGGATGTAATTATCCTTTTATCCAGGCCCCTCTGCTTCTCTTCTGCCATCAATCATGATTGTCTTTTCTGTGCCTTCTTATGAGTTTCTCTGACCTAAAGTTGGTAATGAGCTGCAGTGAAAGGTAGCCCCATAAAGGATGGGAAGCAAAGAGGACAAGGCCATGGTCTAATGTGAGTTTTTAAATTATTATTGTTTATTCATGACATTTTTCCTTCTTTTGTTAGGGATGTTAGGACTTAGCTCAAGATCTAAGTACAAGGAGGTCATATTTCTGTTGTTGTTTTCTTTTTACAAAATACAGTGGTTTGAAAAAAAACCCTCATTGTGTGGTGCCAGTGAATGTAAATTACATCTACTCAGATTGACCATAAAACCAAAACAGATGTTAGAATAGCTTGTGGTTTGAATTCCTCTTTGAACTATAGACACTCTTGTAATCAACAGGAATTTCTGAATGTATCTGGAGACATAAAGATGCTATGTATAGACAGGAGCATTTTCATTCTTGAAAACTTATTCCTAAATCAGTCTTACTAAATATCACCTCTAGACACAATTTTCAGTCTGGCTGCTTTAATAAGAAGTAAAATATGGCTGCAGACCACCCATCAACATTGGCCCAAAGTGACGCTTTCTGTGATTCATGTTCCAAGCCAAATGATCATTTGTCCCAGTTTCATCGGAGAAGATAGAAATGCATTGGGAAGGAGTCTGAAGCATTTCAAAAATATACTAAGGCTTTTGCCTATTGACTGCCAGAATGAACTCACTTCTAAAAACACATAATGTCTTAAAAGACTTAACTTGGCCATGTTGTATTAACCTGGTCCTACTGCCATATTTGTATATTAAACAAAGGAGTAGAAACACTTTAAAATATATATTACAGAGATTATAAGGTCATTCTTTTCTATGTTACTTGAAATTTCTAAGGAGAAATTGGAGAGTCCCACTTAATAATTTTATAAAAGGTGTATTTAGATGCTGAGTTTGCATAGATAACTTCTAAAGATCCTCCACTATATTTTTCAATTGCTTAACTCATTCCAGGCAGCGTGACAAAAACTGACTAGCTGTCCACCAAAGCTCTTTCCCCTTATTTGCAGGTGTATAACTCAACTTTCCAGACCCTTTTCTAGTTAGGAGAGGCCACATATCTGAATTGCAGCCACTAGAATGTGAGTAAAAGTGATAGGTGCCACTTCCACTCCTGGCCAAGTTTCCCACTGGTGACCCTACAGATTCTCTTCTCCTGTCTGCTGGGTGGATGTTGACACCCAGGGAAAGTTTGTAAGCCACTCCTTGAAGGTGACAGAGAAAAATAGATGGAAGGAACCTGGACCCTGAATCACCAATTGGTGGAAGGCCATCCTTTGATCAAGAACATCCACTTTGTACTCAGTGTAACTAATAAATTTACATCTTAGGGAAATGATATTTTGCAGTACAACTAGCAAACCCTTTTAAAATATAGTAAATAAAGAAATAGGAATTATTATTAGAATCTTTAAGGTTTAAATTTTATATACCCAGAGTTCTCCTTTCCTTTAAAGATAATGTTATTAATACTAGTTATCGTCTCTGTGAAGACAAGACTGAGTTTTCAGATACTGATGGATTATGTCCTCTCTTGTTAGCTAGACTTTCTACTCTGGGATTTAAGGGAGTCAAGAAATTGAACCTAGTATATTCTCGTTCAAAGATAAGAGTGTGGCTGGAAGAAGGCAAGCTTCCGAGAAAAGCAAAGCATCTGTGAATATAAGTCAGACTCTACCTACTACCTCTAGAGGATCCTGTTGTAGATTAAACAGCCAGTCTGAGTATTTGCAACTATATTACCTGCTCCTCAATCTATGTGCACACACACACACACGCACATTTTTTGCCTCTTATTCATCAAAATGGCCCAATAAATAAGGTTGCTCTCTGGTGAGACTAATCAGGTGCTAAACCAAGGCACGTCTTTTTATCCAAAAGAATTTACTGAAGGGGTCCATAACCAGGTACATAGTTTATAGTATTGGATGGCTGTTATGAGAGACAGAGTGTGGGAATAAATGCTGATGTCAATCTAGTCAGGTAGAGAGGTAGAGGCCTGATTCCTGGTATTGTAGCACTATGAGACAACTCCGTGTGTGTGTTTGTGTGTGTGTGTGAGAGTGCCATTATTTTCATGTCTAACACAAAGCTTTCCAATTCTAATGACATCCTAGAAACTAACACTTAGAATACCAAAATGTAATGCTTTTTTATTTCAAATGGAGAAAGAGCCATTACTCTATTCATCAGAGAAACCTAAGGTTTCATCCCAGCTCTTTCACTTACTGGCTATGTTATGCCTATTACCAGGTCCCCTAGAGGTGGAAGGAGAAGCTATTTAGCACCTACTGTTAATGAACATGGATTTATTTCTTCTTTTCTCCCTTCCTTCTTCTTCCTCCTCCTCCTCCTCTTCTTACTCCCCTTTCTTCAGTGCTCCCTCCCACTTAACAGACTATTCTCAGAGACCACTCAGGGTAGTGGGCAAGAACCCTGGAAATTGGACTTGGAAGAAGCTGGTCCAAGTCCTGGCTCTGCCACTGAATGGTGTAACTTGTTCACCTCCTTTGACCTCTCTGAACTCAATGATCTTGTTTTATGCAGGAAAATGAATATCTGCTAAACTCACCTAAAAGAGCTAATGTGAAGATTTGCAAGATAGTGGATGTAAGAGCTTCTCTTTTTATTCTTGTAATTGCTTAAGAAGTGAATAAAACTCAGATACAAAAAACTGTACAATTCTCTGCTGGTAGGACTGTGAATAGGTATAAGCCTTTTGGAAAACTAAAGTTCTTAACAAAGTTCATTCTCTTTGACCATTTCTGTGAATCATCCTAAGCAAATAGACTTCAATATAAAAAATCTTTAGACACAAAAACATCCATTTGAGAGCTGTATATAACAGAAAATAGCAGAAATGTCCATAGCAAAACTATGTAATATATGGCACAGCCATAAACAATGACATCCATAAACAATGTGTTTCAAAGAAAATTATACAATATAAGGAAATGTTAATGATATAAAGTTAAGTGAAAATTCAGGATGCAAAGTTCTGTAATTCCAACTATTTTTAAATTTATTAAAAAGGATTAGAAACAAAATAGGTTGATGGTATTTATGTTTAGATGGTTGGTATTTTTAGGTGTGTTTTTAAAAATCACTGTTCTTTATACTTTCCCAATTTTAAGTAATGAACACAAGCTGCTTTTATAATTTATATATATATGTATACTTAACAGAAAATAAATAATACAGAAGTACAATTTTCCTAGCAGTGTTCCATAAACAATTTTCTTGTATTTCTTATGAAATAAAAAATATTAATAATATGAAATATTGGATAATGGTTATTTTCAAGAAGTTGAATAAGATAGTCTTGTTTTGTTGAATCATTTTTTGACATAATGAAATGAAAGTTAATGAGGTTCAGATCTTAATGTAAACGGCAAAGCTTGAACCAAAATCTAATGGACTCTGAACACCCAGCAGTATTGCCAATAAAACTATTTATCTCCAGGGACCAGACACCCAAATAATCATGTTAGTATTAGATTTAGTTGGAAAACCTTCAGGTCTTGTTGAGGTAGAAATGCCTGTTCGTGATATACACATTCTAAATTGTTTCAGAGAATAAATGTGGCTTCAGTTCCTATCCTTCTGAGGTATGCCCTGCTGAGGGGACATTGCTATCTCTACATGTCTGCACCTCCTCAACTCCTCGGTTCTCCACAGATTATACAACCAGCAGAGTGGAGCATTTTCTTCTTTAAAAAATTTTTTTATTGTAATAACGTTGATATACCCTATTATATTGGTTTCATATGTATGATATTATGACTTGTTAATTGTATGTATTACTAGATGCTTGCCACAATAAGTATAGTTACCCCCTTATCACACCAAGATATTATAATAGTATTGGTTATATTCTTTATGCTGTACTTCCATTCCTATGTCTAACTTACTTCACAATCTGCATTTTGTGCCTCTTTATCCCTTTCACCTATTTCATTCATCCCCTACCCTCTTTCCTATGGTAACTGACCAGTCTGTTGTCTACATTTGTGGGTCTCTTCTTTGTTTTTTAGATTCCACATGAAAGTGAAATCATACGGTATTTGTTTTGCTCTGCCTGGTTTATTTCACTTAACATGATACCCTGTAGGTCCATCCGTGTTGCAAATGGCAAGATTTCCTTCTTTTTATGGCTTAGTAATATTCCATTGTGTATAGGTACTACATCTTCTTTATCCATTCATCTGTCGATGGGTACTTGAGTTGCTTCCATGTCTTTCTTTTGGAAATAGTGTTATAGTGAGCATAGGTGTGCATGTATCTTATTGAATTAGTGATTTTGTTTTCTTTGGGCAAATTTCCAGAAGTGGATTTGCTAGGTTGTATCTATTTCTATTTTTAGTTTTTTTGAGGACTCTCCATATTGTTTTCCATGGTGGCTGCACCAATTCACACTCCCACCAACGGTTTAGGAGGGTTCCCTTTTTACCACTTCCTCACCAGCACTTGTTATTTCTTTTCTTTGGAATAGTAACCATTTTGACTGGTGTAAGGTGATACCTCACTGTGGTTTTGATATGTATGTCCCTGATGACAAGCAATGTGGAGTACCTTTTCATGTGTCTACTGGCCATCTGTATGTCTTCTTTGGAAAAATGTCTGTTCAGGTCCTCTGTCCATATTTTAATTGGATTTTATGGGGGGTTTTTTGGTCCTGAGTTATACAAGTTCTTTATATATTTTGGATATTAGCCCCTTATTAGAGGTAACATTTGCACATATAGTCTTCCATATAGTAGGTTGCCTTTTTATTTTGTTGAAGTGGAGCATTTTCTGAAATGCTGATATGATGGAGGCTCTAAGCAAGAATTTTCAGATAACTCTCAGAGAATCAGAGGGAACTCGAAAAAATTCTTTAAGCTTCATGAAGATTAATGCTCTGTTATGTTTTGGGAACCTGGGGCAAGAATTGGAGCTAAATTGGCAGGCAGCTTTGGCAGATTTATGTCCACCTCTGAGATGAATAACATACATGGTATTTTAGAAGTGAATTCTATGTAAAGTCCATCACAAAGCATATGAAATCACTTCATAATATGCTGCAACACAGTTAAATCTCCCCTAGGCACTGGGAGGCCTCTTTCATTATTTCTCAGATACAGCCCAGGATCTGGGAATTAAAGACTGAACTTCAGACTGAACTTTGAAATTTGTTCACTCTTGCAGGTTGGCTAAACTTTTGCTTTTTTTGTGTGTGTGATTTTCTTTTGCTCCACTTAATTTTTTTTAATTGAGATAAAATTGGCATATTGCCCCACTTACTTAGATGAGCAAACAGCCCCCCACACCCAAGAACCAAGGGAATGAAAATGTCATTGGTAAGAAAATTTGCATTATTTTGTTTTGTATTATGAGTTGTGTTCCAACCATATCATCTCAAAACTTAAGAAACTTACATAACAGCAGAGGTCCATCTTCTGAACATGTAATATGAAATCCAAAAGAACATCCATCTCATCAAAACAACAAAAAAAAAGCAAAATTACTCACCTAACATATGTGTTCCTGTCAGGTTTCATGGATCTACTGGAATCAGGCAAAATCAGAGCCATACCTCATGCTATATGGACAGTCACTCTTAAGTAAAAAAATATTGTGATATTGTGGTTTGCTATTAAAGTATAGATCAAATCATAGTATTCTGCTCTAAGTTAGAATGACACCCTCCCTTAAAACTTGTTTTCTTCTGAAATTAATAACAGAATTTTTCCATAGCATTCAAAACTCTTATCAGTTCAGAAACATCCTCCCTGGCATTGCCTTCTATACTACAGCCCAGCTCTCAGAACAACATTTTCACAAGAAGGCAGGCCCCTTTTTTGAAGGTGTGGCATCCTATCTCTTGGATCTGATTGGTCAGCTTATTAACTGTCGACCAGTGCACCTTTCCCTCACCCTTGGCCTTGATCCCAGGGTGAGTCTGGTGGAGCGCACAGATGCGCTTGCCATGGGACAACTGTATATGGGTGCAAATCCTCCATTAATTTCCATAACAACTCCACCAGGTTATCTCAAAAATGTACCCGGTGTACATGAAAACTTTCAGTTCCCAAACATCTCATTTTCCCACCCCATCCTACCCCTCACCAATGTGTCTGTATTCTTCATGATCATAAGCAAAGTGAACATCCAATGTCAGGACCCCAGAACACCCCTTCATCACACAGAAGGTGCAATAATTAAGCAAAACCTGAAGCCTAAACTCTAGGCGGCCTGTAATGTCCCATGAACCAGCTGTCAGAGGTCAGTCCAGGAAGAATAACCAAAGACGGCCTAGTATTTTCAGAAAACAGAGTGCATCTCTTAAGAAATCCATGAATTTACTACTTTTGCTGATGTTTCTCACTTTACACTTTGGGGATGGAAAATCTAAACTTAGGAAACTTCATCCCGTTCCTGTTTGCCTCAGTCCTTGTGGCAATCAGCTGAAGGTCAATGCTGGCAAGAGCTTCCCGAGCATTAGTCTCGTGGCTTGGATGAAAATAAGAGCTTAAAATGCTCATAAGTATTCAAAAGGCAGCAGATAAGCATTTCACGACGTGCACGGATTTCTCTGTAAGAATTGCATTAACAGCGAAGAATCAAACGCTGCGATCTTAACTGGGGTCTCCATGTTGGAAGATACTACTCTTGCTGGTGAAAGTCACTTTGGAAACCCCCCCCTAATTCCACGTGGGCCTCCTTCCGTCCACCCTGGCCAGCCTGCAAAGTTTATAGAATGGGAGGAAAATAGGATAGGGACCCAATATAGTGCATAAATCCTGCCACTGCCACCACTAAGGAAGACATTGTAACTTTGCCCAACGTGTCCAAAAGTGCCCGAGAAAACCGTCTTAGTAAACGTAATGACACCTTTGAGGCAAAAAAGCCCTAACCTGTATTTGGCTTTTATGATCTGTTCCTGTGTGTAGCCTATAATAATACAAGTATCTCCTACCTCATGACCCACCACAAACCGGCTTACGTGCCTCTCTTTCCCAATGACCGTGGACAGTTTTGAGACTCAACATGCCCGTTTACCACCTCTGGGGCTTTAACACTTTTATTTGGTATTCCATGCTGTATCTCTCAATTTATTTTTAGGACGTAATGAGAAGGACCACCGAATTCCAGTCTGGCATTTACCTCTGGCTCTGACAGGTGGAAGTGTTAGCTAATTAGATAAGTGTTAAATAATTAATTACTCCAGTGAATTAATTAAACTAATTAACACATCTGTTTCCAGTGCAAATTCTGTCAGCCAATGACCTTGACCACTAACAGTGCCAGCCAGGTAATGCCAGCAAAGATGGATGGAGCCCCTATAACAACTCCCCAGGACAGTAAGGCAAGTGGTCATGATTTAGGTGACGTGCAGAGTAGTTTTATAGAATCCATGAAAGCAGAGTACTAATAAATGTCTTCTGGGTAGTATTAAATTATATTCTCTAGTTTTCAATCTTTCCGAGACTCAATTCTACTCTTACGATAGGTTGTTCTTTGAAGATTTTTTTTTTATTGATTATATTGCAAAAGGCCAGTCACCTGATCAGGAAGGGAAAATATTTTGTTCTTAGAAAGCATGCACACAGGACTGCATAAAGCAAACTCAGTCCGTCTCTGGGCATTTCACAAATGGAGGCTGAGTGCCAGGCAGAGCCCCATGACTCAGCCCAGCCTTGAGGTCTGTAGGGCCTACATGCATCAGCTCTGCCAAATCCATGCTCCAGAGTGTCTGGCCTGAGAACATACTTCACTTCCCACCATCTGCCTCCATAGTGCCAGCATTTTCATATTCTGGCTCCTTGACAAGTATTTTTTTTAATCTGTCTTAATTTTGCCCCTGAAACACTAATGTTTGAAAAAAGAAGTCAGAGTCCTAGCATGTAACTGGATAGCATCTGGGTCTCTCCCCATTTGGCACACTTTCTGCTGAAAATATAGAAGATTTACTCATGTGCACTTAGAACCATACCCACCCCTAAAGCAGGCGAGGGGCAGGGCAGGAACACAGGGCTCCCAGAACCTGGATATAAGGACAGGGCATCACCTTGTGCCAGGCTGTGCTAAATTCTGAGGACGCAAACAGGATGAGTGGGGTGGTATCTGCTCTAAGGAATTTATTCTCTAGTGGGGAAGAGGGATGAATGGTAAAGAATATGGCAGGTGCTATGAAAACTCAGAGGCGAGGCCCCAAACCCAGACCAGGGAAGCAGGGACTTCCAGAAGGATGTGATGCCTGCATTGGTCTGGAGAAAGTTGAAGTCCCCCAAAATACTGCTGAGGGTGGATGTGGGGTGAATATGAGAGGCCTGTGCTCCCGTCCCAGGGAGCAACACGGGACATGCACAGAGGTGACAAAAAAAGCATCACATTTCAAGAGCTGTTAGTAGCAGTGTGTGATTTTACTTCCATGTATTTGCACCAAAACTTCTCATACAGGCCCTTGGTGGCTCTCCGTTTTTGAGATTCTGGTATTTTAAGAAAGAAAGAAAGGCCGAAAAGGCCAATATTATATTAGTTGTAATATATTTTAAATGTTTACATTTAATGAATTGGCATCTTAACTCTTCATAAACCATACAGTCAAATTTACTACTCACAAGACATTGCAGGGTTTCTAAAAACATATAAATCATCACACACTGTAAGTTTACTGGAACACAAGTTTATATTCTTCCTCCTGATCTTCCCTTTCTTTCGGTGTAAATGGGGAGTCTATGTATATATGCACATAAAGTCTAATTTTAGACCAAAGGGCCCCTGGGGGCCCATCGGGCTAGGCCTGCCTCCCAGGCCTTGGAGCTCTTTTCCTTCCTCCCAGACTAACCCCTTCTCGAGGTCTGGAGGCTCTGCTCTTAGGATCCTCTCCATGAGGTACCCATTGAACTCGTACCAGTTCAGCAAGGCTGCAGCAAATACCTCTGTCCAGGAAGGTCTCTCTCTCTCTCTCACACACACACCCCAGACCCAGCCTCACAGCCTGTAGGCGATGGGACAGGTAACATAGTGTCCTTCCCTACCTCCACTCCAGTTCACCAGATCCCCCGCTCCACCATTTGGCCCTTAGCACCATCCATGGCTTGAAAGAACATGAAAATGTCTTAAGTGATCCGCTCCGATGCTAAGCAGTTTACTTTTTCATTTATTCATTCAACAAATATTTACTGAGTATACACTATGCTCCGGGAAGTCTAAGAAGACTTGGAGATACAGGTATGACTGAGATAGCTCTTGCTTCTCTGATTTCTTCCACAAAAATATTGACATTCATGAATTGAGAAAATACAGTTTCCACATTTTTCATACTCACCCGTGTGTTGAATCACATGTATGATGTGTATCTTCATCATTCTATTCTTCAGGCCTAATAACTAAAACTCATTGAATCTTTGGATCTTTCCTTAAGTGTTTATTTCCCAATACATAGATTGTGGCTGCCCCAAATCCTTTCTGGAGGAAGGGGGGGTATTAAAAAATCCACATTTGTTTCTTTTACGGTGTAGATATGTTGCAGCTTAACATATTTACACCTAGGTGCAGACAGTGTACCTTCTTTTCTATTAGCCATCCATTATTTTTCACTATGCCTGCTGTCCCAGAAGTTGGGGCAGAAGGTGGTGACTTTGAACTTTCCAATCAAAAGCATCTTCATGTCTTTGGTTGAAAGAGTCTCATTTAGATGACATGTTCTCCTTCAGACAGCTGCTCAGTCTTTCTAGTGTCCAGCCTCTGTCTCCTGCTTCTGTGATGACACCTACTGAATGGTGTGGGCAGGTGGGGTTTACCTGATTTCTTGGCAGTGAGGAAGAGGAGGGCTCTGGGATCCAGGGGCTCAGATCCTGGTCCTTTGGCCGCCTGAGGAGGTGGGTCAGGCCTTGTCCACTGTGTCCTTGGGAGGAATCTGTGGCTAGGAGCGTTGGTCTGTGGGTCCCTGAATGGGACCGCTGAGAATCAGCTAGCCCCTCTAGGGCAAAGGGAACACCATGCTGGCACCCTCCTGTGAAGTCTGTGGCCTCTACTATTTGTCTCCAGCCTCAAAGCCCCCTTCCCTTGTGGCCTCTTTGTTCAGTCCCTGGCCTCTGACAGCTCACAGGCATATGAGAACCTCTGTCTGTCTGGTGAGAACAGTCAAGAACTTTCAGGCCTCTGATGCCAGACTTAGGCTCTGGGGAACACTGATGTCGCTGGCTGTCTCTCTCCTCCACTGCTGCACCTTTCCCACCCCATGCTGGATGCGGGCCTGGGCTGAATAGGGAGATTTTCCTGGAGATTTGCAACCTCTCCTGGGCTATGCTGAAAGATGCGGATCTCAGGCTCCAATGTTCTGAAGCTGACTGATGCCTAGTTGGGTATTTGTATCTCCCTTGAATGTCGTCCCCAAGGGTGGATCGTGACCAGGGACTCTTGTCTGACCTTCTTGCCCTTCTCTTGCCTTCTCATTCACACTGAGAAGGTGAGGTCTTCTCTGTACCTCTTCTCCCTGTCTATTGCGAAATACCCTTTTATCATATACTGAATTCTCCCTGGTTTCTAGCAACTCCATTTTCAAGTTCTTCAGCCCTAACTCTTATATTAATGGAAACATAAACATTTTTTAAATCCTTGTTTTTACTCACATTGCCTCACCCGAGACTCAAAATTCCCATTCAAATAATCCTAATCCCCTACTCCAACCCCCATCCCCCTTAGGCAAATGGGAATGTGGACTAAAAATGGTCATGTATACAGGAAGGAAAAAGCTTATTAGTAAAGGTTTCAAAAGTACTTTCTCCATTATAATTATAAGCAATAATTGAATCCCTAGCACAAATGCTAGGAACACCAGCTTTTGTGGTGGTGTTCTTTGCAGTGCGTGTCCCTCCACAATTCTGTTAAAATGCTGTACTTCGGCCGTATGGGACTCTCCTAGGCAGGGCCGTGCAGTGGGGCCACAGATGGTGCCTTTGCCCTGAGAAGGGCTGCTGGAAGGGCGCTCTACTGGAGGCTGACCCACGCTGAGTCCGTGGGGAGCGTGACAGCCTCCCGCAATCCTTACATCGACCAGAGCCTCCTGCTGTCAGTCCCAGGGGATGCTAGAGTTACTGTAGTTATGTTTGAAAGGTTCAGTAATTGTATATGAGATTAAAAATACAAAATAATGACATATTTTCCAGACTCACAGAGCACTGACCTTTGGAATCTTTATAAATTTGGAATTTGCTTTAAGAAAATAATTCCTCCTGATTTACCAAATTTCACTGATCTGTTTTTCCTTCCAGAATTATATTTCCTAATATTTAAAGCACATATAACCAGTGATTCTGCTTTGGACAATGATTAAAAATAAAACATAAAAGAAAGCACTTCAAGTCGCATGGACATTTATTTCTAGGGCTTTTGGGGGGATGTGGAGGACTTGACTCTTGTCAGTCATTCTAGATAAGGTCTGTTTCTTAGTATGTTTGCGCTGCTATAACAAACCACAGGTTGGGGGGCTTAAACCACAAACATTTATTTCTCACAGTTCTTGAGGCTGTGAAGTCCAAAGTCAAGGTGCTGGCAGATCCTGTATTGGGAAGAGACCACTGTCTCCTCCCTGTGTTCTCATGTGGTGGAAAGGGGCAAGAGAGCTCTCTGGGGTCTCTTTTCTGAGGGCACTAAACCCATTCTTGTAGGGTCCACCCTGATGGCCTGGTCACCTCCCGAGGGCCCGCCTCCTAATACCATCACCCTGGAGGTTCAGGTTTTATCACATGAATCTGGGGGCAAGAGGGAGACACCCTGAGGCATACAATCTGTTTTAAGTGACTCCACATAGAAGGTGTCATATTTATCACTCAGTAAGTGATTATTAAGCCCCTACTATGCACTAAATTTGTTCATGCTTGAAGTTGAATAAAAGATATAAAAGGCAAAGAGTGGTCCTTGCGCTCAAGTTCATTCTCCAAATGAACAGGACGTAACTTGCCCTGGCTGCTTGGGTGGCCTTTCTTACTGGGAATATGACTTCCACAGTGTGACCAAAGCTTAAGCTTCCTGGCCCCACTGGCTGACAGTAAAACTAACATCAGTGCCTCGGTGGGCCAACAGACCACTCTGAGAAGCCAGCAAAGGTCAGCAATTCCTCAAGGGGCTTAGTCCACGGAGGCGCTGGAGACTGAAACCACCAGACTTCTGAGTATCCTGGATTTCAACTTTTAGAATGTTTCTGTTCTTAATGATGTTTGAGAAAAGGAAATATGAGGAGCAGAATATCAAGCAAAAAGTCAAGAACAACTCTTTTATTGGAAAGGAAGCATATTTTGAATCAATAACAAATAAAATTAAAAAGCTTTTCTCTATGTTCGTAATAATCAGTCTCAACTCAGACGGGAAATCTGAAGGACAAGAAATAAGTAACTGAAGGAGCAAGAGGAAGCATGTCAGGCAGGCTGGTGATCAGCTCGGCCTTCCACGGGCCAGTCCCTGGGCACCCACCCCGCCCTCACAGTAGCCTCCGCAGCGGGTCTTCTTAGTAACTCCACTTCCAGATGAGAAAACTGAAGCCAACACGCTTAAACGAGGCACCTGAGATCCTGCAACAGTAATCAGACGCAGGTTTGCCCAGCTACAAAGCCACGGGAACTCCTTCTATTTAACCACTGTTTTTAAATGTTGGAGTCCTTTAAAGAAAACAAGAGTCTGGAATTTTGATCTGGGTGTGAAAGGTGAGGTAGGATTGGGATGTGAGGAGCATCTCTGCACAACGTCTCACCCCACTGGTCCTAAGGGTTATTTGTGTCTCTCATTAATGGGAAAAGGTACACAGCTAAGCTATCATGGCTGCTGCTGAAGAAAATAGTGCCATGAAAATGATAGCCCAGTCCTAATGGTGATTTTAATGGTGATCTCATTGCCAAAACTTACACTTTCTATTGAAATGTGCCTCAAATGCACTTTAATTTACAATTCAACTCATCTCAGGCTTACCACTTACCTATGATTTCACCCCCAAAGCTGGGTCCAATTGAACACCCTGCCTGCAGCGAATGGTCTGCTCTCAGCAGTCCCTAGAAGAGATTTCAAAGGCTCCGGGCTGAGGGGTCCCTAACTGCTGGTGGCTCGCCCATTTTGGTGGCTTTAGGCTTTGGAGATTAAAGCACATGTTTGCTTTTCAGGACCAGATGAAAGCGTCCCATGGGGAGCGTGAAGTCCATTGGGAAACCAGACTCGCAGTTGGAAAGAAGCTCTGAGTCTGACAACCGTCACCCTAAAGTGAGAGGAGGGGGCCCTTTCCCCAGGAACTCAAGGAAGGTTCAGTCCAAACCTTGGACAAAAAAAACAAGGTTATTACTGAGAGCTCAGATGGGAAAATGATGCTAATACATCCTGGAGGTGGTGAATTCCAGGCCCAGAAAGTCATGAAATTTCAGAGCTGACTGATTCTAATTTGGGTTTCGCTCAGTGACAGAACAGCATGTTCTCTGGTGCCATACACCGGGTTAAACACTAATTTTTCATTAAAGAGGTAGAAAATCTTGAGGACATGATCACGGTCATATTCACATTCCTGTTAATGCCTCACCTTGGGAACGTCATGGCTTTTTGGCAGCGTGATTGCTTTGAGCACTTCACCTTGGCTTTGAATTTCAATGCCTGTTGGGATGATTGCTGCTGTTTCTCTGGGTATGTGATGTGAGCGTTCTTTAGGTTTTTTGATTATGAAATATTTCAAACACATAGACATGTGCAGCTGTAACAGATGACGGTGTAGTTGCTACAAATATTTAACAATTGCCAACATTTGCCATACTTAATACAGACTGTTTTTTTTTAAAAGAATCCATTAAAGCACTTTCCATCTTCCTTATCCCCAGATTCCTTTTGCTTTTTCCCCAGAGGTAACCACTACCCTGAAGTTAGTGGAGATCCTTCTAAGCACATTTTATAAGGCTGTATTATAATGACATGCACCATATCTTAAACTTGCTCATTCTATATATATATGGGGAGTACTATATATGTTCTTTACAACTTATTTTTTCAGGTTGCTTCCAATTTGTCCCTATAAATATCCTCATGTATGTCCTACTAATCTCCCTGTATATGCACATGAAAATGTCTCTAATATCTGGCCAGACGTTTGCATGTGTTCAATTTTACTGGGTATTTTTACACTGCCCTACAAAATAGTTTTACCAAGTTACACTTGGGCCAACAGTGTATCATATGCCCCATTTTCCCATATCCTTGGCAATAAATCTGGTGTTATTAGCCATATAATTATTTAGCCAGTATGATGGTCATAAAACGGTATCACTTTGTTTCATTTTACATTTCCCTGATTATTAGTGAGGTTAAGCCTGTTTTATCTGAGTTTAATATGTTTACAAATACTGTGATTACTCCTCACACCAGTTAGGATGGCCCCTTTCCAAAAGACAGGAAAGAAAAAATGCTGGCAAGGATGCGGAGAAAAGGGAACCCTCCTACCCTGTTGGTGGGAATGTAAATTGGTTCAACTGCTATGGAAAGCAGTATGGAGCTTCCTCAAAAGACTAAAAATAGAAATACCATTTGATGTAGTCATTCCACTTCTAGTAATTTACCCTAAGAAAAAAGAATCCCTAATTCAAAAAGACATATGCATGCTTATGTTTATTGCTGCACTGTTCACAATAGCCAAGATTTGGAAGCAACCTAAATATCCATCAATAGCTGAATGGATAAAGAAGATATGGTACATATACACAATGGAACATTATTCAGCTATAAAAAGAAAAGACATCCTGCCATTTGCAACAGCATGGATGGAGCTAGAGGGTATTATGCTCAGTGAAATAAGTCAGGCAGAGAAAGACAAGTACCAAATGATTTCACTCATTTGTGGAATATAAAAGCAAAACAGAAGGAATTTAAAAAAGCAGTAGAATCATAAATATCGAGAAGGGACTAGTGGTTACCAAAGGGGAAGGGTTGGGGAGGGTGGGTGAGGAGGGAGAAGGAAAGGGGCACTATATATCACAACCACAATATAGGTAGGTGACTGGGATGGTAGTACAGCATGGAGAATACAGTTAATGACTCTGTAACATCTTACTCCATTGATAGACAGTGACCACCATGGAAGGGGGTGAGGGCTAGATAACATGGGTGAATGTTGAACCACTGTTTTGTGTATGTGAAACTATTATTAGATAGTATGTCAATGATACTTTAAGAAAAAAATTGAAAAAAAGTTGATTACTTATATATTTTTATTCATTTCTTCCACGTTATTTTGTTTTCCTAATATCTATATCTATATCTTATCTATCTATCTATTTGAGTGACTATTTAGTATGTATATAATTCTGAATTGACATTTGTTTTCCTTCAACACTCACAGGTTATTAGTTCATTGCCATCTGTACCTGTTCCTATTGATTAAAAGTTTTCTTTCGTTTACTTGCTGTATCTTAGTAATCTGTCTATTCTTCCTGGTGGCTTTTGGATTTTTCTCTTTATATTCTCAAGTTTTACTTAACGGTATTTAGTGTGACTTTAAAAAAAAAATTAAGTTCTTCTCATAGTTCACTGTGCTTCCAAATTATGAGAAAACAAGTCTGTTATAAATTCTAGAAACTTATATTACTTCCTTGAAGCATTGTTTTCTCTGAAGATATATGTCACGCCATCTCAGTCTGACGTCCTAATGTGTTAACTTTTTTACATATTCTTTTTGCTTCTCTGCTGCAAACTGAGAAATTGTCTTGGGCCTTTCTTCTTATTCTCTATTTGGGTGTGTTTAACCAGCTTTCATGCATCTCCAATCTCTTGCAGTAATGTCCTCACTTCTTCATGTCTCCTGTGTCCATACCCTATTTCATATGACCGTGCAATGCAATGCCCTGTTGCCACCACTTAGGTAACCTGCCCTCCCCTACACTCTGGGCTTGGCCATGTCATGCTTTTGATCAAGAAAATGAGGCAATAGTGAGTGTGCCAGTTGTTCCTGCCCTTGCTCCCCTACCATCGTCATAAGATCGTACTCAGGTTGGTCTGCTGGAGGATGAGAATCATAAACAGAGCCCAGTCACCTGGTAACCCCAGCTGAGGCCAGCCTAGATCAGCCAACAGCCAGATGGCCCCTAAATAAACAAACCCAGCCAAGGGCCACCTTGTCACCTCGCCAGCGCCACTGACCCCAGGCACAGGAGTAATAAAAGCTTGTTATGTATGCCTCTCAGGTCCTGGGCAACAGCATTATTGTGGCAATAGATAACTGATACACCATCCACTGAGATTTTCTTCTTCAATAAGCTTTTTTTCATTTGTAGATGTTCTGATTGTCATTTGTCAAATTTATGTTTTCTTTTTACATCATGTCCTGTTGTTTCTATATATTTCTATTCCATCTTCAGCCTACTTAATCACCTTAAACATAATTATTTTTTAACTTCTTTTAATCTGTTTAATTATTTCAAGTTCTTGGGGGTAGGAATCTTCCTGTTTGTTTTGTCTGATGATTTTTCTCAAGAGGAATTGTTTCTCCATTTTATCTATAACTTTTATTTTCGACCCCATATTTGTTTTTCTCTGTGTCTCCAATATACACTGGTATATTGGAAAGTGTCCCTAGGCAGTGGTTTAGTATTTGCTTTTGCCAGGAGCCCCAAGTGTACCCCGAGGCTAAGATCAGATTAACATTAATTTCCTGTCCTGAGAATTTCAGCACCAAGTGGCCAGCATATGTTGTCATTCTATAATCACACATCATACGTTGTTTCAGTTTCTCACTAGAAATTGTTTTTCTACCCACATTTGCTGACAGAGACAGACTTCCTTCGCATTTTAAGACCAGTCATTGAAAGGTTTAATCTTCTATCACTGAAGGTACAGAATTTCCAAGGTCCCAGCTTGACATAGGGATTCCAGGTCTGATTCCCACTTCCTGCAAGCCAGGACCATATATGCGCATCCTGGAGACCCCTTGCATGTTAGCATGAGGTCTATTCCAAGATTTGATCTTCACAGGGCCACACAGGATGGCAACAGCTCATAAGCTGACATTCTTCATTTGAAACTTAGAGTTAGCTTTTCACTCCTTTAAGTTCACCCGTGTTAACTTTTACACCATACTCCTCTTGTTTACTTTAGGAAAGATGTCCAAGGGGCTCAGTTTTCCATGTTGCTTGCCCATGTTTTATTTAATAAGCAAAGATATTACTGTAAAAATTAGGGAGGGGTATTTTGAACAGACTCAGTCCTCAGGCAAAAGAAAAACATGGTCAATACAGAGAATATGGATCAGAGCACAAACTTTTCTTTAAAATAGCCTTGATTTTTGTTAAGGACTAAAAATAGTCTCTATCTCTGTTAAGTACTAAAGAATTGAAGTCAGCAGGTATTGGATATATGATCATGTTTTTTCAATATCAGCATTTTACACAATTCTGCTATATTCTGTGATTTACTTTGTAAGAGTGTGTCTATTCCTTTATTTTCCTGATAATGCTGGATTCTTGTGTCTCTAAATCGTCTAAGTTTTAACACCGCAAATCGACATTTAGAATATGAATAGGATAGAAAAGGACAAGGACATAGCACCATTACATATTTTAATGCTATATTTTATTTGAAAATATTTTAAGATAAATGCTTTTAAATGAGTACTTTTTAAATACTAAAACATGCGGTTTTCTAACAAATAACTGGACATCTTCCCTCTCTTTCTGGCTCTTTCTCCTTTCTTGGGATGAGGAAAGGGGCAGAGGAACAAGGTCCAGAGATGTTCTAGCCTCAGTCTAATCCTCTACTTGGCCTTCATTCCTTCTTCATTCCCACACCCATGAGGGCATAGTCTGGTGAACTAAATGCAGAGGCTAGGATTTTGGTAAAAGTATCAGAATTCTGTTTCAAAGTGGAAAAAAAATTGCAGAGTTTGGCAAGTTTTCACTTGAGTTGAACTAGCTAGGAAAGAGAACTATGGCTTTAATAAGCATGAAGAGAGTAGAGCATCAAGATATATAATAGACCAACAATATACCAAATGATGCATTGTCCTTGAGTATAATCAGTGTGGGGATAAATGGTAAGTCATTGTATTCAGAGAAAGGCCATATTCTTGGCTCTGGAAGCAGAAGGAAACAGTAAGCACAATCCTATCACAGTTTATGGATGCTGTTTTGTTTCAAAATGGTAAACTAAAAAATTGCACGTACAGACACAATATGGTGTACTGAAGAGAGCATTCTTTTTCAGCCAAATGGATCCATATATTGTTGGGCAAGCAAATAATCTTTCCAAACTTCAGTTTGTTTGTTCATTTGTTTCCTGTAAAGTGGAAATAATAGTAATTGCCCTGCAAGAGTGCTGGGAAGATAAAATAAGAAAGTATATATTAATTACCTGGTTTATAGCATGTAATAAAGAGTGGCAATTATTATTTTAATATCATTATTATCTTATTATCTTAACATACTCTTAAAAATAATTATGGAGCATGCAAATAAGGAAATATGAGATGTGTGGTTCATGGAATCTGAATCTCTTAGGCAAATTAGAAGCCTCCAAAAGGGAGATTCCAGGAGAGCTACGGGGCCCAGGTCAGACATGTTTATGTGGCTGTAATGTATCTAAGCAAGACTCTGCTCACAAAGAGTCCAACCTCAAACACAGGTAGTGATTACACTCCATGGCCTGGATGGCTCTGTGCAAATAGTGCCTGACAGACAGGGAAGTGATTCCTGTGGTACATTTCTCTGAATGTGGAGACGTTTCCACTTATTCACACTGATTACGTGAAGGGACAATGACTCAAGCAGCTAGTAACTCATCCCTCTCTTGATGACTCTGACTTATTCTAACTCATCCGACCTTTCTGTTCTGGATGCACACTCATGATTGGGGAGCAGAAACAGGTAGGGGAGAAAATATTGGAAAAGCTTTTTCTTTCAATTCGTTTTCTTAAAAATACACATGGAATTCTGGGTCTCTATCCAAAGGAATATATCAGGGTCTGGAAGAGCTCTCTGCACTACCATGTTCATTGCAGCGTTATTCATAACAGCTAAGATATGGAAACAACCTAAGGGTCTGGTGACAGGCGAATAGATAATGAAAATGTGGTACACACATGCAGTGGAATATTATTCTTCCTTTGAAAAGGAAATCCTACCATTGGCATCAACATGGATTCACCTGAAGGACATTATCCTAAGGGAAATAAGCCAGGCACAGAAGGACAAGACTATAGACTCTCATTTATATGTGGAATCTAAAATAGCCAAACTCACAGAAGCACCGAGTAGAACAATGGGCAGGGGCTGGAGGGAGGGGAAAATAGGGAGGTGTTGGTCAAGGGGTACAGAATTTCAGTTACAAGATTAATAATTTCTGGACTCAAATGTACAGCAATGTGATTATAGTTAATAGCACTGTATTGCATACTTCAAATTTGCTAAGAGGGTAAACCTTAAATGTTACTACAAGAAAAAGGAAGAACTATATGTATATTAAAACATCAATTTGTACACCTTGAAAATATACATTTCTATTTCTCAGTTATACCTTAATAAAGCGAAGGGGGGAGAAAAGGAATGAAGCCTTGTAAACATGTACTTGTACCAAAAAGTGCCCTCCCTCTTAAAGACATATGTAGTTTCTCTAATTTTATTTTAGAATAAAACCATATAACTGTGTCAGTGTAAATAAAATCATGCTCTTTCCTTATCTTAAAAAAATAAAATAAAAATATGCATGGGAGAAATGTGCAAGTGGGTAAAAGAGCTGAGTGAAATGGAATGGATTCAGCATGATTTAACTGCCTTTTTTTGTCTGGTTTCCCTAAATGTGTAAATATAGAAATAGCACCTGGAAGGATCAGCCAATGCCCTTGGGGCTGGGATAGAGCATACAAGATAGAGCCCTTCCACTCAAACCTGAGATCTAGACCTTGTTAGAGATGCGGCTGTGCCTCACAGAATGGCAGAGAAGTCATGGTAGAGCTTTGCCAGTAGAACTCGCTAGAAATGCTCCTTCAAGGGTGTCAGGAAAAGCTGTTCACAAGGATGTGTCCTGCCAAAGGTATTCTGCTAAGTGCCAGGGTCTTCCAGGGGAAGCTGCTGACTGCAGTGCACTGCAGGAGCCAGCCGCCAGAGAAGTTGTGTGCACAACAGTAGATAGATGCTTAAGAAGTCACCCATACTGTTAGGATCTGGTTGCTGGAGAAGCTTTGCATCCTTCAGGAACTGCATACTGGAGAAACCGCTTTGCTGTGGGAGCCAGAAGCTTGAGAAATCACCCTCAGTGCAGAACTAGGCTCTAAGGAAGTCACCGCAGTGCAGTAGCTGGTACTAGAGAGGCTGTATGCAGTGCAGGGCCCAAATGCTGGGGGCATCAGGTGCCGCACTGCAGGAGCCAGGTGCTGGAGAAGCTGTGCACCTGCAGAAGCAGGACACTGGAGAAACTGTCCCCACTGTAGGAGCCCACCAAGGAGCTCCCTGGAGTCAGGAAACAGACTTCTTTCTCTGGCAATATCCCTCCAGCACCACCTAGTGACATAGCTTAACCTTGTACCAGCTGGCATAGGAAAGCCATGTAAAGGGCCCATCTATATATTCAGAGAGCAAGCAAAAAGGGTAAATTTGGAGCTGAGATGCTATAACAACTTGTACAAGTGGACATCAAAAGCAGTTTCCTACAAGAAAAGATATGGGTTTATGGAATATGACTTGTACCTTAGCAATCATTCACTCCAGAGGCAGCTAGCCATAGGCCTGCTGGCCAAACCCAGGCCCTATGGACAGCAGAGAATTTTAAAATTTTGAATGTGAATGCTTTAATGAAGGCCATGCATGTTTTAATTTACCACAATTCTCAATAGGTCCCTACTGTCTTAACCTCAGCAGGTGGGTGCCACTCAAATACAAGCCAGGAGTTTGTGGTCCTTGACTATCTCCTTCATTTTATAGACGAGAAAATTGAGGCTCAGAGAAATGAAATAACATGCTTAAGTTAGCTACTTCAGCCCCTGCTTCCATCTCTGTCATCTTCAAACAAAATGCAGAATAGTGGTAATAAATAACTTATCTTAAATGTTGATTTGTCTCAAACACCTGCATTGGATTTGGGCTGTTTCTGTTGCACAGACTTTGCTCATTTACATAGTTAGCAGATTGTTGGAAGAAATGTGTTCAGGTAATTCTCTGTGGCCGGAAAATACCCAAGAGCTTATTAAGATTTGTTTCTCCTTGAGTTAATTATCTTGATATTAAGTATGCCGTCATGTAAAATCCCATTCAAAATCTCTGAAAGCCAAATCAGTACTTCACAATCTGTAATTATTACTACAAAAAACAAGTCCATTGATTCCACCTTTATCCCTTTTCCTATATTTTCAAAGACATTATTTTCTATCTGATGAGGTTGTAGAGATTCCTCTCACTTCACCAGAATGGGAAATCTACCCTATTTTCATTAAGTCACAAATTGTTAGGCAATTTCCCAATCTTAAATGATTTCACACTCTTGACAAGGTGAGAAAAACTTCATTTCAAAGTTTTCTCAGGATTTCTGATAATGATGATAGTAGCAATGCTTTACTAATGTAGAATACTTCATGGTTTGCAATATGCTATTTTTTATTGAAGTATCATTGATATACCATCTTATATTGGTTTTAAATGTACAACACAGTGGTTCAGCAGTTACCCATATTATTAAATCCTCACACCTCTAGTACAGTTTCTATCAACAAAGATGTTACACAGAATCATTGACTATATTCTCCATGCTGTACTACTGTCCCTGTGACCATCTTATAAGCAATATGCCTTTACATACCTTGTTTCACTTGAAATAAATCTTCAATAATGTTATTTACTAGTGACATTTTATTTTCTAGAAATAAACTTAAGATACCTTTTAGTTTAAAGATACTAAGCTGAAATGTATTTAAGAAAAAATTCCAGTTAATTCTGAGAAGAAACTTAAGTAATTTCTACAACATAATTAATTAAAAAATAAGACACCTCCAGAAGTTGATAATTATTGAAATTTTAGGTAAATAAATGAGTTTCAGAAATTAGTCTGGGTTGCAGTATTCAACATCAAATAACCAATGGATGAAAACTTGGAATTTGTGAAACAGCGCGTGTGGCTGTATGTATCTCCTCTGTCAGCAATGGGTCTGCATTTAACTTCTCAAAGTTTTGGTTTTTAATCCACAGTGTTGTCTGGGGTTCCATGTTCACTGACAACTTTTGCCCATCACTGTCCCCACAGAGGCAGTGAAGATATTCTTGACAGCCTTCTCTCTCTTCACCCTCAGTAGGGAAGGAGTTTGGTTGGTTTTTAAACATTAAGGTCATTCTGTGAGGTATAATCCTGATGTGTTTATGCATTCAAAAATACCTCCTGTCAGGCACTATTCTGTGTACTAAGAATACAACAGTGAACCAGAGAATTCCTGCTTTTAGGTAGCCTATATTCTAAGGAGAGACAGGAAATTAGGTAACTAGATAATCATGGAGTTTGACGGGTGATAGGTGCCATGGAGAACAGTGACGCAGAGGAAAGGATAGGGGTCCTGGCACGGGTGGGTGAGTGGTGTGGTTCTAAGTGAGGCTATCAGGAAAGGCCTGGGAGAGGAGACAATAGTTCAGGAAAATGTGAACTATTCAAGAAAAGTATACTGCAAATATTTCCCCTAAAACTGCTGAAGCAGAGTGTCTATGGTGAAACTCTGTTTGTCAGCTTGGAGGTAGGGGAGAGGAAAAGAAAAGGGAGAGAAGCAGACTGGGCCCTTTGGAGCAGTGGGTTGAGGGCTGGAAACACTAGGAACTCAACAAATGTGTGTGGAGCCTACATAGTCAAGCTTGTAATTTATACAAATCAAGGTAATGTAGCAATCACATCAATGAATGAGCATGGCCATGTTTCAATCAACCTTTATTTATGAAAATGTGTTGGTGGGGGCCACCGTGTATCCATCTCTGGTCTAGAGGATCCAAAAGCTCCCTCCTGCCTCAGGGTAGGGACAAGAGCCACTGAAAGATTCCAAGGATAGTGGAGCCTTAAGATAGCACCAAATTGCCCGATCTTGCACCAGCAGGTGATGAAGGTCCCAGGTGCAAATCAGCAGACGCTAGCCAGTAAGCAGCCTTAGCACTCAGGACAGCACACAGGCTTGTGTACACAGTGTCAAGGCCATCTTAAGAGGGAGCAGGGGAGAGGGAAGAAACATGAAAAACCAACCCCAAAAGAGCCAAATGATCTAAAAGAGACTTTTTAAGAGGGCAAGACAATGATGTTGTGGGCAAATATTGGCATCACCAACACAGTCCCAAGCCGACCACTCCCTGTACCCTCACCTCCTACACCGAGGGGTGGGATGCAACTCAGGAAGAGGTTTAGATGCATTGTAGAAAACAAATGTCATAGGATTTTTTTCACATTTTTTTCTTTTATTGAAGTATATTTGATATACAATATTATGTTGGTTTCAGGCGAGCCACAGTTTCTTTGGACCTCTGAGTTATAGTGCAAATAAAAAGGTTAACACTCTTACACAATGTTTGCTCACATGCATATGGAGTTCAGGAAAGGAAACCGTTGCACTCTTTCTAGGAGCTCTGGTTGAAGCTGATGCATCTCTACAGCCCCACCAGGGCCTCCCTGTGACTGATGCTGTGACGTGAGGCATTGTGTGATGAGAACCCTGGCTTCAGAGGGAGAGAACCTGGGCTCTAGCTGTGTGGCTTCTGCTAAACCACTCTAGGCCCCAGGGACCATCTACCACATGGGAAGTTAAACCAAACGACTCTGAAGTTCTTATCCAGCTCAGATAAAAATTTTATGGTTCATCTAAAAGACATCTGGCAGGGTTTTAGCCTATAACCGTAATTAACATAGTGAACCAGATCACATGTCAATGAATAAAGTCTCAGCTTTATTAGTAAGTTTCAACAGTTCACTGAAAAGTTCAAACATTTTATACTTGGATGGTTGTAAGATTATTTTATCACTTAAGCTGTGTTAGCCTGCCTGGGCTCTGCCATACAAAACGCCATAGACTGGGTGGCTTGAAACAAAAGACATTTATTTTCTCACAATTCTGGAGGCAAGAAGTCTGAGATCAGTGGGGGCAGCATGCTAGGTTCCTGATGAGAATGCTCCTCCCGGGTGCAGATGGCCGTCTTCTTGGTGTGTCTTCATGTGGCAGAGAGGGGGTGAGCGAGAGCTCCCCAGTATTTCTTCTTCTAAGAGCACTTATGTCACAGGGGCCAACTCCCATCTCCTCCTCTAAACCTAATTACCCAAAAAGGCCTCATGTCCAAATATCATCGCCTTGCAGGTTAGACACTTGTGAATTTGGGGCAGGGGAGGAACACAGTTCGTCCAGAGCACAAATCTTGCAGTTACTTTATACTTAGCTATTAAGTTCTTTGAAGTTTTGCTTCTCTGGTCATGGCCAAAACAAAAGGATATGCCATTCTCATCAGTAGGAAACTTTTGAGCAAAAAGTATCAAATTGAGTCCTATATTTTCTGAGATTCAAAGCAGAGGTGGATGGGGGCATGACTACCTTGATGATCAACTGTCAGGATAACTAACACTTACTGGGCAACCTGTTTAGCACCAGCTACTCTTCAAAGTGCATTATATGAATCACCTCATTTCACCCTACAACGACCTTATTGACCTAAGTAGAGATGAAGGCCTAAGTAACTTGCATAAGGTCACATAGCTAATATGCGACTGAGTCTGAATACGAAACCCTGCAGATTAATTCCAGAGCCTGCCCTCCTAATTACCATGCTCTAGAGCCTCAGGCTGGACACAAGGCACGGGGAGAGTCCCTATGCGCGCACACACACCCACCAGAGATGTGCTTGGACAAAATGCCATGTAGTAATATAATAACATGTAATAATTGATGTATTAATGCCTATAAGCTATTTATACTTTACAATGAACTTCTTTAACCAGCTTATCCAATGCTTTTTCTTAACATCTGGCTGAGAGCAGAATTTCAGGGAACGGAAATTTTGATGAGTGGTGAAGAGCAAGAACCTCTTTTGGTTTGGGGCATTTGAGGGGCAAGAGGCCTGGGTAGAAGGCTGAATTTAGCAGTCATGAGCAACTAGGGTATGAGACAAAGGCTTATGTGTTTTAAGGAAGGAGAAGGGTGGGGAAGAAAGAGGAAGCCACCTTGGGTAGAGGCGTGCACAAAACAGGGCACACCCTTCCCAGGGCTCTGTGGGCCACACCCTGTCCTGAAGATGTTACAAATGTATTCTCTCATGTCCCTCAACAACAATCTTTTGAAGTAGGTTTTATTACCTCTATTTTGTAGCTAATGAACACTGGATATATTAAAAACATACCAAAAGTTACATACCTAGTAAATAGCCAACATTTGAATGAAAAAAATCTGTGTCCTGTATATAACCTCCCTAGGACAAGGTTTATTTACATTTAACTTCTTGCACTACATAGCCAAAGTCAGTCCCTAAAACCTATCTTTGTGCCAGCCAGGTGCTCAAGGTTGGCCATACCTTGCCATCAAGATAAGATATATGGTTTATGTTCAAATATGACTTCACATGGGACAACACTCCGAAGAAGCTCAAAGAGTTCCATGACCGAGTTTGATGACAGAGTGGATGAACAGCCAGTCATCCTAACCATCAATTCAAAGAGCCTTGTAATTGAAATGCTGATAGGCATTTGTGTCCAAAATGAAACTGGCTGAGAATGGCAGCTTGGTTACCTGATGGTCAAGTTCACTAAATGGCTAGAGCTCAGCAACAAAATCCATTAAGTGCAGAGGTTCCCTACCTGTTGTTTCCCTTTATGGCCTTTCTGAATGGATCTATGATCGCATAAGACCCTGAAGTTAGAACTAACTAGATAGTTGTTTTCTGGGAGTGGAGCAGGAATGGGAACATTGCTTTAGCTATTGAAGTTAGTTATTGAAGATCTTCAATGACTGATAATCAGCAGCTCGGCTAATAACAGAGTAATTTGCTTTGATACCTCTCACCTGACTGTGGGGCTCGCTGTTCTTGTCCTTTTTATTTACATCCCTCCACTCATCTCTCTCCTTCTTAACCTCTCTGGCCCCTAATCAGGAAATCTGTGCTTGGCCTGGACAATTCCTTTCCTACCTTTTTCATGGAAATTGTACCTATAAATCTCTTCTTCCTCTCAGCTTCCTGAGCTACTTATTTTCCTTATCCAAATGCTTCTCATTGCCCAAATCTTGGTTTCCCATACCATTCTCCAGTAAAGGGAACTGGAGCTCCTTGGAGAAATGGCTGATACTGGAGCAGGAAATATGCCAGATGAGACTGGAGCATCTTGTATTTCCAGAAAATAAAGAAGTACTTTAAAAAGTAGGATTATGTCACAGGAACACAGGAGCCAACTGAGTGTCTGCTGGCACAGCTGGAACAATTTAAGCAAAAATAAAGCATTATTGGATTATGAACCAAAGCAGAAAATAAATATCCATGAGTTAATACTGATATAAATAAGTGATTGAATAAATTAATAAAGGGGGAGAAGAAACAAATCTCCCATGCAGATAAACTTCAAATAATTTATGTAGCTATTCCACGCCAGAGATGCAAGAGCATAACTCCTCACTCCTTAGAGGAGTGGACTGTGCATACTGACTTCCTTTCCAAAATGAACAGTATGGAAAGGGAGGGAGAAAAGCAACTCTGTGGTGGAGAAGCCTGACAAACGCTACTTCAGTCAGCTGCTCAAGATCAACAACAGTGATAAGTCATGTTGGACAATATGTACCCTTGGTATGATGTGGTGACAATATCACTTTACCTCTGTAGTCTTCCTCCAGTAACATATAAGCCCGGTCTTATCATGAGAAAAACATCAGACAAATTCCAACAGCAAGGCATGCCACAAAATATCTTAACAGTGTACCTCAAATTTTCAAGGTCATCAAAAACAAGGAAAGTCCGAGAAACTCCCACTGCAAAGAGGAGTTGAAGGAGACATGACAAACACAATGTGGTGTCTTGGATGAGACCTGGATGGACTGAATTGTGTCCCCCCCAAAAATAAATGTTGAAGTCCTGATCCCCAGTATCTCAGAAGGTGGCCTTATTTGGAAATAGAATAACTACACTGTAACTAGCTAAGACAAAGTCATAATGGAGTAGGATAGGTCCTTAATCCAATGCTGGTGTCATAAGAAGATGGCCATGCAAAGACAGAGACAGGAGAAAGCCATCTGATGACAAAGGCAGGGATTGGAGGTATGTAGGGGAAGCCAAGAACACCAAAGATGGTCAGCAAACCACGAGAGCTAGGAAGATGCAAGGAAGGATCGCCCTGTACCTTTTAGAGGGAGTGTGGCCTGCCCTACCGACACCTTGACTTCAGACTTCTGGCCTCCAGAACTAGGAGACAATACATTTTTATTGCATGCTACCCAGTTTGTGGAAATTTTTAATGGCAGCATTAGGAAACTCCAGGGAAGGAGACAGACATTAGAAACCTAATCACCCAAATTAATGTCAAATCATCCTGTGAACTTTTAAACTGGGGCCCCTGGCTGTGAGGACAATGTGATTTTTGCCATGAGCAGACAGCTTAGCTGAGAAAGAAGCCAGCACAGGGAACAGCAGAGGAAAGGTCCTGGGACATTGTTAGAGCTCTGGAGTCAATTATGCCTGAACTAACCACTCTCCTTGGACTTAATAATTATATAGCTACTATATACCCATTTTTAGCTTCAAATTGCAGTTTTAATAAGTTCTATAAAAGACCAGTGCTTAGTCCAACAAGAGCACGTTTACAGAGATATCACTGACTCATGGGAGTCAAAGACGACAGCTCTGAGAGTGTAAAACCTGAGCTGAGCTACGAAGCACATGTGTTTACTGGACAAAGCATGAACGGGATGGGATCCCAGGCAGAGGGAACAGGATGCACAGAGCCCTCGTGGTGGGAGGGAACATGCGTAGTATAAGGGACTGAACTGTCAGTGTGACCGAAGCAGAGTGAGGGGAGTGTGATGTGGCACAGGCTGAGAGAGCGAGAAGGGGCCCCAGACCCCACAGGACCTTGAAGCCAGGACAAGGATTTTGCTTTTCTGTAATGACAACAGGAAACTATTAGAGATATTAAGAGTTTGTGAGGAGAAAGGCGGGGCATCATTATCAGCTCTGGATTTTTAGAAGACCCCTCTGGCTACAGTGTGGAGAATGGATTGACAGGAACAGGGTGGGTCTGATACACTAGTTGGACGGCCATTGCCACAGTCTGGGTGGAGGCTGACGGTAGCACAGACCAGGGGGCTGGGGGTGGGGGGTGTGGAGAAAGAGATAGGGAATAGACAGACTAGAGAGATAGAGAAGGTAAAATGAGATAGGTCATGAAGTATAAGGTAAAGAAAGGGAAGTTAAGGATGACTTCTAAATTTCTGACTTGACCAACTAGCTGGATTGTGATATCACTCTATTCTTCCCTCCAGATCGTAAGGGTTTCCTTCTTCCAGACAGCAAAGCAAACACAACTGTGAAAAAGTAAACCAAGACCTTATTAATCATTTGCAAACCCACATTTTTCCCTTTTGTTATTTTCCTAAACATACAGATATTCACTCAACACAGCTACCAATATTTTGCTGTAAGTTACAGTGAAACTGCAAGTACTTGTGAGAGATACACTGTCCTGTCAAATCCAGTAAGCAAAACTGTTTTTGTTTGGAATAACACACCATTTTTTTCTTCACTACCTATTTCCACCTCTGTTTAAGACCTGTAATCTGTCTATATCCAACTCTCCACATTTGAACTACAGAAGATAAATCCCTCAGCCTTCAACTAAATAATGGTAATGAGTTCAACAACCTAGGGATAACATACTTCAAATTCCTTGGAAAAACTGTGATCTATAGCTTCTTAAGATTGCCCATTAATATGTAAACAATTCTATTGAAGGGCAAATATCTACTGTATGGATAATTATTTATCTTAAAAAAGTATTTATTCATTTTTTTCATTCATTGATTTACTTGCTCATTTTATGAACAGAAATAGAATGGTACTGAACCAGGCCCTGTCTGAGGCATTGCAATATGGTAAAGTAGATGCTTGAGTCAGAATATTTGAATTTGAACTCTAACTTGTGATCATGTGAGTCTTCCCAAATCTGTTTCCTCATCTGCAAAGCAGTTTCCTTATCTTTGAGAGTTTGGGCTGTACTAAATGGGATAATGTATATAAAAATGCTTATCACAGTGGTCAGTACACAATACACACCTAGTATATGTTAGATATTATTATAAAATATGTAAAATCCAACCCCTGCCCTCAGGTTCTGCTAGGGAGTCTGCATGTTTTTTTACTTATTCCTCCAGGTCAGAGCTTTTCAAAAGGCAGGTACACTGGTAGAAAACATTTACAAAAGAGGCATCTGATAAAGGACTGTTATCCAAAATATATAAAGAACCCTTAAAACTCAACAATAAGAAAACAAACAACCCAATTAAAAAATGGGCCAAAAAACTTAACAGACACCTCAACAAAGAAGAGATACAGGTAGTAATGAAGCATATGAAAAGATGCTTCACATCACATGTCATCAGGGAAATGCAAAATAAAACAACAAGGAAATACCAGTACACACCTCTCAGAATGGCCAAAATCTGAAACACTAACAACAGCACATATTGATGAGGCTGTGGAACAACAGTAACACACATTAATTGCCGGTGAGAATGCAAAACAGTACAGCCACCTTGGAAGACAGTTTGGTGGTTTCTTGTAAAACCAAACATACTCTTACCAAATAATCCAGCAATCATGCTCCTTGGTATTTACCCAAAGGAGCTGAAAACTTATGTCCAAAGAAAAACCTACACATGGATGTTTATAGCAGCTTTGTTCATAATTGCCAAAACTTGGAAGCAATCAAAATGTTCTTTGGTAGGTTCATGGATAAACTGTGGCATATCCAGACAGTGCAATATTACTCAGAACTAAAAAGAAATGAGCTATTAAGCCATGTGAAGACATGGAGGAAATTTAAATGCATGTTACTGAGAGAAAGAAACCAATCTGAAAAGGCTACATACTGTATGACTTTGACAACATGACATTCTGGAAAAGACAAAACTATGGGAACAGTAAAAGATCAGTGGTTGCCAGAAGTTGGTAGGGAGGGGCAGGATGAATAGGTAGACACAGTGGATTTTTAGGATAGCAAAAACACTCTGTAAGGTACCATAATGATAGATACATGTCCTACATTTGTTCAAACCTATCAAATGTACAACACCAAGAGTGAACTGTAATATAAGCTGTGGTTATGATAGTATGATGTATCGATGCAGATTCCTCCATTGTAACAAATGCACCACTCTGGCGGGGGGATGCTGGTAGTGGGGGAGGTGCAGGAGGTATATGGGAAATCTCTTCCTCTCAATTTTGCTGTGAACCTAAAACTGCTCTAAAACAATAAAATCTTATTTTAAAAAAAAGCAGTTGCCATTCACCACGCACAGTTGATGCCCTGTCAGAAATAAATTCCTGCTTATCCCCCAGTCCCTGAAGCGCCTTTTTCCTTCTTACCCCAGGATGATGAGATTTGGAAAGAGATTGAGGAGCCCTACTTTAAATCAGGAATTGGCATGCTGCAGGCCACAGGCAAGTCGGATCCAATGCTTGTTTCCATCAATGAAGTTCTGTTGGAACGCAGCCACAGCCGTTCCTGTCTGTGTGGTTCCTGGTGCTCCCCTCACAACGATGGCAGAGTTGAATAGTTGCACCAGAGGCATTACGGCCCATCAAACCTAAAATATTTATTATCTGGGCCTTTTTAGGAAATGCTTACCAATTCCTACTCTAGATTATGAGGATAATGACGATGACTGTGATGGTGCTAGTGGTGTCGGAGAAGAAAATAAGTCATTTCTGCCATTTACGGAGTAAAATAACTCTTAGAGTGATATCAACTCTATTACACAAATGAAGACATTGAAGCCCAAAGACATTATGTAACTTGATCAGAGTGACAGAGAAAGCGTGGCAGCTCATATCACTCCCAAGTTTGTGCTCTTAATTCAGCCACTCAGTACCTATAGAATGAGTGGTTACTGTTGGGGTCCGAGGCATTAGCCGTTAGGGGTGTAATGGTGAGCCTTATCCTAGGTGATAACATCTGAATCCATTCTAGATAATAGTAACTCTTAATTCGGTCACTGTTTATAGAACATTTGTCATAGTATACTTGCCACATCCTGGTATCTCTGCCATCACTCTTTCTCCTACAGCTTCATGTGAAAATAGAGTAAATACAGTGAATCTTTTTTCTCTTAGGAAGATTCCTCACTGTTCACTGGACCCTACATTCATTGCTGGGTCCCAGTATCTTACCTGCTTTTTTCTTCAGGTTCCCCACTTTGAGCAATAATCCCCCACCTGAGGTTGCCAGATAAAATACAGGACACCAGTTAAATTTGAATTTCAGATAAACAATGAATCATTTTTTGTATAAATATGTCCCATACTATATTTGGAACATATACAGGATGTCCTATATATTTGTCCTTATTACGTCTGGCAGCCTTAACCCCATCCCTGTGTTTTTGTACCTAGAAGGTGAATTACCCGCTGAAGAGTGGCTGGGCATTTTCCTGCAAGGACTTTCCTGATAGGTTAGGAAAAGAGCACGATTATGATGGTGGAAGATGTGTGTACCAGCACATCTGGGTGACTCACCTGCATGTCACCTCCATGAAATGGAAATAATAGTATCCTACTAGCTGTGTTTGGGGAAGACTCAGTGAAATGTAGTATGTGACTAGCACTGTGCTTGGTAAAGGGTAATAATTGTTGCCTTCTCTCTAAGTAACATTTGTTCATTCATTTTAGTTACTCCCTCTGATGGGTTGGTTCTGAACACAGCTATGCCTCAATAGGCCCTCAGCCCAGCACAGTCAGTTCTGTCCCCGAAACTCCTTCCTTCCCAGCCTCGGATTGAGGAATTTCAATGATTATTAAAGTTGATTTAACCGTGCAATTTACAAAATCCTCCCCTGGTTTATAAATTCCATAGGAAAATCAAATTTTAATTGAACAAATCAGGTTGCTATAAAACGAAGGATATTCCATGCATGTATTCCTTTGGGTGTCCCACAATGAATTTTAGCAGCTCACAGCCAGTTATATTATCTGCTTCTGATTGCCACCGTGTTTCAAGGCCCATGTTCCCATTGGATAGCAGCAAATAACATTCTCAGTTAAAAAAATTCCTTTAATAATAGAGTTTCTGTCTTCTCTGTTCACTCGGTAAGTACTAGATCCCTCTTATTCCAAGGTCTTTTTTAGAGACTGGAATTTTACAGTTGTGCAGTTTTCCTCTTTTACCTTATTGAGGAAAAAGGACAGAATAAAGTATTTCATGAAAAAAAAAAGAAAAAGAAGAAAAGTGAGCCACGTAGTCCATTTAAACAAACTGAAGACAAACTGTTTACTTCACTGCTTTAGAGTCTTTGCCTCTGCGCTTTTGGCAGGTAGTTGCTAACAACTCTCACAGGTTCTTTAAATTGTAGAATAGAGAAAATAATGTTACCTGTCTCCAGGAGATGGTCTATGTTGGAATATGCTCACGGAGAGCCTTCACCCATAAAGGTGTTTATTTATTTCTCATGAATCTCTTTAGCTTCACTCTCTGCTAGTTTCTGAGTCAGGAATAAAGCATAAAACCCCCCACTCTCCATTGCTGCTCATTATTCTTAATATTTCCATTGCTCCACTCAGGAAAAAACAAAAGAAAAATAAAATTGAAGAAAGCAAGGAGATCAACTATTGGAAAAAAAAAAGTGAATCACTGCTATGAAGGAAATACCCTAGAGCCAAGGGGACTCTTATTTCAAATTACAATAGGCTTGTGGGTCCAAATTAATATCACATAAGAGCCATTTTGCTCAAGCCTCTTCCAAGTGAAAGCTATCCACAGGATTTTACCGTAAACAAACACGCTTAAATTCTAATGTCTGTACATAAGAAACGAATGGAAAACATTTAAACTTCTCTCCAGGTAATATTTTCCCCAGTTCGCTTTAGAATCGCAGTGAAAGCTAAGATACCTCTATTACAGACCACAGTCTCTGAAATGTTCTTAGATCCCAAATGCACGAGGCAGTGAAAGTGCCAGGGCGCCTGCTTGCCGCAGAGGGCATGAAATTCTGATCCTAACAGCCCGTCTCTGCAGCCACGATTTCCACCTGTTGTTCACTGCAGGGAGAAGACTCGGTACTGTATCACCCCTAAAATTAGAAGAGGCTGTAAATCTTTCTCTGCTCCTAATAAATGCTTGGCCACAGACAGAGGAGGAAGTTTAAAAAGGCAAATGGGGAAAAGAATATACAACAAGACCTGGTGTCCTCTGGCTCACGCTGCACCAGAAAACAGCTTGGAGCTTAACCAGTGAGGCTAAAAGAAGGGAGAAAGGTGTGGCAGGAAAGAAGTTTTTCTCCACCGGCCCAGGTGCTGTAGTTTTGCAAGTGCCATGGTCACATACACTGACCCCCACACATTACTCTCTGTCTGCCCCAGAGCCTACTGTGATAGAGGTGTGTCTTGAAATAAAGCTCTCTCTCTCAGGCCTTTCAACTCCTATGTCTTTCTATGAGGAAAAAGTCAGACATGGATCCATAATCAACCATTATTTTAGAATACGGCACTTTAGTAAAAGTCACCTAGTGAGGACCGAAGGGGATCAAACACATAAATTGTCATCAGGGTGGGCAAGCAGAGTGCCTGCAGCCACAGTCGGGAGACCTAACTTGTCAGGACTCACCCCAACAGCAGCAGTGCCTGGAACGGAGGAGGTGCTGCAGTGGAAAAGGAGAGATGGCCCAGGTCACGTTCTCTCACGTCGCATCTTTAAAGAGCCTGCTCTGCTCAGCAACAGGTTCACCTCTATTTCCAAACATCCCTCAGGGCTTCATGTAGCTTTCTGATTTCCTCCTTCTCAAGCCATGCAAATGGCTGGTGCTAGAGCAACAAGAAGAATATGGTTAAACATGGAATCAGCAAACCTGGGTAGGTAACAATTTGAAACTCTTTAAACCGCTATTCCTTCAATACTTGCTTGAGTTAGAGGAGAGACTGCATGCTGCATCAGGGGAAACTGAGAAGCTAGATATGTGAGGAGCCCTCTGTTTCTAGTACTTTCCTGAGCAGCTCTGGCTATGACCACATGAAGGAATAGCAAAACAAAAACACACTTTAACTTTCGCTGTTACCAGCGCCTGACCACCTGCGTCTCACAAGACCCTGCCCAGCCCACCCTTCTTGTCCAAGTATTTTTTCCAACCACATAGAGTGCAAGCTGTGAGAAGAGTTCTTGCAAAAACCTGTGCTCTTTCTTATTCCATGTCCAGCAGTGTTTAGTGTCCCTTCTCAATTAGGTGCCTGGGGGAGAGTTCTAGCAGCCCACTGAACAGCTGGCTATGGATTCTCAGAGGCCTGCACCCTTTCACCTGCCCTCGACTGAATGCTGCTCAAGACTATTCACCCTACATACTTCTCCTCTCTTCAGATTTTGACCTGTCCTGGAAGTAATGCCACAAAAACTAGGGAATATCCCAATACATCAGGGCTTAGAAGGAAGAAAAGCTAGTGGAAAAGGCTTGTGTCCCAGCAAGGAGCCTGGCATACAGTAAATGTTCATTAAATACTTGCCAAATAAAATTAATTAATGGTGAGCCCCTGGGGCATGGGATAGGGATGATAGACTGTCTCTTAGATGGAAAGACAGACAGAAGCAGCCAGGGAAGGGGAAGATAAGGTTCAAAAGGAAAAACTGCCCAAACCCTGCCCAGGTAGGGGATCCCTCAGGAAGACAACGACTTCCCAGGAGATAACTTCCTTGCCTATGGGGACCAGGCCAAACCGGTCCCAACCAGATCCCAGTGCAGGTGCAATCAAAGAACTAAGAACTTCCCAAACCACAGGTCATCATAATCTCATTAAAATAAACTTTACATGCAGTTTTGCTCCCCATCCCCCTGCCACCATGGGCTTTTCTGTGTGCATTCTGGGAAAGGACAGGGGCCCTGAGAGGGATGGCTATATAAATGGGCCTGTCAACCAAACAACCTCACCTTGTCACTCAAAGAGGTGCCTCCCAGCCAGAATGTAATGAAAGGCTCCTGCCTAACAGATCAGGGCCTTTGTCTACCCTGACCCTGGCCTGCTCCTCCCTTGGAGTGTATTCAAATAAAACGTTCACTCAGCTTCTCTTCTGGGCCTCTGCCTCTCAGTTCTTTGTTTCGGTGGGGCCCAGGACCAAGGAGAACAAACTCTACCCATAATATGTCCCCTACCTACAAGTATAACTGAAGGCATATCCATTGATAATTTGGATCTATCTCAATCTATTTTTAAACAATTAGAGCTGCTACTGAGGTGAGTGTTATTTTCACATATGACACTAAGGAGCACCCCTGACTTAGAAAAAAAGGAGACTTTCTGTGCATTCCCATTTCCACTGGCCTCGGGCAAACCCACGCGATTCCTCAGAGTAGACAATAACATCCAGGTTTAGAACTGGTGTCAGCTATCAAATATACCAAATGGTCATATTCCTCTTGCCACGGACACAAAAACTCGTGAAAAGGCAGGTTTAACTTTATGCTGATGTGAGACAAATGAGTAAACCAGGCACCACCTATATTTCCAAACACCCACCAGTCATTATGCGGCTTTCCTGTTGGCTCGCCAGCCCTGCGTTCCCCCTGAGGCGTGGCCCGCCTGGAACGGGCTTCACGATTGGTTGCCCTTAAAAGAAACTCCGCACACCTGCTGTGTGAACGTGTGGTGTTCCTGACAAAGATATTCACGAGGTTAGGAAATTCACTGTAGGACACCTCAAAGTTGCTTTTGGATGGAATGAAACTTGGAATAAATGCAAGATGAGATAGAATTATAAACTGATTTAGACTATTAACCAGGACTCTCTCAGATGCACATATAAAGAACAATGATAACTGATTTTCATAAATGTTAGTCAGACTGCAAAATACTGAACTATCTTCTGAGTCTTCAAACATGACTAGTGTGTAGTGTGATTTCAGTTTATCTGTTTTAGTGTATTTGTATCCTTTGAAAAATCATAGTCTGCTTCCGTAATGGCAAATTTTCATCAACTGCAATATCTGAGTAACTATATATTTAAATAAAATTCTGCATGAAAAGAACTGACTGATTCCTGATTCCCCATACCGGCAAAGGAGGTGAACTGCACAGAGCCCTTTACGCTTATGTTCTACAGTAGAAAAACTTAATTACAATTATGGAAGTTTGTTGGAGAGATGCAGAGGAGAGAATGTGTTCTCAAGATAGAACATTTTTATGTTTTTATAGGGTACTTTTCCCAGTTTTCTTTTCATCATGACTTTAAGAATAGTAGAGTAAATAGAAAAGAATTGACTACTCTATTAACTTAACTACTTCAGAAACTTTCCTGGAACTGCCCCGTGTATGGCTCCATCTCTTATTTCCTAACTCAAAGGTCAGATCTCAATCCACAAAACCCAGCTCACAAAGATGATCTGGTCCAAGCAGATTCTCTGAGTGGGGAGTCCTTAAACTAACAGTGTGTAAATTAGATACTTAACAATGAGAAATGAAATTATAGATAATGATCTAAAGAGCAATTGGGAAGTTGGCTGGGAAGTCATGATGGACTATATTCGAGGGAGGTTTTGAGGGAATGGAAACTATGAGCAAGCAGACTCTCGGATGGAGTTACATACTTGTTGAAACTACAGTCCCGCTGTGCAGGGAAAATACACATTTGATTTATAGCTCCTTGAAGCTTCTTCAGGAGCCCCCATCCATTGGGTAGCAAAAGGAACAAAGCACAATAAAACAGAACACCATAGTCCCAGTTCTTAGTGTGAAATAATAACTTTGACATTTCTTTAAGTATTACTCACATTTTTAGGCTTTTACTTCTTTCCCTTTTTTATTTGAATATGGTATCTGGGTCTCTGGGGCAAAAGGGGGTAAGTGATATTGTGGCCGTGAAGGGTAAGAGGCCTAAAAGTTGTACGATATTCCTTTGTTTCCTCTAGTCCCCAACGCCGTGAGCGTCTGCCCACAGCTGGCTCTGCCGGCGCTCCCAGCTGCCCGTTGGCAGGTGGTATCCCTTGTGATCCAGTCGCCTGCAGCTCGCCGGTGGCTGGTGACCCGCCCTGGCTCACATGACCTCACCCTGCTCTTGCTGATGCTAAAGGGCTCTGACTCCTGTTGTCTGCTGCAGCGTCAAATACGCTCACTGAGCAATAGAGCTCTGCCAATTCTCAGTTTCCTTTGTGCTGAACGTGGAACAAAAGCAGTAAAATATCAGGAAGTTCATCTCTTCTGTCACCCAGCACCGTTTACTTTGTTGAGGCTGTCCCAGAGAGCTGCAGCGGGCAACACAGTGACTGCCTTCCAGAGTCCCAGGTGTGAAGTGGAGCCAAATCCTTGTGCTGTTTAACACTCCAGATTACCTAGGATCTCTAAAGCCACCCACTGCCTTGAAGTTTGGCCTTGAGATGGTGGTAGGAGGTAAGAGGAAGAGAAAATATGTATCTGGTGCCTTCTTTCCTCCATCTCTGCCTCTCTCCTTTCTCCCACAGTACTTCAGGGGAGAGAGGGAGGGTGGGGTTCTCCCTCACTTCACCTGCATCACTGCATCCCCTCAAAACTACCAGTCAAGCCTTGAGACTTGGCTAGATTAGATGGAAAAGGAATCATCTCCATTCTCTGGGAGGAATTCTATGATCTGACCCATCTGAATCAGTTCCTGCAATTCTAAAGAGATTTAGAAAAATCCTCTCTCTCATCTCAGCCTAGTTTTTCAAGCCCTTTATTTTCTCGTAGGACAAGGGATTTCATGGCTGAGCCTCAGCGGTGGAAAGCTACAAAGAATGTGATTTCAGAGGGAAAATAAAACATAGTTGTTTAATCTTTTGCAAACAGCACCCCATTACACTATAGAGAATAGAAAATCTATTTACAAAAGGTGAAGGAGTTGGTCGGAAGCGACAGAACCAAGACGCAGACATGTGGAGCAAATTAAGTCTGTTGTTGGTAGAGGCTGAAATGAAACGCGCCAGCGTCTTCCTGGAACCTTTGGGTTAGAGAGGACTCTCTAGCTAGGCTCCTCCTGGGGCTTCCTTTTGTTAGTTTGTTCGTTGAACTTTTCCCAAGTCCCCTTGCCTGAGTACAATTCCTTAATTACACTATTTAACTGGAGTGCATTTCTGTTCCTTAAAGCCAAAATACCTGAATGAACAAAAGCTTCCACTTAAGGTTTTCATTTTCCAGAAGGTACGCATTGTGCATGCAAGTGTCACCAAGCCTTGTTTCACGTTTCCTGTGAGGATCTTTCTAACCATCTCTCCCCCCTACCCCAGATCCACTTGTCACCCCCCCACATCAATGCCACGTTGCCCTAGCTGCTGGCCTGACTCCAGACTCTTGACTCCCTATTATTCTGCAATTCTTGCCCCTTTGTTGTTCCTGAAACTCCACCCCCACCGTATCCTGTCCTGTTTAGAGGCCTACATGTTCACTTCCCCCTCCTCCCTCTCGTAGCAAGTTGGATTTGCCTCAGTCCAGTTTTCAGGCGCTCGCCAGCACAGGAATCCAAATTCCCTCTGTGCTCACCATTTCTCCATTTCTCTAGGCTGATGGCCAGACTGGCCCTGAGTAGGAACACACTGCTGCCTGTTCCTTCTCTCACATTTTTTGCATGTCCTGAAATGATTTTTGTCCCTCTCCACTGCTAATTTAAATCCAACCTATTTTTCCAAGCCCCCTCAAATGCACCTTATTTTCTATTTCCCTGAACTGCTAATTACCCTAGGCCATAGCTCAGTACTTTAGAGCTTGATTCCACCCCATCATTGAATAAAGCTTACTATCAATAGCTAACACTTATTGGGCACTTCACAGGCTAAGTGCTTCCTAGGGATAGCTCATTTTATCCCCATGCCATTGTGAGGTGGGTGCTGATACGTACATTTGAAGATAAGGAAACTGAAACTCCTGATAATTCAGAAGGTTTCCTAAGGTAATAGAGCTGATAAGCTGATGGAAGCAGGATCCTTGCCAAGACATCAGACTCTGGAGGCTAAACTTTCAGTTCTGTGGCATATTACCCCCAGACAATTGCTCCTTCTGACTTCAAGTGTCATCATGTTATCTCCCCAATGAGACTAGGGGCACCTATATGGGTGCTCTCTGGGTCCTCCTAAGCAAGCACGTAACAGACCTTTCAAGGTCTTACCTCCTCCTGACTGGCCTTTCCCAGTGAATCATAATTTTTCAGATGTAGAGAAACATGACCTTCACATTCATGGTTTACTCAGACTCTGCTGAGATTATATGCTGCGTTTCTTCCCTTTCTTCCCATGAGTACTCTGCGAGCTCCTGCATGGCTAAGATGCCAGCCACCTATGGTAGGAGGCTTCTGTTGTCCTGGTGCAGGTCCCACCCCTCTCTCTCTCTCTGCCCATCAGCCAGGCATGATTTCTGAGGTCCCAGGACCCTCACCACTGCCTAATGTCCTTTTGCAATGCCAGGATTGCAAAATATTCCTAAATTTACCTTGTGGACACACCAGTCCCAAAGGATTTTACATCCAGGATTGTAGCCTGCAAGAAGCAGTCTCAGGCCAGTTCCCCTAGAGGCTGGGCTTTTTGAGCAGTGTTTAAAGAAGACCCTAAAGATCTCATTAAAATGCTCAGTGGCTCTGTGATTCATTTGGGAAGAAACCAGTTGCCCTAGTAAGAGAATGAAGAAAATGTATGCTTTACTAACAGATTTTAAACATTAGAGCTTAGGACTTCAAAGGGGATTTTCCCGAGGAGATTTCTCTTCCCTCTCCTTAATGAGAAGCCACAAGCTTTAAGATGTAGTGAAGTGAGGCTTTAAGACTGTCAACATTTGGCTTGGGTCTTTGTAGATGGAGTGTGGGAGCTTCACAGGCCCAGGCCTGGCAGGAAGACATGGAGCAGTGGCCACTTTGTTGTGAGAGGACATTTGTGGGGGTGGGTTGGGGTGGAAATCTCTTATTTTCTCATGAGGCCTCCTCCTAGCAAACAGTATGGCACCTCCCTTCCTCTCCAGCGGGCATAGAGCCTGCCTCTCTCTTTCTGCTTCCCCTTACCACCTGCTGTCCTGCCCTCCTTGGGAGGAAGAAGAAACAAAGTACATTCAGAAGCACCTTCCCAGTTCCTCAGGTGCGAGCTTCTTGTCATCCCAAGGTCAGACCGTGGAAACTTGGAACAACACAATCAACGACAACACGGCAAGACCCTTTCAAGATCCCCTTAAAAGGCCTGTTGTTTATTTAAATTTTTGTGCACAGCTGCCTGTTGAGGAAGTCTAACAAAAGCACCATGAAATCCTGTTTGATCTCAGCTGTAGTCACTGTTAATCCCACAGGCTAGGAAAGTGAAGTTTGGTTCAAGATAGGGGAAGGGTAGCTTGTGTGATCGTGACAAACATCAGACGCTTCCCCATGCAGACAAGTCAGGGGATGTTATGGGTAATAGGAGGTGCTCAGGAAAAGACAGGGTTGTTCTTTCCTGGCCTGCTTAGGTCTTTAATCAACTCTTCTTGCCTACAGAGGACTGAGAGGGAAGATTTCCACAGGCTTATCTCTGGCCTCAGGGGAAAGGGGGAGGTGTTCCACATAGCAATTCATGCCTCCCTGCAAATAGAGAACTTTTTTCTATGCCTTCCCAACGTGTACCTGCTTCAAAATGGCCTTGGACCTGGCCGCTTGCTTGCAGAAAAAAGTGAGGCAACATCACCCTCAAGTCTCTGAGGAAATGTGGGTGGACCCCGCTCTAAGAAAAGGTTTTCATAAATCCTGCAAATCCAGATTTATGAAAGTAAGATTAAGTCAGGGATTGGGGAGGTTTTTCATTTTATTTGAGAAACATCAAAGAATGCCTTAAAATAGTATTTCCATCTGAGGGCATTTGAAATACAATCTGATTCTTGATAATTTGAGCCCAGATCAAATTCTTGGGAACTGGATCATACACCGTTTTAATGGGAGTTGTGGGACTCATTAACTACATATTCAGTTCCAAGAGTTGGAGGGGAAGCAAAAATTCTCAGGACATTCACTAATTAATTGACCACTTCTATAATTTGTTCCCATTTAATCACAACTTCCCATTATTGCTGATGTCTACCCTCACATGTGGCATCAAGATCTTTGTTGGACACTCCCATGTGGTCAGTAATACAATGCAAATCAAATGCAAATTGTTTGCAACAAAGTGAAATTGCATATCCTGCAAAAGATGCAGGCTTTCATCCAACTTGGATGAGGGTACAATCTGAGCTTCAAAAGAGAGTGATTTAAATATCAGAGAATTAAAAGAGACCCTTGGGAGAAGGGGTGAAGTCCTTCATACTTTTGCAAAAACTGACCCTTTCAATAACTAGCAAAAGTCAAATGAAAATAAAGCAGATCTTAAAATTGTGTCAAGCCAAAAAATAACACCTGATTCATTTTCTGATTCTAAAAATGAGCAAATAACTACAATTATAAGATTCTGATAAATATAAGAAACTAACTTTTTCTATCTTTTGTTTTTAATGATAAAATTCAATCAATACTTTTTAAAATGCCATTTGTGATGAAATTTGGGTTCTTTAAGTGATATTTCTTTTAATTTTTTAAAATATCACTTATCCTCAAGAAATGAGGACCACATGTATTTCTTTATCTTTTTATGTGTCTTGCAAATGAGTTTCAGCCCCAGGCAAGTTTGCTATATTTTCACTACATAGATTCGCTATAGTGACCAAAGAAATTTACAGCAAAGGGCTCTTGAGGTGAAAAGGTTATACCCAACTTTATTTCCAGGTGGCAGATCAGTCACTAAAATCCCATTCACTCAGAGCGAGTCTGTGTTATCACTGCTCCTTTGGATACAGCAAGCCGGTCTCTGCCTCTGGGCCCCTCTGTCTGCACAGCCGTCCTCTGGGCCTCTCTGTACAGTCGTCCCGCACAGCCATCCTCTGGGCCTCTGTCCTCAGCACTGCCACCACTCAAGCCTCTGCTCTGCTCTCCTCCAGCCTTTCAGCCCTGTCCCGCGCAGAGCACTGGGTGGAACTCTTTATATTAACACAATAATGGCTTATTGCCTAAAGGTATGGAAGCGGTAGCATAGCAACAGGCCAGTTACATCATCAGGTGGTTTAAGTTCAGTGAGGGTCCTGGCCATAGGAACCTCACTTTACCCACATTATGTATTTCACATAAAAATCCTCCTCTCTGTTAGACTGAGCAAATATTAGCACCATTTTGCAGATAAGAAAATTGAGGTTTTGGAGGGTGATTTGAACAGCACTGCAAAGTTAAAAAATATTAGCTTTAATTATGTAGTCAATGCAAGTACTCTTATTTTGTTAATAAATAAATTATGTCTCCAAAAGATTTAGTGATCTAACCCTTGGCTACATGGTTCATATAATATTAGTCATATTCAAACCCAGGCCTTCTGACTCCCAGGTCAGGCCTTATCCTACTGATCACTAGGTGCCTCTACAGATGAAAATAGCAAATCATGATATAACCAGCATTTTGAGCACTTACTATCTACTAGCTAGGATAGGAACCATCCTAGGTGTCTTCAGTGTCTTTCTCATCTAATCCCTGCAATAATCCTACAAGAAATGTACTATGCTTTATCCCTCTTACAAATAAGGAAACTGAGCCTCAGGTAGGTTAGGTGAATTGCCCAATGTCACACAGGTGGCAAATGATACCAGCTAGAATTAGAACTCCTGTTTATCTGTGTTTGTGCTCAATTGACATGCTTCTATGTCCCTTTTCAGGAACAGACCTATTCCACAGAATGAAGCTCAGGATCTTTGCCCTTAACAGTTATAGGGCAACTGTGTATTGTAGTAAACATTACATTTTCTGGGGGAAATTGCCTGGAACTTGCTTTTCTCATCTGGTTTATTGGAAAGGAGAAGCCAGAAAGAATGAGGCACAAGAGAGTTAAATATTACAGAGTTGTGGAAGAGCAGGGATGGCAAATGAGCTTCTTCCAGGTCAGACGGCAAACCCATTTGATGGACAGAAACTGCTAGAGTTTAAGTTAAGGCCTAATCTGAGCTCTGAGGCAAAGAATGGCATGAGCTTTGAACAAAGCCACCTCTGGAAGGGGGCTTAGTCCACACAGGGTCCATGCGTTTCCCTATTACCCTAAGGGAGAGGGCCGAGGTGTGAGCACTTTGATTCAATGGACTCAGAAAGATTATATTCCCTATCATTTCATACCACCATGAGTGCACAGGCCGCCTGGTGGCAGGTGGGGGCAGGAAGTGAACATAAAAAGTGTCAATATTCCGAATTCAGGAAAGACCGACTGCCCCTTCATTATAGTAACAAGTAACCACCAGATTCAGTTTTAAACCCTTCCCTATGAATTAATGACAACCTTGAGCTGGTGACCATGCTTCTGAAAGCCCGCCAATCAGCGACAGCCACACTTGAGTAATTGCTCTCCAGGGTGGCAGGGCAGCCAATCCCTGAGCGCTTCTGCTTCTGAAACGCCACCAGCCTCCGAGCGCCTTGCTTCTCCTCACCCCCCGTAAGAGCAGCTATACGCGTTCTTCAGAGAGACTGTGTCCTGGAGCACAGTTGCCCCTTGCTGAGCAGATAATGCATTTGGCTGTTTGTTTCAGATATTGAGGAGTGTCCAGGGGAAAGCACAGAGGAGGAATAACATAGAAAAAAGCCATTGTTATGATATATCTGAAAAGGTGGAAAAGATATCTCTATCCAACATATATAATAGAAGCACAAAAATCCAAACACACAAACATACAGTCTTCTAAAAATGCCCAAGGGGGACTGTACTCAGGAAGCAGGGTTCTGTTGCAACCTCCTTGGTGAGGGGAGGATATTCACTGTCAAAGCATACGTTTAATTCATTTTAGAGTGAGTTAAATTGGCCCTCAGTGGAAAATACAGCCGGCTATGTTCTTCTTTGTCAGTGACCCATTTGCCAGAGTACCACAGTGATTAAACGCTAAGCCGTACATACATAGGTAAGATAAAAATAGCACTCAGATGTTTGAAAACCTAAACTTACCCAGCACACTTAAGCCTAGTGCGGGCAAGGCATACATGGTGTCTGTTTTTATTAATGGATTTCTATTTCTGGCTGCTTCTTCCCTTCCTGCTCTGGTAATGCTTAAACGTATGTACAAAAATCTACGTATTTATTCAGAAATTGGTACTTCACTACTGATGAGTTGATACAAACAATATAACTAGGGCCATTATAATGTTAAGTGAGTTTTGAACAAATACAGTTAGAAATCCAATTATCTTTCCGTAGAAAGCTTTTGTGTGGAGTCATTGTTAAGCAAAGGAGAGAAACCAGTGGGAGAGTTAGAACTGCAATTTCTCCTGCCTGCAGAAGGACACTGGAGAGATTCATCCTGCACATACATTAATCCATTCATGATGGCCTACCCGCTGCAGACAGCATGCAAAGATCTCTCCCAGCTACTGGAAACTTCCTTTTGGAAGTGGAGCAGAGTCAGGAGCATATCACTTGGGTAAGAAGTTAAAAGGTGAAACACAGATCCTTGCCCTGGGCAAACAGCTTAGAACTAACTCCAGGAACAGTCACCCCTGTCCCAGCACCTCCAGCCTGGGCCTGCAGGACTTCCCAGACAGGACAGAAAACAGACCCCTTGTGGTGCTTCCAATGTGACTGGCAATTGATCAGCCTTACATCAGTGCCTCTCAGACCTTAATAGGCACATGAATCACCTTGGTATCTGGTCAAAAATTCAGGTTCTCTTTAATAAACTTGGAGTGGGTTCTGAGATTTCAGGTATCCAAAAAGACCACAGGTAATGCCCATGCTGGTAGTCCCTGGGCTTTGAGTAGCAAGAATTTAAAAAACCTAAGCCTTTGTTGGGACACAGAGTCTTCCACTTGTCTCTCAGCAACGACTGTTAAAATTACAGACAGGAGGGAATTTAGAGACTCTCTGGTCTTTGAAAATTGCTAGCTGTGTGACCTCAGGAAAGTGACTTCCCCTTGTTTTTCATACAAAGTTGGTTATGAGGTTTAAACGAAATAATGCTTACAATGGCACCTTATATTCCCCAATGGCTTTGTAAATTCTAACTAAAAACCATCTGGCTTCATGAATCCATGTGGGTAAAATTGTAACATTTCCAGAGTATCTCGCCTGGCTTTAGTGAATTTGCATATCCTCAGGGGTGGAGAGAAGTTCATCTCCATGTCAGTGGGTAATTACCTGGGCAACAGAGGGAGAGTGTCTGAACCTGAGAGTTTAAAGGGAGGGGCTGGCTTGCTTGCAAGCGCTTCTTCAGGAGCAGAGGAGAGAGAAGGCCCTGGACTGCAGTTTGTAAGCCATAAACAGGTTTCAAACTTTATTTTTCCCTTTGACTGATTTCAGTTTTAGAAGTATTTGGCCCTGGGATTTCCTGTCCCCGGATTTACACTCCATTTTGCAGATGTACAGATAAGTCATTCTGAGGTGATGACTCCTGCTCAATGTGACACAGCTTGCTAGTGCCAGAGACAGAGTGGGAACACCACCTCCTCACTGCTAGCCACAAGCTCTTTCTGCTCTTTTCTCAGAACCCAGTGCTAATTGAGAAACCTGGCCCCAGCGTGCACTCAGCTCCCTTCCCTGCCCCAGCCTCAGACAACCACAGAGCAACTGTGGCTTCACCCACACACCCAAATATTTTTGCTACAGCCAGTCCTGACAGCTCCAGTCTTCTGCCATTAATTATGAAGATTACTCAGATAATTGATTTAATTGGGAACAGAGAGTTTCTCAGTGTGACCAGCCAAAATGGATTAGATCTCTTCCCTGCAGAATGCAGAACCCTGTGCTTCTCAAGGGAAGGTGTTTTTCCTCCTGGAGAAAATTGTGGATGACCCAGTGGAGCCTGCGGTATAGATTGTGCATAACACTAGTCTTGGTGATCTGGTCCCTAGGGATACAGTTAAATCCAGTCCAAGTATTGGGCACATATAGCCTGCTCTTTTTCCCTACCATCCTTATAGAAACCCACAATAGAGTTTTTAAGGCTTGCACTTGACTGTGATGTCTTTGGGGAGGCCAGAAAGCAGAGACAGTAAAACATTTTCTCCCAGTGTGGTTTTGCAAATGGGCATTAGCCACAGGCTGTTCCAACTCAATGGTGAAGAATAGCACAACCTCCTTCCTTTTTCTGCAATAAAAGAAATGAAATAACTTCTTTCTACAACAGTGCTGAGACATGAATAACTGAGCTGGAAAAAAGTATTAGCTGTCTGTCTAGTGTTGCTGCATAATACAAAATACATCATTCCAGTATCTGCCCAGTGAAAAATTACAAACTCACTAGCAAATGCGGGCTACAAAGTGTCATCACTTCTGTTGTCCTCATTATTGGTGCAGTCAGAATGAGGTTATCTATCTAGGTCTTTGGAATCGACTGTTTTAATATCCACTCATCCTAAGGAAACACAGACCTTTTAACACACTTAACGTCTGTGGAATATTTTTCTGTTTCTACATGCATTGAAGCCATGTTGAAAATCTGGGAGGTGGAAAGCCCCAGGGAGAGAAGCCACAACAAGACACAGAGAAGCTGGTGTTACTGAAACAAGTCCTGAAAGATGACGTGTTTCTGACTCTTCAAATTTGGGAATCTACAAATAATGGTTCTGGAAATTGGTGTTGGGATATAGAGCCTTTACCTTTAGGGTGACTGTTGACATTCTGATTAGAGCTGAGATGGAAAAAGAATGTAACAGAAACATCTATCTGCTGTGGATGCCTTCTCAGATGTCGTGGTTTCTTTCAAAAGCCTATCTATGAACCTGCCACCACAAATCAAACCTGTCTAAGAAGTTACTTTACAGGCTTTGACAAATTCATCATTTGATGGAGTCAGATTATTTCTCATCCTTATTATGGGTTGGATTGTATACCATCTCCCCCCCAAAAAAAATTATGTTTAAGTCTTGACCTCAGTACCTCAGGGTGTGACTGTCTTTGGAAATAGAATTGTTGCAGAATGTAATTAAGAGGATGTCATACTGGCATAGAATTGGCCCCAATCCAATATTATTGCTGTCCTTATAAAAAGACAGCCAGGGGAGGGCAGACACAGACAGAGAGCACCACGTGAAAGTGGAAGCAGAGATCTTACTACGCTGATGGACAGTGACTGCATTGGGGTGGGGTGGGAGACTTGATAATCCGGGTGAATGTAGTAACCACAATGTTGCTCATGTGGAACCTCCATAAGATTGTATATCAATGATACCTTAATTAAAAAAAAAAAGAAAATGGAGACAGAGATTGGAGAGATGCATCTACAAGTAAAGGAGTGCCAGGGATTGCCAGCTGTCAATCCCTGGATATTACTAGAAGCTGGGAGAGAAGCAGTGAACACATTTTCCCTCAGGCCCCTCAGAGAGAACCTACCACACTGACCCCATGCTTTTGGACTTCTGGCCTTCAGAACGGTAAGAGAATAAGTTGCTATGGCTTTAAGCCACCTAGTTTGTGGGACTTTATTATAATAGCTCTAGGGAACTAGTAATATCCCTGTTATAAGGATTGTTACATTTCCATTCTCTCTGTCAAGTTAGACCATGGTTGGCCCTCTGAAATTCCCGGAAATAAATGGACTTGAAGATAGGAAACTTTCCCAGACCAATGCAGGCTTTGGACTGAGCTAGCCTTTGCTGGAAATGTGTCACTTTGTTTTAAAGGACGTACAGATGACCTTGGGTCTCCTTACTGTCTGTCCGGGACCTGTCAGTGTAAAGCAAAACACATTTGGAACTGTGAAATTTTGACTGCACCCCTTTCAACTGATCACTATCCTCTGATTCATTCAGTGAATATTTATCTTGTGCCCACAGGGATAGGAAACTGACGTGTTGAATACTTAGAAGTAACTGATCTTATCTTCATTTGCCTTTTCATAAACATTTATATTCACTGTCAGTGTCACAATCTGTAGTTGATTGAGTTTGAAGCTCTGTTTCTCGGAGCCTCACACTGGCTTCTAAACAGAAAAGAGCTAGCAAAGTTTCTGCTCAAGGTCTTGACATAAACTTGCACCACAGGTAATAGCTTATGATGGAAAAAAATGCTTTCATCTTGCATGGTACACAGTAGGCCAACACTAATGGATTGGGGACAAATGCCAAGACTGAGACCTTTGTATTAAGGTCAATTATAAGACCACCCTTGGACTCAGCGGGCACATTGGGGTTACAGCAGCGGTGAATGGCCTGAGTATTTGCCCGCTCCCCGTGCTCCTCGGGCTCAAGTGGAAAGACTTGAGGTTAGACTCTGAAAAAACTGCAAAACACAAAATATAACTTTAATAACAGAATGTGTGATACTATGAATCCTGGGGAATGGCTTAAGAAACTCAGCAAGTACTTTTCTCACCCCATCTCTAATGATAATGAATCTAATATTTCAGACTAAAGAAGTAAAGCAGGTATTTTGCTACCCAATGATCAGTGTTCCTTGCCAGCTTGTGAGGCTGGTTTCTCTCTGGGTCCTTGTGCATGATTCTTCTCCTACTGTGAGTCTCCAAGCGCCTCTCATGTCAGAGCAGTGACAGCATCTCCCAGTGCTTGGAAACTATTGGCCAACCGTTGGACAATCCTTGTCCTTAGAACACATTAACCAAAGTTTAATGCGAAAAATCAACTTCCTAGACATTCTCTATTCAAGTAGCTTGTAATGATGATAGCTGCTTATCAGAGGAAAACCAGTTTTAATACGTGTGTGTATGTGTGTGTGTGTGTGTGTGTGTGTGTGTGTGTGTGAACAACTGCATCCCGGGGATCAGTCAATCCCTCCCTGGGGAATTTCATGCTGGTCTTTATATAGTGTTAAACAGTTTGGCAGACCAAATGTCATCAATCTGTGGATTCGTTTTTCACTCCTTTGGCTGTAAGAAACAGGACAACCCCATGGTGATGACAGCCTGGATGGACCCTGATAGCCAGCCTAGGTCACAGTCCCATCCCTGTGTATCAGGGTGTGGTGCTTGATGGAGAAACCTATCAGGATCCTATAAAATGGGGGAGGAGTTCCTCTGATTGGAACCAGAGCAATAGGTATGGGACTGTGTAACCGTGATGGTGACCACCAGAGTCCACTTCAAGATCCGGATCCCCTTAAACTCAGGCACCCCATGTCATATCTCTGTGGGTCCTCCACAGCTCTCACACTGCTCTTGAAAATAGCTGCCTTCCGGTAAATGCCATGCAAACAAAGAGGATGTAGTGGTGTAATTGGTGTTGCATCTCTGCCTCACTTCTTCTAGAACCTGGTCCAATGCCAAGCCAGAAACGGGGCCCTAATCAAAACTATTGTGTCACTAGGGCTCTCAATTTGCACAACTTTAGGTGGTGCGGGGCACCTCAGGCTAGAATGGACTCGATAGGCTACACAGGCCATGCCTGGGCTCTTCATAGTTTTCTCAGTTAAGGCTTCATTCAGGTTGAGAGAGACCCTAAGGCTGGTTTGAACAGGTTGACTGTAGGTGAAGCTGGAACCGGGTTGTTCCCTGTGGCAGTGACGTAGACAGAACTGCTCACTGTCTCGGCTCTGTCCATCACCATGCATTTCTCAGCCAGGGCACTAATGCACAGATTCCTAGGATCCTCAGACACAACAACAATTCTGTTCTCTGCAGGGACATGGACTTCTATTTCTCCTCCTGGCTCTCCTTTTTGGGAACTCCACTACCCGCGACCCTCTGGTCAGTCTGAGGGCCTTGCATGCTAAGCTGGTTTGGAAAAGAGCACAGTTGATTGTCAAGCCAGCCTCCTGCACTTCTTAGAACTTACTGACACCTGCTGGATGGTTTCCCTCCCCCAGGAAAGCATCTGAGCCAAAGCCTTTGCTCTACCTGTAAGGCTCCCAGGGTGCCGGCTTCTGGACTGGGATAGGAATGGAGAACTTTCCAAACTCTGCTGAGTGTTATGTCTGCTCAGTGGAAACATGCCTCACCCCCACAGAGAACAGACTTGAGAATTTCTAGCCAACTTCAAAGACAAAGACCTTGATGGTAAAAAGGAATGTAAGAACACCAAGCAGAGAAGGTCAAGGGTAGAAGGGTGGAATTGGTGGTCATGGTCAAACTCTGGATTACTATGTTTTTCCTCCTGGAGAGACTGACCAACAAGCTGGGCTTCAGAAGCATCCATTTCTCAGCTTAGAACTTTATCCTGGGCTCTGAGTTCCCAGAGCCAGATGTTGTTTGACTAGGTCTGTGTTGGCCAATGTCAAGTCCTAAAGGAAGAAAATGTGGACCTTAGTACTCCCTGCTCTCTCAGTTTAAAACATTTAGTTGTCTTTGGCTGCTTCTCCAACCCCTCATGTTTTCAGAGCAATGTACTCCTCTCATCTGGAAGGAAGGAGCCAATAGACTTATCTATTGTATCCTGGTGAGGTTGCATTTTTAAAAGAACATGAGGGTGGGATTTATGCCAAAATCCAGTGAATCCATCCTAATGGCAGCGTTTTAAAACTCAGATTAGGCTAATGAACACTATTGAGGGGCTTTGGAGGGCCCTGCAAATTAAAACACGTGGGCAGCTGTCCGCAGGCAGCTCACACATAGAGCAAAGTGGTTATTGTCACTATCTTGGCCAAGGAGACTTGCATGGAGACTGACTGCCAGCTGCCCACTTCCCAGCTTCTCCTCTCAGGAAACAGGAGAAGAACTGGCTGGCTGGTTAGCTCGCTCCCCAGGGGCTCACCTTCTGGAAAAGCTGCCCTTCAGCCCTCCCTGTGGGAACCAACTCTCCCATCTGTGGTAGCGGGTTACAGGAGCAGGCCTGAGTGTCATCTGAGCTTCCCTCCCAAGGAGTCCAGATAAACACAGAAAGAGATAGAACAGGCGAGTCTGTGCCTCCGAGTGGGTGGAGAGCACAGGAGCAGGCTTGCAGCCAGAGCTGAGGAGAGAGCGCCTCCCTGGGCATGAGCTACATCCCTCCCTACAGGAACACAGCCTGCCCATGCAAACCTCAGAAACCACACGCCTTTATTTCAGCAGGAAATACCGACCTCAAAGGCCCCCCACCTTTGGGGCCCCCTCCCATCTCCAAAATGCTTCAGGCCAGAATTTAGGGAGAGCTCTGAAATTTGAGTTCTAATAGCTGGGTGTTGTCTACACTTGCTGTTCTAAATGACCTCTGGCATCCTGGGGGTAATTACACAGTGGGCTGCGAGGGTTTAGGGGTGGGTAGTTCATACAGGCAAATGCCAAAAGAATGTACTATTTCCCTTAAAAGCCTGTTAGGGCTAGAGTCTCCATTGATGAAAGAGGTCAGGAAAATGCCATGATATTATTTGCTTCCTGTCCTCACATTTGCCCTCTCTGAGGCCCTACACAAAGCTGATACTGCTTGCCAATTATGAAAGTCAACACTATTTAGCAACTCACTCACCAGCAGAGGATTCACTACAGCAACCTAGAGTTCAAGAATTTCCAGAATCTGACCTTTACAGCGGTCTCTAATCTTCTCCATGAGCCTCTCTTCGTAACCCTCCTCTCTTTCCTAGGTGTACTCACTGTTCTAGCACAATCCTTTGCTCCCAGTGTCCCCTATAGCCCTAGCTGCACCCCTTGAATATCCCTCATCACTTATCTGAGTCCGTCACATTTCTGCAGCCACCCCATAACCTGCCTCCTAATGAAACCGGCACCCACCACTTCTCTCTCTTGCATCCCCCTCCCTGCAACTCTCCATATGTCCCCTAGTCTGTGACATGTACTTTCTACATTGTTGCTAATATTTTTATTTAGGCATCCTTTCTTCTGGAAGACAGTAGGCCCAGCAAAGGTTGGCACTTCATCATATATCTATTTGTATCCCCAGATCATACTCAGAGCCTTTCACTGCAAGTCACCCTGGGAAGCAGTCCTGATACGACATGCCATGTTCACCCTGTCTCTCCATGAGCATTTCTGGTGACAGGATTGCTCATGACTTCCTCTCCGCCCATTCCAATACCAAAGAGCTCTAAGGTTTACTAAGTTCTTCCCTCTACAAAACCAAACTGAGCATGATCTGCTGCCAATTCTACATTATGGGCAGCTGCTAGCTCGCGATTTTCAGCTAGGATTCTCTTCTCCAGACTACAGCTCCTCATTTCTTTTGCCTGTTCTTCACTGAATATAGTTTCCAGGTCTTGCACCATCCTGTCAAATCTCTCTTGGGAATGGTCTAGTTTCCCATATCCCTTGTGAAATGGGCTGCCCAGAATTGAACAGATGTTAAAGATGTGCAGGGGGAGGAGGCATTCGAGGATGGCTTTTTGTTGATAATCGTGAGAATCACGAAGACAGCTAGATTCCAACAATCTTAGCTTAAAACAAAAGGGAGGCTCCTTTTAATGATAGCAAGCAAATATTTCATCCCGCCAATGTGTTCCAGGTTTAAAGAAAACCAAAAGGGTAGGAATTAGAACCACCTGGATTGCTACAGACATGGAATCTATTTTCTCAGTTTTATCCCATAGCCTTCTGATAGCATAGTGGGGCTTGTGTGAGTTCTGCACAGAAGTCCACTTAACTGACTGTCCATCTCTAAGAGTTACTGACCAAGAAGGCAGCTGGAGCAACTTGGAGAATGAAGGGTAACAAAGCTGTAAGCCTCCCAAATTGATGCTGGCTGACTCCAGACCCTTGCTAGAAAACAGCTGGGCCAACCACGTGCCTCGGCAGCCCTGCAGGTGCTCCAACACCCCTGTCCCCATCTCTGCAATCCTCACCCATCTCTAAGCCTGCTCCTAGCACCTCAAAATCTCTGAAGTTCCTTAAAAGGGCCATATCAAGAAAATGGAGTCATCAAATTTAAGCGGAGCCTTCCTCTTGAATGTGTCCACTAGGAACACAGGATTTCCTTTTTCCCAAGCCACTCAACATACCAAACGATGCCTTATTTTAGGGTTTGGGAGGCCAGATTATTTATTTTGGTGCTCAAGTGCCTTTTACGTTTCTGAATGGCCCGAAGTAAGTGGATTTCTACTCCCAACCTATGAAACTAAAAGTCAACAGCAATCAATGGAGGGGACCTTAATTTCCTTTTGTCATGGAAGCCTAAGAAACCAGATTTTCCTAATCACTCCAGCCACCCCAATCTCTTCTTTCTTTTTACTTCTGAGGTGTTCATTTTCTATGCCTCATATGTTAATTTTTCACTATTGTTTTACTTTTATTTCATAGCTAAAAGGAATAGGAGGCTCTGGAAGAAAATCACCTGAGTTTAAGGGACTTGCCTAAAGTCACAGAGCAGGCTCATGCAAGAGCGTGCCTCAACCGCTCCTGGTGAGATGCTCAGCTCCCAAGGGGCCGGAACAGACCAGGCGGACACATCCTTGTCTCCAGACCCATCCAGTGGCTGACTTTTGATAAATGTTCTGCAGGCCGCCTTAACGCCAAACTAGGTTAGGGCTTGGGTCTTTGACCAGGCCTCTTAGAGACAGGAGATGGAAAGGAACCGCCCTGGGCCATTCGTGTAGCCCTGAGAGACTTTGGTGGCAGAGCCCCTGGTAGTCATTTGAACTTTTGGATCTTTTTTTCATATCTCTTACCCTATGCATGGTGGTATTTTAAAAGATGGCAGCTGGGCTTATGATAAAGAAGGCAAAACTCATAGGCTCAATGTTTTGCTCTATCGCTTGGAGTCCTGATGAATTTTCTGCCCAGCCAGGAAGTCAAGGTGGGGGCCCCTTATTCTTATTTTCTGAGCATTAAACCCAGGAGCCTGTTGCTACAGACCTACACAGAACAGAAATCTAGTGTTTGCAACACACGCCTGGATATAAGCGGAGCCCAAATACAAGGGGATTCCCCACAAGATCCAAAGGAAAAGTTTTGGCCACTTTGAATATATAAACTTTTAGGACTATGGATGAAACAATGTCTAATCATAATGTTCAATGTGTCAATTAAATTATATATACTGAGATTCAATTCTTGCATTACATAAAACAGTGTTTAGCTTAGAATTTTTCTATCCTCATATTCAGTCTCCATATATATTTTCCTTCAACACAATGACCAGTTTTTTTCATCTTCTATGAGTTGTCCAGATCACGTCTTCAAGATTCAGTTGTTTGGCATAAAGCACTTTAAAAAATCATGTATGATGATGTTGCTGAAAACTTTCTTCCAAACCATAGGGTTACATGACAATATGAGTTTCCAGTCATCCTTGAGGTTGATAGCTTAACCACTTACCTTTTTGCTTTTTAAAGTGTTTGCAAAATCCAGTAACTAAAATTTTTGAGGGACTACCCACAGGAATAAGTATTAAGTCTGTGTCAAATACCTATGGCTCCATTTTTAAAACTTATTTCCATTAGCGGACCACTAAAAAAAAAAGCAAAACTAGCAGTGACCAGTGGGGGGAGTCTAGTAACCATACTGTTGCTTATATAATTGTACATTAATGATACAAAAAACTAGCAGTGACCAAATCATTCTCGGATGTCTTTCCTAAATATTTTTTTGTAGTTTAAAAAAATAAAAGGAACTTGAATTGACCCAGAATATGAGAAACTTCATGAGAACCTGAATAACATCTATATTTATACCCACACCTCCCTCCTTTCTGCAAAATAACATTGAATAAAAAATCCTTGCCTTGTAGGTAAGGAAGTCCCAGTTTATATCTGTTTTCCTGGGGTAATCATTAATAACGCCTCCTTGCATTCTCAAAAGCGTCCCAGTTTGGACAATAAATTACATAGTTACTGTCCTTATTGCAAGCAGTACACTCTATATTGTAATTCTGGGGCCTTGCCAAGATAGTCAACATATTGGCGGTTCAGGACGTTTCCTGGGAGACTAATATCTCTGTGACGGCCAGACCAAACTCAAAGGCACGGCAGTTGGAAATTAAAGCACCACAACTTAAGTGATATTAAAACATCTAAGATTCTCGTAATTTGACTACCAGTCAACACAACATCTGCTTCCAAAGGAAACATTAGTTGTTTATGTTTTTAATAATACTTTGAAAGAAAACTAATTACAAGAACTTCCATTAGTTGAGGGAGCTGCTGGGATCCGCGGACAGTGCATGGAGTTTGTTATTAGTTTAAGCTAAATATTTAGTTTAATATTTTTAAATATTTGGATGGAAATCGTCTTTATTTCTTATTGTATGGTTTAACCACTCATACTTACAAAGATGTCTCGCTTGAGGCAAAATCCGCTTCCAGCAGACCGTCTTGGAGGGAGCGTGGTGTGTGCAATGCGTGCTAAGGAAGAGGAGCAGGGGCTCCGAGGTCTGTGCCCCTGAGGCTCACGTCAGAATCCCAACGCCTGCGCGAGGCTGCGCGCTTCCCTGGCTTAGGGGGCTGGGCTGACGGCTGCACAAGGTTAAGGGTTCCGCAGATACCGAAGGGGGAGAATGTAGCTGAATCCGTGCAAATCCTCTCCCATTCATCAGAAAATCAATCTCTGAGCACCAGCCCTCTCTCAGCCTGGATCAGAAACTTGATCTTCAAACACGAAGTCTGCCATGTAAGGCAAAAACCAACACACAAAAACTCGAAGTTTCTTCTTAAAACCAACCTCTGCATTTTTCTTCTTCCTGCCTCTGATAGTTGGCTGCCTGAGTGTAAGTAAATCAGCGCAGGTCAGCAAGGCAAGTACCCCAAAGATAAGGCAATTATCACACTGGGCGTGGGACATGGTTTTCATGGAGAGAGTCCTTAAATGAACGGTTTGCCTCTGCGCCACCTACTGTATTTAACAAGGATCACAGCCCAGCAGTCTCATGACGGTTGGTAAGAGTTGAGCTCTTTCTGTGTGTCCAGTTTTGGGCAGCCTATCTCCATGGGTCCATGGGTAATAGAAAAGGGGTCTTGCCAAGGAGATGTCTGGTAGGCATCCCCTCTGCTCAGCCATACAAGTGTATGGTCCAGCTGCCTAGCAGCACAGGGCAGGGTCCCAGGGGACACAGTCCCAGAGATACCCTCATCTGGGTGGAAAACTTGCATCCTCCCAGCCAAAGCTCGCATCTGATTCTGCAGTGAGTGGGCCAGAACAGAGAATAACTGAAGCATGGCTGACCCTCAAAACAACCAGGACCTCATGGCCTTTGCCCTGACCCAGTGCTGTGAGGATAAGAGGACAGAAGAGAAACATCTCAGGCATCTCTCCTGCATTCTTCATATTTCTAAGAAAATGTCCCCTTCAGCTCTCTTTCTGGACAAGACTTCCCACCTCCCACCATTTCCTATCCTGACAAGAGCATGATGGGAGAAACAAGGAGCGTGAGAGAGGGAGGCCCAGCCATGGAGACCTGTTGTCCTCACCACCTTTTAAGTTCTGGCAGCCCGTCGTGCCTCCGTCAGTGATCCTCGTGCCTGCTAGGGCTGCTGCTTCCAGATGAAGCCGAAATAGGGGCAGGAGTGAGGCCGACTTTCCCATGTGCCCTTGGAAAGTGAGGGTGTGATTTTTATCCTGCCACACACCTCTCCTACTGACCTCCCTAGACACATCCTTCTGCAGTCAAAGGTGACAGGGACATCCTCACTGTGAGTCTCTGGCCAAGGGGTGCTGCCACCCTAAGTGGGCACAGACATGTTCCCTAGATGACCAGCACCCCGGCCCCTGCAGTCCCCTGGCCTGAAGGCTTTGCTGTCTCCTACAGCCCATCCCTGTGACTGGTGCCTGGGCCTCACTGGAACCCAGGTGCTGTCTCACTGTCTCGGGGGTCCCTGGCCCACAGTGACCTTGCCAGTGGTGTGGCCTTCCTGGGGCCCAAGGCTGTGATGCTTGGCCGGAAGTTGTGCTGTGGCGAGCCTTCAAGGCTTCCTCTCTCAGCCTTCAGCCCGTGGCCTCCTTGCCCCTCCCCGGGGCCTGCTGGACTTGCTCGGGGAAAGGCTCAGGCCCACACCAGCCAACCTGCCGCTCTGCTATCACTTTTGGTTCTGAACTGCCCTGGTGTTATTATGTGCATCCAGAGCTTTTTGTCTCTCTCTCTCTCTTTTTTGTTTTCTGATCCTGAATACAAACTGATAAAAAGGAAATTTTACCAGACGATGTTTTTTTTACTGAATGCCCAGATTGTACCTGCTAGTTCTGAAAAACACCAACTTCTCAAAAAGCTTTTAAGGGACTTTCTTTGAGTGGCATTTTTCATTTTGCAGACGACAACTTTCTCAACAAGGTTTTTATCTATTTTTCTGGGGTTTGAGGTGGAAATCTCACTAAACTCTTCTGTCCAAAGTGTGTCAATATTTGTTGAAATGTAAGTTTGAAGACTTGCCTGTTAAATTGTTTCTTCTTGCATCCTTTTAAAATTAATGTAGACCTTTAAAACTAGTGATGTATTTAATATGGAAAATAAGCAAAAACCTGGTAACTCGCGGAGCGTTTCAAATAGATGCAGAAGATCGCCACCTTGTGGCCACTGTGGAATCTGCCACTTAGACTTGAGGTTTTCCTGAGGTTTGGGCCCTACTACTAATTAAATTAAGGGGCATCTAATCTTTTCCCATGCAGTTCACAACCTGCCCCTGCTCTTGCTCTTGCTCCTTCGTAGGTGAACTTGTGGAAATTCCCTGGGAAGCTTGGGGAAAGGAGGCTATTTTAGATGACCTCGGTGGTTTTTTTGAAGGAAGCCCTTTTGTCCTTAAATTTGGTTTTAGTAAGGAGAAGAAATAACTCTGGGAAGCCCAGGTCTTAAGTAAAAGCTTATATACTCTTAATCCTATATTTTCCAAGAATGTGCTCCAAGGGGATACATGTGTCAGCAACCTTGAGGAAGATATGAAATAGCCAGGTTTCTGGGATCTCCCCCCTAAGACCCCACAGTTGGAATGTCTGGGATGAGTTCTGGTATTTACACTTTTAACAAGTTCCTTAGGTGACTTTTATGCATATTAAATGTCTAACAATGCCTCATTTCAGTCTGCCAAGGGAATAAATTAGACAGGGCCTAACAGATTAAATGGGTTTGACCCTGAGGAGTAGCAGACCCACCCCCACCCCCAGACACTGGGAGGGAAGGGATCTGGAGCTGAAGAGACCACTTTGGTGAGTTTCGGAAGTTCCTGCCACCTTGCATGTTTATTATTTGAACTAAAGAGACTCCATTAAAAACTGCAGTGACCTCTTGACTTCAGCTAAATATGCTAAGCAAGAAGCCATCATCCACCAAAGAGAGACCCACTTGCCTGGGGCGCCTCCCTCTGGCAGTCAGAGGGAGCAGCAAAAGGCATGGGACCAACGAGAGGCCACTGCACTGGCCATGCCCACCCCCAGCAGAGGCTCCTCCTCATACAGTCATGGGGTGGCATCCAGAGGGTGCCCGTGGCCAGAGACCGGCTTCCAAGCATGGCTGTCCCACTGACGATCCACGTGGGCTCAGGCAGGTCACCACTCCCGTGTCTTCCTCTATTAAATGGAGGAGGTTGGTGGGCAACTACTGAATTTCTTCCCAGCTCTAACATTCTGTCATCTTGTAATTTTGAGCTTTCAGGAGAAGAGGCTCTTCTTGAGGAGTGATCTTGGGAAGTCCTGATTCATTATAAGGTCAGGACTGTCTTTGTTGTTTGCAGAAATTAATTCTTAGGGCATGTCACAACATAAGATGACTCTCTGTCCACAGGAAGATAACACATACTTGCAATGCCAACTCTCCATGAGAAAAGCACTGCGGACTGGGCTAAGAGCCCTCCAGACTGCCTCCCAACCCCAAGACCTCATCACTTCTTGTCCCCACCTCCCCCTAACCTCCAAAGACTCCAGCTCACCCTGTCATCACAGACCCTCTTCCCATGCCCACTGCACCCCAAGGCCTGTTGCCCATGGACCCATTCTTACCTGAGAGCTGTCTGTGGGGGCGCTGGGACACATGCAAGAGACTGTCTAGTCAGAGACGTCATCCAGCCAACCCTTCTTATCCTTTCCAGCTCACTGACACCAAGCCACTCCTCTCCGACTACCACTACCTGGGCATGCCCAGCTCAGTCTTAACACATGACATTATAATCACCTATTTATATGCCTAGAGCCCTGAACGTAAGACCTATGTCTGCCAGACAGTGAATATGTTAATATTTCATTGAATGAATGAAAGTAGGAATTGAAAAAATGAGTGAATGACTAAATTAAAGAATTAAGGGGGTGGAGCCTGATTATTGTCAGAGCCTCCACACCTCTTCTTCACAGAAGCCTGAATGAAGAAAGACTCAATAGCCCCTGGAGTATTCTAGGGGCAACCTGGGAGTGAGGCATTGTGCCTAGGTTGAAGAACATGAAGACTTGTTATACTGTTGCTTGTCAAAGTGCAAGTCACAGCCCATTAGAGGGTTGTTAGGTCAATTTAGTGGGTGCAGACCAACATTTTTAAATGAAATAGAACAGAAAGAAAAAATTAGAAAACCTGTCCCTTAGTAAAAGCAAGTACTGTTTCATGGAACTATTGTTTTTATAAATATGTGTGTGGACTTCCGGGAAGATGGCGGTGTGAGCAGGGCGGCAGAAATCTCCTCCCAACACTATATTTAACTACGAAAACACAGCAAATACATCTATTCCTAAAAGAGAGACGAGAATACACAGGAAAGCGCACAGCGTGCAGCTACACCCGAGAGGACTCGGCACCCCAAGAGGCGGTCTTAAAGAGCCCAGCTGACATACGTGGCAACTATCAGTGACCAATTCTGTAGCCATGAAAAGACAGAGGAATATGGTTCAGACCAAAATCAACCAGACGACCCCAGAGAGGGAGTCTGAAGGGATGGAAATGCACAGCCTCCCTGAAAAAGAATTCAGAATAAAAGTCATAACCATGCTGATGGACCTACAGAGAAATGTGCAACAGCTGAGGGACGAAGTGAGGGAACTGAGGAAAGACAATGCAGAAATCAGACAAGCGATCGACGGGCTTAACAGCAGAATGGATGAGATGCAAGAGACGGTTAATGGAATAGAAAATAGAGAACAGGAGTACAGAGCAGCTGAGGCAGAGAGAGATAAAAGGATTTCTAGGAATGAAAGAATATTAAGAGAACTGTGTGACCAATCCAAACGGAACAATATTCGCATTATAGGAGTACCAGAGGAAGAAGAGAGAGAAAAAGGGATAGAAAGTGTCTTTGAAGAAATAATTGCTGAAAACCTTCCCTCGCTGGGGAAGGAAGTAGTCTCGCAGTCCACCGAAGCTCATAGATCTCCCAACACAAGGGACCCAAGGAAGACAACACCAAGACACATAATAATTAAGATGGCAAAGATCAAAGATAAAGACAGGGTATTAAAGGCAGCTAGAGAGAGAAAAAAGATCACCTACAAAGGAAAACCCATCAGACTATCATCAGACTTCTCAACAGAAACCTTAGAGGCCAGAAGAGAATGGCATGATATATTTAACGTTATGAAACAGAAGGGCCTCAAACCAAGAATATTGTATCCAGCACAATTATCCTTTAAATATGATGGAGGGATTAAACAATTTCCAGACAAACGAAAGTTGAGAGAGTTTGCCTCTCATAAACCACCACTACAGGATATCTTAAATGGACTGCTCTAGATGGAAGTATACCTAAGGCTAAAAAAATGTCACCAGAGAAAATAAAATCATAGCAAAGAAAGCAGACCACCCAAATACTAACTAAAGGCAAAGAATAAAACACCTATTATAGAAAGAATGGAGGAGGAGGAATAAGAAGGGAGAGAAATAAAGAAACATCAGACTGTGTTTACAATAACTTAACAAGAAAGTTAAGTTAGATTGTTAGATAGTAAAGAAGCAACCCTTGAACCCTTGGTAACCACGAATCTAAAGCCAGCAATGGCAATAAGTACATACCTATCAATAATCACCCTAAATGTAAATGGAATGAATGCACCAAACAAAAGACACAGAGTAACAGAATGGATAAAAAAGCAAGACCCATCTATATGCTGCCTACCAGAAACTCACCTCAAATCCAAAGATATACACAGACTAAAAGTGAAGGGATGGAAAAAGGTATTTCATGCAAACAACAAAGAGAAAAAAGCAGGTGTTGCAGTACTTGTATCAGACAAAATAGACTTCAAAATGAAGACAGTAGCAAGAGATAAAGAAGGACATTACATAATGATAAAGGGGTCAGTCCAACAAGAAGATATAACCATTATAAATATATATGCACCCAACACAGGAGCACCAGCATATGTGAGACAAATACTAACAGAATTAAAGGAGGAAATAGACAGCAATGCATACATCTTAGGAGACTTCAACACACCACTCACTCCAGAGGACAGATCAACCAGACAGAAAGTAAGTAAAGACACAGAGGCACTGAACAACACACTAGAACAGATGGACCTAACAGACATCTACAGAACTCTACACCCAAAAGCAACAGGATACACATTCTTCTCAAGTGCACATGGAACATGTTCCAGAATAGACCACATACTAGGCCACAAAAAGAACCTCAGTAATTTCAAAAATATTGAAATCCTACCAACCAACTTCTCAGATCACCAAGGTATAAAACTAGAAATAAATTTTAGAAAGAAATCAAAAGGCTCACAAATACATGGAGACTTAACAACACTCTCCTAATTAATCAATGGGTTAACGACCAAAATCAAAACAGAAATCAAAGAATATATGGAGACTAATGACAACAACAACACAAAGCCACAACTTCTGTGGGATGCAGCAAAGGCAGTTCTAAGAGGAAAGTATATTGCAATCCAGGCCTATTTAAAGAAGGAAGAACATTCCCAAATGAATAGTCTAAAGACACAATTACTGAAATTGGAAAAAGAAAGAATTAAATGAGGCCCAAAGTCACCAGAAGGAGGGACATAATAAAGATTAGAGAAGAAATAAATAAAATTGAGAAGAATAAACAATAGAAAAAAATCAATAAAACCAAGAGCTGGTTCTTTGAAAAAATAAACAAAATAGATAAACCCCTAGCAAGACTCATTAAGAGAAAAAGAGAATCAACACACATAAACATAATCAGAAATGAGAAAGGAAAAATCACGACGGACCCCACAGAAATACAAAGAATCATAAGAGAATATTATGAGAATCTATATGCTAACAAGCTGGAAAACAGAGAAGAAATGGACAACTTCTTAGAAAAATACAACCTTCCAAGACTGACCAAGCAAGAAACAGAAAAACTAAACAGACCAATCAACAGCAACGAAATTGAATCGGTAATCAAAAAACTACCCAAGAACAAAACCCCGGACCAGATGGATTCACCTCTGAATTCTACCAGACACATAGAGAAGAAATAACACCCATTCTCCTTAAAGTTTTCCAAAAATAGAAGAGGAGGGAATACTTCCAAACTCATTCTATGAAGCCAGCATCACTCTAATACCAAAACCGGACAAAGACCTCACCAAAAAAGAAAATTACAGACCAATATCCCTGATGAACGTAGATGCAAAAATACTCAACAAAATATTAGCAAACCGGATTCAAAAATACATCAAGAGGATCATACACACCATGATCAAGTGGGATTCATCCCAGGGATGCAAGGATGGTACAACACTCGAAAATCCA